>OX424530.1:24492549-24494199 GCA_949152445.1 Cerastis rubricosa | reverse complement strand
TAACCTAACCTAACCTAACCTAACCTAAACCGTAGACCTAACCTCACAAACCTAACCTACCTAACCTACACTAACCTAACCTAACCTATCCTAACCTAACCTAACCTAACCTACCCTAACCTAACCTAACCTAACATAACCTAACCTAACCTAACCTAACCTAACCTAACCACCTAACCTAACCTAACCTAACCTAACCTAACCTAACCTAACCTAACTAACCTAACCTAACCTTACCTAACCTAACCTAACCTAACCTAACTAACCTAACCTAACCTACCTAACCTAACCTAACCTAACCTAACCTAACCTAACCTAACCTAACCTAACCTAACCTAACCTAACCTAACCTAACCTAACCTAACCTAACCTAACCTAACCTAACCTAACCTAACCTAACCTAACCTAACCTAACCTAACCTAACCTAACTACTAACCTAACCTAACCTAACCTAACCTAACACCTAACCTAACCTAACCTAACCTAACCTAACCTAACCTAACCTAACCTAACCTAACCTAACCTAACCTAACCTAACCTAACCTAACCTAACCTAACCTAACCTAACCTAACCTAACCTAACCTAACTAACCTAACCTAACCTAACCTAACCTAACCTAACCTAACCAACCTAACCTAACCTAACCTACCTAACCTACCTAACCTAACCTAACCTAACCTAACCTACCTAACCTAACCTAACCTACCTAACCTAACCTAACCTAACCTAACCTAACCTAACCTAACCTAACCTAACCTACTAACCTAACCTAACCTAACCTAACCTAACCTAACCTAACCTAACCTAACCTAACCTAACCTAACCTAACCTACCTAACCTAACCTAACCTAACCTAACCTAACCTAACCTAACCTAACCTAACCTAACCTAACCTAACCAACTAACCTAACCTAACCTAACCTAACCTAACCTAACCTAACCTAACCTAACCTAACCTAACCTAACCTAACCTAACCTAACCTAACCTAACCTAACCTAACCTAACTACCTAACCTAACCTAACCTAACCTAACCTAACCTAACCTAACCTACCTAACCTAACCTAACCTAACCTAACCTAACCTAACCTAACCTAACCTAACCTAACCTAACCTAACCTAACCTAACCTAACCTAACCTAACCTAACCTAACCTAACCTAACCTAACCTAACCTAACCTAACCTAACCTAACCTAACCTAACCTAACCTAACTAACCTAACCTAACCTAACCTAACCTAACCTAACCTAACCTAACCTAACCTAACCTAACCTAACCTAACCTAACCTAACCTAACCTAACCTAACCTAACCTAACCTAACCTAACCTAACCTAACCTAACCTAACCTAACCTAACCTAACCTAACCTACCTAACCTAACCTACACTAACCTAACCTAACCTAACCTAACCTAACCTAACCTAACCTAACCTAACCTAACCTAACCTAACCTAACCTAACCTAACTAACCTAACTAACCTAACCTAACCTAACCTAACCTAACCTAACTAACCTAACCTAACCTAACCTAACCTAACCTAACCTAACCTAACCTAACCTAACCTAACCTAACCTAACCTAACCTAACCTAACCTAACCTAACCTAACCTAACCTAACCTAACCTAACCTAACCTAACCTAACCTAAC
>OX424530.1:24050049-24485049 GCA_949152445.1 Cerastis rubricosa | reverse complement strand
CATCACCTTTGAGTTGGCTTTGGAGAAGGCAAGGGGTACGCAAATTAGTAGAACCACACGCATTTTTAATAGCAGAAAAGCAAACTGGGGCCAATTTCATGAGAAATTGGCACAGTTGCTCATAGACCGTAAATTCAATCAATTGGAAATAGAAGAAATTAAAAACAAAATAGAGTTAGAAATTATAATCAAAGAATATCAAAATGTTATCATAGAGGCAGCAAAAACAAGCATACCCCTAATAAAGCCAATAAACAGGGTCAACTTACCATGGTGGTCGGAGGAGCTCGCCGCGCTGAAGAGTGCAGTCGCCACCAAAAAACGTAGAATCCGTTGTGCAGCACCAGTCCGGAGAGATGCTGTCGTCGCCGAGTACCTGAAAATAAAAAACGAGTATGAGGAGAAAGAAAGACATGCTCAAACAGAGAGCTGGAAGGGTTTCTGCGAGAGACAGGATCGAGAAACTCTCTGGGACGCGATATACCGTGTCATAGGCCGGACCAGGAAACGGCACGAGGACTTGCCCCTGATCGTGAACGGAAAGGTACTGGACAACCTCCACTCTGCCGAATTGCTGGCAGAAACTTTCTACCCCGAGGACAGAAGGGAAGATGACAATGAGGAGCACATGCGCACTAGAGAATTGGCTGAAAAAGTGAACGCCGTGGAGCATGATGAAAAACATGACCCACCGTTCACTATCGAGGAGCTAGACTGCGCAGTGCGCACATTCAACCCCAAGAAGGCCCCCGGGCCGGATGGTCTTACGGCCGACATCTGCCAGCATTCGATTAACCACGATCCGGGAACTTTCCTTGCACTGGCTAACCGGTGCTTGGAACTGGGTTACTTCCCCGGGATCTGGAAGGAAGCCACAGTTGTGATCCTAAGGAAACCCGGGAAAGAGAGCTACACGGTTCCAAAATCCCATAGGCCAATTGGGCTTCTGCCGGTGCTGGGAAAAGTCCTGGAAAAAATGGTAATAAACAGAGTTAAATGGCACATTATACCGCAACTCAGTACTCGCCAGTACGGGTTCATGCCCCAGAAGAGCACAGAAGACTCCCTCTATGATCTAGTTGGACACATTCGTGGAAAACTAGCGGAACATAAGCTGACCGTAATGGTGTCGCTAGACATAGAGGGAGCTTTTGACAGCGCTTGGTGGCCAGCTATCCGAACCCGACTGGCTGAGAAAAAATGCCCAGTAAATGTGCGGAGGGTGATGGACAGTTACCTCGATAACCGAAGGGTCAGGGTCAGGTATGCAGGGGAGGAGGTAGTGAAGGAGACATCCAAGGGATGTGTGCAGGGATCGATTGGAGGACCGATACTCTGGAACGTCGTCTTGGATCCCTTACTAAAGGGGCTGGAGGAACGGGGGGACTACTGCCAAGCGTTCGCTGACGACGTGGTGTTAATGTTCGATGGCGACTCAGCGATCGAGATCGAGCGGAAGGCGAATGACGCCCTCGCCTATGTTTACCAGTGGGGTGTCAGTAATAAGTTGAAATTCGCACCGCATAAGACAAATGCGATGGTAATAACGCGGAGACTGAAATACGACACCCCGCGGCTGAGCATGGGAGGGGTCGCCATTGGCATGACGCAAGAGATCAAAATCCTGGGACTAACTATCGACAACAAGCTTACTTTTAACAAGCACACGGCTAACGTGTGCCAAAAGTCGCTTGACTTTTACAAGCAGTTGTCGAGGGCTGCTAAGATCAGCTGGGGCCTCCACCCCGACGTCATCCGCACCATGTACACGGCAGTGGTCGAACCCGTCATCTTGTACGCGGCGAGTGCGTGGGCATCGGCAGCTACAAAGAAGTGCGTACAGAAGAGGTTAAATGCGGTCCAAAGGGGATTTGCACAGAAACTGTGCAAATCCTACCGCACCGTTTCCCTAAACTCGGCGCTGGTGCTGGCTGGGATACTGCCCCTTGATCTGCGAATAATGGAGGCAGCCGCCCTGTATGAGGCGAAAAGGGGGGTACCCCAGTCAGTTCTAGGAGACAGGGACGTCGAGCGACGTACCGCATTTGCCTCAACACCCCACCCGGCAGAGCATATGAGCCTGCAGTTCATATGCCTGGCAGACCAGGAACAACTCGCCGACCACTGCACTCAAGCAGTCCAGATCTACACGGACGGCAGCAAAATTGAAGGCAGGGTGGGAGCGGCATTGTCTCTTTGGAGCAATGGCGCCGAAACCAAAAGTCTGAAATTGAAGCTTTCGTCCCACTGTACGGTCTACCAGGCCGAACTGTTGGCCATATGTAAAGCCTCGAGGGAGATACTGCAAAGCGCAAAGGAGTCGTTTGGCATCTTTAGCGACTCCAGATCTTCTCTCGAAACGGTCGCAAACCACCGCTCTTCTCATCCCCTTGCAGTCGAAACCAGGGAGAATTTGCGGCAGGGCAAATCCCAGGGCAAAGATATATCTTTGTACTGGATAAAGGCTCATGCGGGACTGGAAGGGAATGAGAGAGCCGACCAGCTGGCTAAGGATGCCGCGCTTAAATTAAAAAAGAGGCCGGACTACGACCAATGCCCGGTTTCATTCGTCAAGCGACAAATCCGAAAGGATTCGCTTGACGAATGGAACCGGAGGTACAGGACGGGAGAAACAGCAGCAACGACCAAACTCTTCCTCCCGGATGCTGTCGACGCGTATGGGTTCGTAAGAAAGTTAAAACCGACAGGAGTATTGACCCAAATTTTGACTGGCCATGGTGGGTTCTCCGAATACCTGAACAGGTTCAAGTGTAAGGGGAGCCCATCATGTGCATGTGACACTGACAAGGACGAGACAGTAACCCACCTGCTGACTGAATGCCCGGCTTATGGCCTGGAGAGGTTCGATTTGGAGCAAAGACTGGAAATAGACATAAAAGTCGAGAACTTCAATAAACTCATTACAGATAAAAAATACAGTAAAGAATTTGTAAAATACTGCGTTAAAATAGCTGAAAAAACGATAAATAAAAATAAGTAGACGTATAATTATGCTCAAAGTTATATATAAGGATATATAATTGGTAGCATTAAGCAAAAAGATGTATAAATTCTGGATACAATAAAATAAGATAGTATATAAAATGTATGTAAAATAACAAAGCAAGTTTGTAGTATGTAACAGTAATAAATAATAAGACATATATCATACAATAGAAAATAAGTAATGTAATAGTGAATAAGAATAGAATATAAGAAAACTTTTTGACTAGTAATAAAGATAAGTTGCCAAGGTCTCGGATCATGTCTGAGGAACCCACTAGCTCGCAGACTCCGCCTTGCGCGGAGAGGTAGGCGCCATAAAAAAAAAAAAAAAAAAAAAAACCTAACCTAACCTAACCTAACCTAACCTAACCTAACCTAACCTAACCTAACCTAACCTAACCTAACCTAACCTAACCTAACCTAACCTAACCTAACCTAACCTAACCTAACCTAACCTAACCTAACCTAACCTAACCTAACCTAACCTAACCTTTTTTTTTTTTTTTTTTTTTTTTTTTGTTGTCGCTGGGAAAAAATGCATTACGCACACCCTCCCATCGGGGGATGGAAGGGTAGTGTGGGACTCCCCGGTCTGAGACCGATATACCCACTAAAACGACCCAGCGGCATTCCCGCTTCGTCCTAATGGCGGGGGACTGGGAAACCGGCACAGCCTTTACGTCCAGTCCTCCGCCGACGATGACCCGCACAACGGACCTCACGCCCCCCCCGTGGGGACGGGGACGGGCCCGGGAATGACAGACGAAGGTGGTGACGGGTGCAATGCGGGCGAAGGCACCCCCGCGCCTGTCGCCCGCCCGTCGCCACCATGAAGAGGGAGACCGCGTCTTCTCCGACCTCTTCTTCTTCTGCGGAGCGGCGCTGCGAGAGGGTCTTCCTCCCGCGCGCGCTCCGCCGCCTCCTTTTGCGAGACGACGTCCTCGCAAAAGGAGGCGACCGCTGACCAGGCCCCCTCGGCGTCCAGGGCCATGTCCCCCCACGCGGCGGCCACGTATCCCGGTCCCCTCTCTAAGAGCGAGAGGGGAGGGGAGTCCGTGGAAGACCGCGCCACCAACGCCACCAGGCCGTCCCGGTCACCCAGCCAACGGCCAGGGACCGAGTAAGGCTCGGCGACCACCGCCAAGTCCACCAACCACTCAGCCATCGTCTGCATCAGCAGATCTTGGGCTGCCCTGCAGTGGTTGGCGTTCGCCTGAAGGATGCGATGTTCGACTATATCCATCAGTCGGACATCGCACCCCCCTCCGCAGCCGCCGCAGGAACGGCGGTACCAGCAGCCGCAACAGGCCCGGTTGGCGCCAGTACTTTGCCACGCTTAGGGGGAGGATTGCAGTTCCTCCCCTTCATCACGTGGTCCGCTTGGCTGCCACTGGCAGCACAGACCGAGCAGTGCGGCGTGGCGACCTTACAGGAGGCGGCTTGGTGGCCCCCCATGCCGCAGCGGTAGCAGGTGTCTGACCTGTCCACCGCGGACGGACACAGCGGCCGGGTGTGGCCGATGCCGAAGCACCGGAAACACCTCAGCGGCTGGTCCTCGAGTGCCCTGACCGCACACGAGCTGAATCCGACCGTCAGCCGGCCCTTCGCCAGGGCGGCTCTGGCAGCGGGAACCGGGCACCCAAGGCGGACGGTGCCCATGCCACCGCGGCCGGGCCTTATGTCCCGACTCTGAACCGCCGCGACGTCGCAGCCCCCTAACGCTGCGACCGCCTCCACCACCTCCTCCTTGGTGACGGAATCGTCGAGATCCGTCACCTCGAGTGTCACCAACTTTACCGGTCGGGCCACCTTGGCGGAGTCCGCGATGACCTCCCGCAGCTTAGCTGCAAAGAGGTCCGCGCGGGCTCCCCCCTCTGCCCCCGGGAACTCGAATAATCGAGCCCCGGCTTGGGTCCGCCGGCAAGACACACTACCGATCCCCAATTGAGTGGGATCGGCATTGCTACGCGCCCGCACTAAAATTGACATGTACGTCTCCCCTCGCTCCGCCGCCTCCGCGGTGAGGGTCACCACGACGGCCGCGGTTTTTGGGGAGACTAGCTGCCCCTTTCCCCTCGCTCTACCTCTTCCTCCCCGCTTCCCGCCCCCTTCTCTGCCGGTCGTCTGCGACTGGCTGGGAGCGGGGACGGCTGGGGCGGCAGCCGCCGACTTTTTGGCTTTGCCCTTGCCCCTCCCGACCACTTCCGTCCACTCATTGGACGGGGTGGTCGAGGGGAGAAGGGCGTCCTCCTGGACCTGGGATGAGGAGGACGGCCCCGGCTCGGAGCGCCCCTTATCCGCCGCAAGCTGCGGTCGGAGGCGCTTTTCCGGCAGGAGCCGGTCCTCTATTCCTGCCAGGCAGGCTCGCGTGAAGGCCCGCTCCTCCATTACCACCTTGCGGATTATGTCCTCAAGGTTGGAGTTGGAGGAGGGGCCCTCTGCCGCAGGACTCGTCTTCTTAGACGTCGACGTCGAAGGCGTTGATGACGTCCTCGTCGTCTCGGCAGGGGCCGTGGCTTCAGCCAGCTTGCGATGAAGCTCACTGACTTCCACCTGCAGGCGATCCACCCTCGCCTGCAGTTGCCGTGTCTCGTCAGTGGCCTTCCGCTGCACCAGCTCCTTGACCACACCAAGCAAGCTCGCGGCCCGACATTTGAGGGCCTTCTGGAAGGTCCCCTTCAAGTTTGAGGACTTTGAGGCAACCTCCAAAATTTCCTCCTCGTCCTCCTCCGCCATTTGTTCCAGCTCCAGCAGGGAGTGGTCCGCGTAGAGCACACGGGACGCACCGTACCCGGACTTTGCCCGGGTGACGTGCGCCCGCCTCTCCCTCGCGGCAACCCGCTCCTCGAGCTCCTGCTGGAGCTGCGCCCGCTGCGCAAGATCCAACTTACGTTGGGCGTCCGCGAGCCCAACGACGTGGGTGTCCGCGGCCGTCGGCTTTTTAGCCTTTGTCAGCCTCGCCGACCCTGACGCCGAGGAGCCCTCGGACCCATCCCGCAGGAAGGCCCGCTTTCGCGACTGCGAGTCGCCTGCACCCGAGACGCCAACCAGTGACTCATCGTCGGAGTCAGACAAATCCGACAAGTCCGTCCTTCCGAAGAAGCTAGCCGCAGACGGCGCGCGGCTAGCCTCTGACGCCGAAGCGTCGGTTTGGCCCTGAGAAGGGCCTTTGGGTTGGCCCTGAGAAGGGCCTTTGGGTTGGCCCTGAGAAGGGCCTTTGGGTTGGCCCTGAGAAGGGCCTTTGGGTTGGCCCTGAGAAGGGCCTTTGGGTTTAAAATACCGCCCGCAGGCATCCCGCGTTGGTTTAGGCATAATATCCTCCGCAGGTTCGTACTCTCAAGGCAAGATGAGCTACGATAATCACAGTGCACTTTGGCCGAGCCCAGTCTGCCACTCCGTTACGGTGGAACCTAACCTAACCTAACCTAACCTAACCTAACCTAACCTAACCTAACCTAACCTAACCTAACCTAACCTAACCTAACCTAACCTAACCTAACCACCGTCTATCAGGCAGAACTCCTGGCTCTACAGAGAGCAGCAGGGGAAGCCCTCAAGCGCAATGAAACCACGTTTGGCATTTTCAGCGACTCTATGGCGGCTCTCCAATCGGTGACCAATACACGTTCCACCCACCCCTTGGCAGTGGAAACCAGAGACGCCTTAAGACGCTGCAAGCTCCAGAACAAGAGCGTCTCTTTGTTCTGGATTAAAGCCCACGCAGGGTTGGAGGGGAACGAGAGAGCCGACCAGCTTGCGAAGGAAGCCGCCCTAGGGTCGAAGAAGAGGCCGGACTATGATCTGTGTCCCGTTTCATTCGTCAAGCGTAGAATCCGATTGGAGACGCTTGGCGAATGGAACGAGAGGTATAGAACGGGTAATACGGCTTCGGGCACAAAGGTTTTCTTTCCGGACGCGATGGTAGCGTACGGCGTGGTGCGCAAGATAAAACATACGAGTATAGTCACGCAAATCTTGACGGGGCACGGTGGATTCTCTGCATACTTGAAACGCTTCAAGTGTAAGGAGAATCCATCGTGCGCCTGCGAACCTGGTGTCGAGGAGTCGGTTCTGCACATACTGTTTGAATGCCCTATTACCGCAAAAATGCGGTACGAGATGGAACAGAAGCTCGCCTTGGAGTTAGTTGCACAAAATGCGCCAAATTTAATGATGGGAAAGAAAAGAGATATGTTTTTGAATTATTGTGAAGAAATTGCTTCTATGGTGATCAAAAGAAACAAAACCGTTTAAGAAAGTATGCTGCTATAATATAGTATGTTATATTAAAAGTCAGCATAGCATAAAAATTGTATTACAAATTAAGAAATAGGTAACGATTACAATACGTAAAATAGAAATAAGATAAATTAGATAGATATATAAATATGTGAGTGCAAAACAATTTAAGATTTGAACAAGTAATAAGATAAGAAACTGTTTAATATTATACAATAAGATAATACAATATATATATAAAGACATATATATATTATCCTCCTATTCTGTAAGATTTGGAAAAGTATTAAAATAAGAACTGTAAAATAAAATAAGAATAATGATGTATACTAAATTGTAAAATAGAAATAAGCAAAAAATTAAATGTAAACATTTTATACAAGTGTCACAAATAAAAACTCTTCACCCTGTCTATTAATAAACTACGAATGGAAATAAAAATAAAGAATACTAGATAGTCAGATAGGAAATGATAGCTGGGAATCCCACCCATAACAGATGCAAATGAGGATGAATGAAAGAAAGATCAAGTATGAAGGATGAAAGTGCGAGAGGAAAAAATGCGAGAACTGGTATGCACGTATTAAGCCGAGAATAGTCTCCGATCATGTTGGAGGTAAAAGTATTAAAAAAAAAAAAAAAAAAAAAAAAAAAAAAAAAAAAAAAAAAAAAAAAAAAAAAAAAACCTAACCTAACCTAACCTAACCTAACCTAACCTAACCTAACCTAACCTAACCTAACCTAACCTAACCTAACCTAACCTAACCTAACCTAACCTAACCTAACCTAACCTAACCTAACCTAACCTAACCTAACCTAACCTAACCTAACCTAACCTAACCTAACCTAACCTAACCTAACCTAACCTAACCTAACCTAACCTAACCTAACCTAACCTAACCTAACCTAACCTAACCTAACCTAACCTAACCTAACCTAACCTAACCTAACCTAACCTAACCTAACCTAACCTAACCTAACCTAACCTAACCTAACCTAACCTAACCTAACCTAACCTAACCTAACCTAACCTAACCTAACCTAACCTAACCTAACCTAACCTAACCTAACCTAACCTAACCTAACCTAACCTAACCTAACCTAACCTAACCTAACCTAACCTAACCTAACCTAACCTAACCTAACCTAACCTAACCTAACCTAACCTAACCTAACCTAACCTAACCTAACCTAACCTAACCTAACCTAACCTAACCTAACCTAACCTAACCTAACCTAACCTAACCTAACCTAACCTAACCTCAGAAACCAAAATCGGGGCATCTTCCACGATCTGAAGGAGAATGACGATAGACTGGAAATAAAATATAAAAGGAAAGCACGTAATCCGCTCACTAGCCACATTGTCCTGAGCGTTTCCCCGGCCATCTGGAAAAGAGCGACCGACGCCGGAGCGGTCTATATCGACCTCCAACGCATCCGGGTCTGGGACCAATCACCGCTGGTACAGTGCTCGAGATGCCTGGGATATGGCCATAGCAAGAGGTTCTGCACAGCACCAGCAGACCTGTGTAGCCACTGCGGAGGACCGCATCTCAGGGTGCAATGCACTGAATGGCTTGCAGGAGGCGAACCCTCTTGCAGAAACTGCACAGCGGCCAAGCTTGAACGCAACGACCATAACGCCTTCAGCCAAGAATGCCCAATACGCAGGAAGCGCGACGCTATAGCTCGCATGTCGGTCGCCTATTGCTAAGGGCGCCCAGGAGACTAACGGCAACCCAAGCCTCTATAAAATCGTGCAGGCCAACCTCCAGCGAAAAAGGCTGGCGACCAACGAGCTTCTGACCGAAGCGAACAAGCGCGGGGTCGCTATTGCTCTCCTCCAGGAACCATACGTCGGCGGGGCAAAAGTAATGAGGAGTCATAGAGGCGTTCGGGTCTTCCAGAGCACTGACACCGGCGAAGGGACTGTTAAGGCCGCAATAGCGGTCTTCGACAAAGACCTCATTGTCGAACAGTACCCAAAACTCACCACGAACAACATCACCGTGGTGGGGATCCGAACCAGTGCCTGGAGGATCACACTAGTCTCCTTTTACTTCGAGCCAGACCAGCCAATCGGACCATACTTGGAGCACCTCAAACGCGTTGAGATAGAGGTGGGTCCCGGGAGATTGATTCTTGGAGGAGATGCAAACGCCAAGAGTACGTGGTGGGGAAGCCTATCCATAGATCGCAGAGGTGAAGAAGTCTGCGGAGTCCTCGATGAGCTAGACCTCAACATATTAAACAGAGGGGAAATTCCGACCTTCGACACGATTAGAGGAGGAATAAGATACTGCAGTCATGTCGACATCACAGTATGCTCCACAGATATCCTCGACCTAGTGGACGACTGGAAGGTAGACGAGGAGTTCACGAGCTCGGACCACAACGCCATTGTTTTTAATATTAAACTTAAAAGATCGAAAGGTATACAAATTTTACGAACTACTAGGATTTTCAATACAAAAAAAGCGAATTGGCCCGATTTTCGTGTGAAACTCGGCCAATTACTGCTAGTAAATAAACTAAACAAAAATGAAATAGAAAAATTAAATACGTCCGAACAATTAAATTCAATTACAAATATCTACACTAATATAATAAAAGACGCTTGCACTTCTACAATGCCTATTAAGAAAATAAACGAAGTGTTTACCTTGCCGTGGTGGTCCGAGAAGCTCGAGAGGATGAAAAAAGAGTTCACCACCTATAAACGCAGAGTTCGGTGTGCTGCACCAGTCCGCAGAGCGAAGGTCGTCGAAGAGTACCTGAAAAAGAAAGTTGAATATGAGACGGAAGCAGCCAAGGACGAAACCGCGAGCTGGAAAGATTTCTGCTCAAGGCAGGACAAGGAAGGGGTTTGGGAAAGCATCTACCGAGTGATAGGGAGGACAAAGGGAAGAGGTGAGGATCAGCCACTAGCGAAGGATGGGGAGGTTTTGAACGCAAAAGGCTCAGTGGAACTATTGGCAAAAACTTTTTACCCGGAGGACCACGCAGACACCGATAGCACCTGCCACAGTCTTACTAGAAAAAGGGCCGACGAAGTGAATGCTGGAAAGCAAGGTGAACCGTGCGAGCCACCATTCACGATGGCTGAACTGATGGCAGCGTGTACGTCCTTTAACGCCAAAAAAGCGCCAGGAGCAGATGGTTTCACCGCCGATATCTGTTGCCACGCCATCAGTGGTGCCCCGGAGGTGGCCTTAGCTCTCCTGAATGGCTGCCTGAGAACTCACCTCTTCCCCGATATTTGGAAAGAGGCTACAGTCATCATCTTGAGGAAACCTGGGAAATCGGACTACAGCTCCCCAAAGGCGTACAGACCCATTGGCCTACTACCAATTTTCGGAAAAATCTATGAGAAGATGCTGGTGGCCCGCCTCAAATTTCATCTGATCCCAAGGATGAGTACTCGCCAGTATGGATTCATGCCCCAGAAGAGCACCGAAGACTCCCTCTATGCGCTAATGCAACATATACGCGGTAAACTTGATCTTAAGAAAATAGTAGTCCTAGTATCATTGGACATAGAGGGAGCCTTCGACAGCGCATGGTGGCCAGCCATAAGGGTTCGTCTGGCTGAGGAACAGTGTCCAGTCGGCTTGAGGCGGGTCATCGATAGCTATCTCGAAAACCGAAGGGTCAGGGTCAGGTACGCAGGCGAGGAGTGCTGCAAGGCCACAAGTAAGGGATGCGTCCAGGGTTCAATTGCCGGACCGTTGTTCTGGAACGTATTGCTGGACCCGCTGCTAAAGAGCTTGGAGGCTGGGGATTTCTATTGCCAGGCATTTGCCGACGACGTTGTGCTGGTTTTCGATGGTGACACAGCGTTGGAGATCGAGGGACGTGCCAGTGCCGCTCTCGGGCTTGTTCAGGCGTGGGGTTTTCAAAATAAGCTTAAATTCGCCCCGCAGAAGACCAATGCGATGGTAATAACGCGCAAATTAAAATACGACACCCCGCGCCTGAGCATGGGCGGTATCGGCATTGCCATGTCCAACGAGATCAAGATCCTGGGTGTCATCATCGACAGACAGCTAACGTTTAACGCACACGTCGCAAATGTATGCAGAAAGGCAATAGGTATCCTCAAGCAGCTAACTAGGGCAGCAAAGACCAGCTGGGGACTAAACCCCGAGGTCATTAGGATAATATATGTGGCCACCGTCGAACCGGTCATCCTGTACGCCGCCAGCGTATGGGCCCCGGCCGTCGACAAGCTAGGCGTCAGAAAGCAGTTAGGAACAGTACAGCGCGGCATTGCGCAAAAGCTGTGCAAAGGATACCGGACGGTGTCCTTGAACTCCGCGCTAGTGCTGGCTGGAATACTACCTCTCGACCTGCGAGTCCGCGAAGCGGCATCGCTATATGAGGCCAAGAGGGGGGTACCTCAGCCAGCACTTGGCGACAGGGAGGTCGAGCAGACCGCTTCGGCAATGGAAGCTCCACACCCCGCTGAGCGCGCTGAGCTAGAGCTCGTTAGCCTGGTGAACCAAGAGCAATTAGAAGATGCCCAGAGAGAAATTGAAGTTCGTATCTTCACGGACGGGAGCAAGATTGGGGGCAAGGTTGGAGCGGCACTATCCGTATGGAGCGGTGACGCCGAAACCAAAACCCTCAAGCTTGCTCTCCCACACTACTCCACAGTTTACCAGGCCGAACTTCTGGCAATATGCGTTGCAACCAGGGAGATACTGAAGCACAGTGCGCAATCGTTTGGAATCTTCAGCGACTCCATGGCGGCCCTCCAAACCGTAAGAAATTACAACCGCAACCACCCTCTGGCAGTAGAGACAAGGGCCAACCTAAGGTCCCTGTCGATCCAGAACAAGGTAATTACTTTGTTTTGGATCAAAGCCCACGCGGGGTTGGAGGGTAATGAGAGAGCTGACGAACTAGCCAAAAGTGCCGCTGAAGGTTCCAAACGGAAGCCTGAATACGATCTGTGTCCGGTTTCATACGTCAAGAGGTGCATTCGTACGGCCACTCTTGACGTGTGGAACCGGAGATACTGCGAAGGAGAAACCGCGTCTGTAACAAAACTGTTTTTCCCGGATGCGGTGGCGGCGTATGGGATAGTCAGGAAGACTAAAATCAATAACACAATGACGCAGATTATGACGGGGCACGGTGGGTTCTCGGAATACTTGAATCGCTTCAAGTGCAAGGAGAGCCCATCGTGCATCTGCGATCCTGACATTGCTGAGACGGTACCACATGTATTGTTCAGCTGTCCCGTATTCGACCAGGAGAGACTTGTGGCCGAGCACGTACTCGATACCAAAATGGACGCCGAAAATGTGTGGCAAATAATGAAGAGTAAAAAGAGAAAATTGTTTCTGGAATTTTGTGTAAAAGTTTGCGAAAAAGTAATTAAGAGAAACAGAACAGTATAAGTAAAAATGTTTGCATAATATTGTACATAATATTAGAGTCAAGCATTGAGAACAGAAGTTATGAAATAGCCAAAAGCCAGAAAAAAATCAAATAAAATCTATAAGTATTATAACAATTCTAACGTTTGCCATATCGTTGTTTAGAGCATAAGTAGCCATAAGAAACTATATGTAAGATATATAAATAAGATGGCCACTGAGAATACGATGTCCACAAAACTGTGTTAGAATTAGGATTGAAAATAGAAATAGTATTAAGGAATATGTGACTAGGAGTAAGTATAGTATAAGATTGCTGTAAAATAGATATAAGAAATATGTAATAGAAAATAAGTGTTAAAAGATGGTTGTATAAATTTGTAAACAAACATGTAAAGAAATAAGAAACTCTTTAGATGAATAAAATTATTGTGTCATGTGTTAAACCCGAATAAAGAACAAGAACAAAAATAGATTACAGAATAGGGAAAATAGAAGGGCATCCCACCCTTAAAGATAGAGAGAAGATAGAAAGATAGAAAGATAAAGTATGTGGAATAGAAGTGCGAGAGGAATAAGTGATAGAACTGGAATGAAAGAGAAGAATTAGATAGCATAGTCTCTGGCGTCGTCAGAGGAATTAGATTAAAAAAAAAAAAAAAAAAAAAAAAAAAAAAAAAAAAAAAAAAAAAAAAAAAAAAAAAAACCTAACCTAACCTAACCTAACCTAACCTAACCTAACCTAACCTAACCTAACCTAACCTAACCTAACCTAACCTAACCTAACCTAACCTAACCTAACCTAACCTAACCTAACCTAACCTAACCTAACCTAACCTAACCTAACCTAACCTAACCTAACCTAACCTAACCTAACCTAACCTAACCTAACCTAACCTAACCTAACCTAACCTAACCTAACCTAACCTAACCTAACCTAACCTAACCTAACCTAACCTAACCTAACCTAACCTAACCTAACCTAACCTAACCTAACCTAACCTAACCTAACCTAACCTAACCTAACCTAACCTAACCTAACCTAACCTAACCTAACCTAACCTAACCTAACCTAACCTAACCTAACCTAACCTAACCTAACCTAACCTAACCTAACCTAACCTAACCTAACCTAACCTAACCTAACCTAACCTAACCTTTTTTTTTTTTTTTTTTTTTTTTTGTCGCTGGGAAAAAATGCATTACGCACACCCTCCCATCGGGGGATGGAAGGGTAGTGTGGGACTCCCCGGTCTGAGACCGGTATACCCACTAAAACGACCCAGCGGCATTCCCGCTTCGTCCTAGTGGCGGGGACTGGGAAACCGGCACAGCCTTTACTTCCAGTCCTCCGCCGACGATGACCCGCACAGCGGACCTCACGCCCCCCCCGTGGGGAGGGGGACGGGCCCGGGAATGACAGACGAAGGTGGTGACGGGTGCAATGCGGGCGAAGGCACCCCCGCGCCTGTCGCCCGCCCGTCGCCACCATGAAGAGGGAGACCGCGTCTTCTCCGACCTCTTCTTCTTCTGCGGAGCGGCGCTGCGAGAGGGTCTTCCTCCCGCGCGCGCTCCGCCGCTTCCTTTTGCGACACTACGTCCTCGCAAAAGGAGGCGACCGCTGACCAGGCCCCCTCGCTCCCCAGCATGGCGTTGACCACACCGGGAAGCGAGAGGTCCTGTCCGATCTCCGCGATCAGACTGCGGCGCGGCTCGGACCAAGCTGGGCACACCTCGAGGGTGTGCTGCGCCGTGTCCTCCGGCGCGCCGCAGTCGTGGCACGCCGGGGTTTCCTCCCTCCCGATCCGGTGCAGGTACGTTCCGAAGCAGCCATGCCCGGACAACACCTGCACCAGACGGAACGAGAGGAAACCATGGGACCGCTCGAGCCAGGCCCGGAGGACCGGACCGAGCGCGTCCAACGTCCGGCGGCCAAAGGTGGCGGTGGCGAGGTCCTCCGTCCAATGGAGGACGATGGCGTCCCTCGCCTCCCGCCGCACGGCCTCCCGCTCCTCGGCGACGGGGCGCTCCCCGAGCGCCCTGCGATGCGCCGTCCACTCATACACCCTGGCCAGCACCCAAGCCTCCAACTCCCAAGGAGGGGTGCCGGCCAGAGCGCACGCCGCCGAAAAACCCACCGACCGGTAGGCCCTCGCCACCCGCAGTGCAATGGCCCTTTGGGGCTTGCGGATGGCGGTCGCGTTCTCCCTCCTGTGGAGGGAGTCCGCCCAAATGGGGGCCCCGTACAGGGCCATGCTCCGCAAGATGCCGGCATAGAGGCGCCGGCATTTCGCCTTGGGCCCCCCCAGGTTCGGGAGGAGCCACGAGAGGGCGTCCGCGGCCTTCAACAGGCGCGTCGACAGCCCGCTGAAATGTGGGCCGAAGCGCCACCTGTCGTCCAGCACCAGGCCCAGATATTTCATCCGGGGCTGGACCTCTATACGGACGCCCTCCACGACGATGTGGGCGTCGGGTGGGCAGCGCTGCCGAGGCCCGCGAAAGAACACGGCCTCGGTCTTGTGCAGCGCCACCTTCAATCCCAGGCGGCGGATCCTCTCTGCAACCAAGGATCCGCCAGCCGAGGCCAGACAGGCCGCGTCCGCGAAACTCCTCCCCCGGGCAGTGAGCAGGGTGTCATCCGCGTAGCAGATGACACTCGTGCCCGGGAGGAGGGCTCCCCGCAGCAGCCAATCGAACCCGATGTTCCACAGCGGGGGCCCAAGCACCGACCCCTGTGGAACACCGGACTCTGCGCCGTACCGCCTCACTGTGGCCGTCTTGTCTACGAGGAGGACCTCTCGGTCCTCCAAGTAACTGGCCAGGAGGCTCCGCAGATATTGGGGCACTCCGTGATACCGGAGCGCCTCCAATATCGTCGAGTGGGGCACGGAGTTGAAGGCATTGGCAATGTCGAATGACACCGCCAGCACCCCGTCCCCCGCCTCGACTGCCTCCTTCACCTGGCCCTTGAGAAGGGCCAGCGCGTCGATCGTCGAACGCCCACGACGGAAACCGAATTGGGCGTCCGACAGATCCGGCCCCACATCCCGCAAATGGCTACCGAGCCGGGAGGCGACTATCCCCTCGAACAATTTACCGACCTCATCGAGCAACACGACGGGCCGGTATGCCGAGGGGGAATCCACCGGGCGTCCCGCCTTTCGGAGGAGGCAAAGCTGCCCCTCCTTCCACAGTTTCGGGAACTTCCCAGCCGTAAAGCACGCGCTGAAAAGGTCCCGAAACCTGTCCTCCATCTCGGAGGCAGCTATTGCCAGCACCCGTGCGGGGACGCCGTCCGGCCCGGGGGCCGTCTTCTTGGCGCGGAGGCTGAGTACCCCCGCGTAGATCTCCGCCGCCGTCACCGGGGGGACCTCCTCCTCCGGCGAAGCCGCCCCTTGCGGGGGATCCATTGTTGGTGGGGCGAAGTCGGTCCTGCGCGGAAACAGGGACCGGACCACCCCATCCAGCAGTGCTGGCTCGAGGGTCTCCGACAGTGGGGGACCATAGGGGCGGAGCTGGTTCCGCGCCGCCTTATATGGCCTCCCATAGGGATCCCTGTCGAGACCCTCCAGCATTTCGGCCCTCGCCGAGTCTTCTGCAGCGCCCATTGCAGACTTGAGGACCGTCGTCGCCTCTCGGTAGCAGGCGTATAGGCGGTCCTCTTCTGCCCGGTTTCGGTTCTGGGCGCTGCGCCGTCGACTCCGCGCGTAGGCCCTTCTGGCCGCCACGCAGGCGGCCCGGAGTTCCGACAGCTCCTCCGTCCACCAATAAACGGCGCGACGGGGAGGCGGACGGCGAGACCGAGGCATGCTGGAATTGCACACCTCGGTCAGGGCCCCTCTGAGCCGAACCGCTGCGGCGTCTACGTCCAGGACCTCAACAGGGGGCGACAGCCAGTCCTGGAGGAAAGCCGCCTCCTTGGCTGCCTCCCGGTCCAGGCGGGTGAGTGCCCATCGCGGGAAGGGAGATTGCCCAGCGCGGGCCATCCCCCCCCCTTGGGTGGAGATGTCGAACCGCACGTATCGGTGGTCCGACAAGGTCTCCACCATCTCAACCCGCCAGTTCACGACGCGGGCGGCCAGCGCGGGGGTGGCGAAAGTGACGTCCACCACCGACCCACCCTGTTGCCGCACACACGTGTGGACCGTCCCCCTGTTGAGGAGGGACATACCGCTTGAGGCCGCCCAGAACTCAACGGCGCGTCCCCGGACGTTGCACCCGGCGGCCGGGTTGCCCCAGGCCACCGACTTGGCGTTCAGGTCGCCCAACACCACGACCTGGCGAGGCGCCGCCCTCCCTACGACTGCAGTGAGGACCTCCAGGAAATCCTCAAAGTCCGAGAGAGGGCGGTTTGGGGAGAAATAGACCCCGACCAGGGCAATGTCCCCCCCCCACGCGGCGGCCACGTATCCCGGTCCCCTCTCTAAGAGCGAGAGGGGAGGGGAGTCCGTGGAAGACCGCGCCACCAACGCCACCAGGCCGTCCCGGTCACCCAGCCAACGGCCAGGGACCGAGTAAGGCTCGGCGACCACCGCCAAGTCCACCAACCACTCAGCCATTGTCTGCATCAGCAGATCTTGGGCTGCCCTGCAGTGGTTGGCGTTCGCCTGAAGGATGCGATGTTCGACTGTATCCATCAGTCGGACATCGCACCCCCCTCCGCAGCCACCGCAGGAACGGCGGTACCAGCAGCCGCAACAGGCCCGGTTGGCGCCTGTACTTTGCCACGCTTAGGGGGAGGATTGCAGTTCCTCCCCTTCATCACGTGGTCCGCTTGGCTGCCACTGGCAGCACAGACCGAGCAGTGCGGCGTGGCGACCTTACAGGAGGCGGCTTGGTGGCCCCCCATGCCGCAGCGGTAGCAGGTGTCTGACCTGTCCACCGCGGACGGACACAGCGGCCGGGTGTGGCCGATGCCGAAGCACCGGAAACACCTCAGCGGCTGGTCCTCGAGTGCCCTGACCGCACCCGAGCTGAAGCCGACCGTCAGCCGGCCCTTCGCCAGGGCGGCTCTGGCAGCGGGAACCGGGCACTCAAGGCGGACGGTGCCCATGCCACCGCGGCCGGGCCTTATGTCCCGACTCTGGACCGCCGCGACGTCGCAGCCCCCTAACGCTGCGACCGCCTCCACCACCTCCTCCTTGGTGACGGAATCGTCGAGATCCGTCACCTCGAGTGTCACCAACTTTACCGGTCGGGCCACCTTGGCGGAGTCCGCGATGACCTCCCGCAGCTTAGCTGCAAAGAGGTCCGCGCGGGCTCCCCCCTCTGCCCCCGGGAACTCGAATAGTCGAGCCCCGGCTTGAGTCCGCCGGCAAGACACACTGCCGATCCCCAATTGAGTGGGATCGGCATTGCTACGCGCCCGCACTAAAATTGACGCGTACGTCTCCCCTCGCTCCGCCGCCTCCGCGGTGAGGGTCACCACGACGGCCGCGGTTTTTGGGGAGACTAGCTGCCCCTTTCCCCTCGCTCTACCTCTACCTCCCCGCTTCCCCCCCTCTCTGCCGGTCGTCTGCGACTGGCTGGGAGCAGGGACGGCTGGGGCGGCAGCCGCCGACTTTTTGGCTTTGCCCTTCCTCCTCCCGACCACTTCCGTCCACTCATTGGACGGGGTGGTCGAGGGGAGAAGGGCGTCCTCCTGGACCTGGGATGAGGTGGACGGCCCCGGCTCGGAGCGCCCCTTATCCGCCGCAAGCGGCGGTCGGAGGCGCTTTTCCGGCAGGAGCCGGTCCTCTATTCCTGCCAGGCAGGCTCGCGTGAAGGCCCGCTCCTCCATTACCACCTTGCGGATTATGTCCTCAAGGTTGGAGTTGGAGGAGGGGCCCTCTGCCGCAGGACTCGTCTTCTTAGACGTCGACGTCGAAGGCGTTGATGACGTCCTCGTCGTCTCGGCAGGGGCCTGCTGCGGCCGGGCCGTGGCTTCAGCCAGCTTGCGATGAAGCTCACTGACTTCCACCTGCAGGCGATCCACCCTCGCCTGCAGTTGCCGTGTCTCGTCAGTGGCCTTCCGCTGCACCAGCTCCTTGACCACACCAAGCAAGCTCGCGGCCCGACATTTGAGGGCCTTCTGGAAGGTCCCCTTCAAGTTTGAGGACTTTGAGGCAACCTCCAAAATTTCCTCCTCGTCCTCCTCCGCCATTTGTTCCAGCTCCAGCAGGGAGTGGTCCGCGTAGAGCACACGGGACGCACCGTACCCGGACTTTGCCCGGGTGACGTGCGCCCGCCTCTCCCTGGCGGCAACCCGCTCCTCAAGCTCCTGCTGGAGCTGCGCCCGCTGAACCTAACCTAACCTAACCTAACCTAACCTAACCTAACCTAACCTAACCTAACCTAACCTAACCTAACCTAACCTAACCTAACCTAACCTAACCTAACCTAACCTAACCTAACCTAACCTAACCTAACCTAACCTAACCTAACCTAACCTAACCTAACCTAACCGTTGATATCTTCGACATTAAGGGTGCGTTTTTGACGCTGTTTTCAGCATTTTTAGACTTTAGTGGGCCTCCGCCTACGTTCTGACCACATTGCACCACCCTGCAAGCGTTTTCAAAAAACCTCCCTTCCAACACTTAGAACATTTTTAGAATTTCAGATAAAATCTTCCAAATTTAGTGTTATTTCAAATTTTCCCACAGATTTGACGTTAGTTTATAGTTGCAATAGTACTCACCTACCATCCCTGTGTTCCGGTGCGCGTTTCGTGTCCCGGAGTCCAGGTTGGAGGTTGAAAACCTAAATTTTTTGAGTCAAAAACTGGTTTTTTGACCAAAACCCAAAATTTTTATTCGGCACCTACCTTGTTTTGTTTCGTAGTTAGCTAGCCCGCGCGAAGACGCGTCTCTGGACACCTCACTCGCGCGTCTAGCTCAAATAAAATTTTGCCCTCCCACCCGCCCTATTGTGTATAGGAAGGCCGGAGTGGGAATTTCGACAAAATTTTATTTTTTGTTTTTTACTTTTTTAGACTAGATTAAGCCTGTAGATAAGGTTTTGGAAGGAAGTAGCGCGTTTTTAACCCATTGACTGAGCCTGCAAGGTTCACACTAATTATATATTGTATTTTATATTATTTAATTGATTAATAAGACTGACAATTGACGATTTTAATTTGATTTAGATTATTTACTTACTTCTGTGTTGCCCCCTTTACAGGAACACAAAGTACCAGTGTCCATAAAACTCACCTCTTATCACCTCAAGTGATACTGCTAGGCTTATCTCCTCTATACAGGGATTCGCTTAATGCGTTCACTTCCAAAACTTAAAATGTTCCGCACCCCATCCAGCACCGTGAGGACACAAGGCTCTAGTGGCTCGCCGCGATCGGTGGAGAAAGCGGGTCCTTCGCTTACCGAGGCGAGAAGGAGAATCTCTTTCGGAGACGACACTCCGTCCGCCTCCGGGGAGGGGCCTGCCACTCTGGGGACGCGCCGAGCTGCTACAGATGCCCCAAAACCGCTCAAGAAGCCTGAGGCCGGGTACCCTAGTCGGACTGCGGAGGCGAGAGCTTGCCTAAATAAGGCCAAGGTCAATTTGGGCAACTCTCGCAACCTCAAGACAGATATTAAGGCTGCGGTGCTCGAAGCCATTAACAGGCTTTTTGAGCTGGTGAAGGAGGCCGAGCGGGATAGGGTTCCTCTCGCACCTTCAGCCGTACCGGTTGTCGCGTCCGCCGCTGACTGCTATCCCCAGTCCAGTCCCACGTCACATGTTAGTCAGATTGAGCTCGTGAGCACAATGAAGGAGCACATGGCCTTGATTAAGGAAAACTCCGACGAATTGGCAAAACTCCGAGACAGTCTGGCTAGCAGGGTGAGTGTTGAGGAGAAAACCTACGCGAGTGTAGCGTCGTTGAGTAAGAGCCACACCAGGGCTCAGGTTCCGGAGCGACCGACGCTGCACTCCGTGGTTGTCTCCTCGACACAGGCGACCGACACTGGGGACGAAATCCTGGAAAGGGTTCGGAAAGTGGTGGACGCGAAGGAGGGCTGGGTGAGAGTCGAAAGAGTAAGAAAGGCAAAGGACCAGAAGGTTATAATGGGGTGCGCCACAAAAGAAGAGAGGGAGAAGGTCAAGAGACGATTGGAGGCAGCCGGAGAGAACCTCGTTGTCGAGGCCGTGAAGAACAAGGACCCGCTTCTGATTCTTAGGGACGTACTGTCAGTTCACAGTGACGAAGAAGTGTTGAGGGCCCTTAAGAATCAGAACCAGGAGATCTTCGACGGCCTCGGCAGCGAGGAACTTAGGATGGCTATTAAATATAGGAAGAAGGCGAGAAACCCGCATACTGGCGGCATTGTGCTGAGTGTTTCCCCAGCGATCTGGAGGCGGGCACTCGAAGGAGGCAGACTTAGGATTGACCTCCAGAGAGTGCGCGTCGAGGACCAGTCGCCTCTGATGCAGTGCACCCGCTGTCTGGAGTTCGGCCATGGAAAGCGCCACTGTTACCAGGAGGCTGACGTGTGCAGCCACTGCACCGGTAAACATCTGGTTAAGGACTGCCCAGAAAAGTACATGGCCGAGCCCGCGATGTGCGCAAACTGCATCAGAGGCGGCCTGGAGGCGACCTCGCACAATGCCTTCAGTAAAGATTGCCCAGTACGTCGGAAGTGGGACGCATTCGCTAGAGCAACAACAGCTTATTGCTAAAGTTGTAGGTGCGCCCACTTCCGAGTACATAGATACGACCACTTTGGCACAATATAGCAGACGCTTTGAGCGGACCACTGGGGTTGGCTTGAGGGATGACGGAGATTGGAGCCACTTTCATGAGAAAGTGGCTAGAATTATACTGGACCGTGAGTCAACTCTGGAGGGCTCGTCAAGTTGTGTCGAAGTGGGTGTAAAACTCAGCAGTCTTTTTACTACTTCAGAAGAATTTTTCAAATTAGTAAAACAGTATATAGGCCGTAAAATAAACTATTTAGATGATATTATATCCAAGTATATACTAAGTATATAGCGTATATATCATAAAAATAGAAACAAAAATCTCAATTTTATCATAGAAGAAAACGATATAAGCAGGTGTGACTACGGGCATCATTATAAGGGTTTTTGCAAATATTTGATAAATTCCTAACATATACTCAAAAGCTTAAATTATAAAACTTAAAACAAATTAAATACACTAAAGATGGAATTAATTAAGTACATTAAAGTTAAAATAAATGAAGTACTTAAAAGTTAAAGTAAATACATTAAAGTTAAAATAAATTAAGTACATAAAAGTTAAAATAAAATAAGTAAGCATAATAAAGTTAAAATAAAGTAAGTATAATAAAGTTAAAATAAATTAAGTATCTTAAAGTTAAAATAAATTAAGTACATAAAGTTAAAATAAAAATAAGTAAGCATAATAAAGTTAAAATAAAGTAAGAATAATAAAGTTAAAATAAATTAAGTATCTTAAAGTTAAAATAAATTAAGTACACAAAAGTTAAAATAAATTAAGTACACAAAAGTTTAAATAAAATAAGTAAGCATAATAAAGTTAAAATAAAGTAAGTATAATAAAGTTAAAATAAATTAAGTATCTTAAAGTTAAAATAAATTAAGTACATAAAGTTAAAATAAAATAAGTAAGCATAATAAAGTTAAAATAAAGTAAGAATAATAAAGTTAAAATAAATTAAGTATCTTAAAGTTAAAATAAATTAAGTACATAAAAGTTAAAATAAATTAAGTACACAAAAGTTAAAATAAATTAAGTACAAAAAAGTTAAAATAAATTAAGTAAGCATATTATCAAAGTTAAAATAAATGAAGTATATTATAGTGTATGAAAAGTAATAAAGCCATAAGATAAATAGCTAGCAAATTGAGTACGGTCTCTTTGGCCTCCCAACAAATCGTCGCTAAACAAGGCACAAAAGACGTAGACAAGGTCTCTGATCCTCATGTCAGAGGGACACTGAGCAGGCAGGAGTGGTTTTTAGCCGGTTCGATTCCGGCACTACCTCGACTGTCTCACAAATCGTGAGATAGTAGAGGTGTCCGTGGGGATTTCCCACTCCTGCCCAAACAAAAAAAAAAAAAAAAAAAAAAAAAAAAAAAAAAAAAAAACCTAACCTAACCTAACCTAACCTAACCTAACCTAACCTAACCTAACCTAACCTAACCTAACCTAACCTAACCTAACCTAACCTAACCTAACCTAACCTAACCTAACCTAACCTAACCTAACCTAACCTAACCTAACCTAACCTAACCTAACCTAACCTAACCTAACCTAACCTAACCTAACCTAACCTAACCTAACCTAACCTAACCTAACCTAACCTAACCTAACCTAACCTAACCTAACCTAACCTAACCTAACCTAACCTAACCTAACCTAACCTAACCTAACCTAACCTAACCTAACCTAACCTAACCTAACCTAACCTAACCTAACCTAACCTAACCTAACCTAACCTAACCTAACCTAACCTAACCTAACCTAACCTAACCTAACCTAACCTAACCTAACCTAACCTAACCTAACCTAACCTAACCTAACCTAACCTAACCTAACCTAACCTAACCTAACCTAACCTAACCTAACCTAACCTAACCTAACCTAACCTAACCTAACCTAACCTAACCTAACCTAACCTAACCTAACCTAACCTAACCTAACCTAACCTAACCTAACCTAACCTAACCTAACCTAACCTAACCTAACCTAACCTAACCTAACCTAACCTAACCTAACCTAACCTAACCTAACCTAACCTAACCTAACCTAACCTAACCGGAAAAGCGAACCCGGTGCGAAGTACGCTCCACTCCATAGTGGTTACCTCCAAAGATGAAACAGAGACTGGGGACGAAGTCATGGAGAAAGTGCGGAAGGCAGCAGATGCGAAGGAAGGCTGGGTAAAGGTGGAAAAGGTGAGGAAAGCGAAAGACAGAAAAATTATAATGGGCTTTCAAACCACCGAGGAAAGGGATAAACTCAAGGACAAATTGACGAGAGATAGGCAGGACCTCAATGTCGAGGAGGTGAAAAACAAGGACCCTTTGTTGATCCTCAGGAGCGTCTTCTCTGTTCATTCAGACGAAGACATTATCAAGGGTCTGAGGAATCAAAATCGAGATGTTTTTCACAACCTCGACAAGGAGGAGGACAGGGCGGTGGTGAAGTTCCGGAGGAGGACCAGGAACCCACACCAATGCCACGTTGTGGTCAGCGTCTCGCCGATCATCTGGAGACGAGCAACGGAACTCGGACGCCTGCACGTAGACCTCCAGCGCGTAAAGGTCGAAGACCAGACCCCACTGGTGCAGTGCACGCGCTGCCTAGGCTACGGGCACGGCAGACGTTACTGCAAAGAACCTGCTGACCTGTGCAGTCACTGCGGCGGGCCGCATCTGAGATCTGAATGCGCTGATTTTCTAACGGGTGCCCCGCCAAAGTGCCGGAACTGCACTAGCGCCAAGCTCGAGGAAGCTGGCCACAACGCCTTCAGCTCGGAATGTTCGACACGCCACAGGTGGGACGAAATAGCAAGAGCTACTGTGGCATATTGCTAAGGGCACCCACGGAAACCCAAATCCTTATAGATTGGTTCAGGCCAACCTCCAGCGAAAAAGACTGGCGACCAACGAGCTTCTTATCGAAGCGGAAAAGCGCGGGGTCGCTATTGCTCTCCTCCAGGAACCATACGTAGGCGGGGCCAAAGTAATGAGGAGTCATAGAGGCGTCCGGATCTTCCAGAACACGGACACTGGAGATGGGACTGTTAAAGCCGCAATAGCGGTCTTCGACCAAGACCTCATCGTCGAACAGTACCCGAAACTCACCACGAACAACATCACCGTGGTGGGGATCCGAACCAGTGCCTGGAAGATCACACTAGTCTCCTTGTACTTTGAGCCAGACCAGCCAATTGAACCATACCTAGACCACCTCAAAAGCGTTGGGGAGGAGGTAGGTTCCAGAATGTGGATTATTGGAGGAGACGCAAACGCAAAAAGTACCTGGTGGGGAAGCCTGACCATCGACCGCAGAGGCGAAGAAGTGTCTGGAGTTCTCGATGAGCTGGACCTGAACATACTCAACAGAGGGGAAATTCCGACCTTCGACACGATCAGAGGAGGCATTAGATACTGCAGCCACGTCGACATAACGGCATGCTCGACGGATATCCTAGACCTGGTAGACGACTGGAGGGTAGACGAGGGCCTCACGAGCTCGGACCACAACGGCATTGTATTCAACATCAAATTAAAGAAATCAAAAGGTACCCAAATTAGCAGAACAACGAGAATTTTTAACACAAAAAAAGCAAATTGGTCTAAGTTTCGTGAGAAACTCGGCCAATTAATGCATATTAACAAAATAAATAAAGCAGGAATTGATAAATTAAATACAGCAGATCAACTAAATTCAGTGACAAAACTATATATAAATTCAATTGTAGAATCATGCACTTCGTCAATGCCGACGAAGAAAACAAACGAAGTGTTTACCTTGCCGTGGTGGTCCGAGAAACTCGAGGGGATGAAGAAAAAGGTCACTACTTATAAAAACAGAGTCAGGAACGCTGCACCAGTCCGAAGATCGAAGGTCGTCGATGAGTACCAGAAACTGAGAGTTGAGTATGAGACGGAAGCAGCCAAGGACGAAGTCGAGAGTTGGAAGAACTTCTGCTCGAGACAGGACAAAGAAGGGGTTTGGGAAGGGATCTATCGGGTGATAGGGAGGACGAAGGAAAGAGGAGTGGACCAGCCGTTGGTGAAGAACGGTGAGGTACTGGACGCAAAGGGTTCGGTAGAACTCCTGGCGAAAACCTTTTATCCAGAAGACCTAGCAGACACCGACAGCACCTGCCACCGTCTAGTCAGAGAAAAGGCCGATATCGTGAATGCTGGAGAATATGGTGAGCCATGTGAGCCGCCATTCACGATGGCCGAGCTGATGGCAGCGTGCGAGTCATTCAATGTTAAAAAAGCGCCAGGAGCAGACGGCCTTACTGCCGACATCTGTTGCCATGCTATTAGAAGTGCCCCTGAGATAGCCTTGGCTCTACTCAACGGCTGCCTGAGATACCACCTCTTCCCTGAGATCTGGAAGGAAGCTACAGTAATTATATTAAAAAAGCCTGGAAAAACTGATTACGGCAACCCGAAGGCGTACCGACCAATCGGCCTCTTACCAATCTTCGGTAAAATATATGAGAAGATGTTGGTGGCCCGCCTCAAGTTTCACTTGATCCCCAGGATGAGTACTCGTCAGTACGGATTCATGCCCCAGAGAAGCACCGAGGACTCCCTCTATGCACTAATGCAGCACATACGCGGAAAGCTGACACTAAAGAAAGTTACAGTACTAGTATCATTGGACATAGAGGGAGCCTTCGACAGCGCGTGGTGGCCAGCCATAAGAGTCCGTCTGGCTGAGGAACAGTGTCCTGTAGGCCTGAGGAGGGTCATCGATAGCTATCTCAACAACCGAAGGGTCAGAGTCAGATACGCAGGTGAAGAGTACTGTAAGGCCACAAGCAAGGGCTGCGTCCAGGGTTCCATCGCGGGACCAATTTTCTGGAACTTGGTGCTGGACCCGCTTCTCAAGAGCTTGGAAGCTAGGGGTGACTACTGCCAGGCTTTTGCAGACGACGTTGTGCTGCTTTTCGATGGTGACACAGCGTTAGAGATCGAGGGACGTGCTAATGCCGCTCTTGAACATGTTCGGGCGTGGGGTGTCCAAAACAAGCTTAAATTTGCTCCGCACAAAACCAATGCGATGGTTATAACGCGCAAACTGAAATACGACACCCCGCGCTTAAGCATGGGCGGGACCGACATTGCCATGTCTAACGAGATCAAAATCCTGGGTGTCACCATCGACAAGCAGCTGACTTTCAACGCGCACGTCGCGAACGTATGCAGAAGGGCAGTAGGCATCCATAAGCAACTAACAAGGGCAGCAAAAACCAGCTGGGGGCTTAACCCTGAAGTCATCAGAATAATATATGTGGCCACCGTCGAACCCGTTATCCTGTACGCCGCCAGCGTATGGGCTCCGGCCGTCGATAAGCTGGGCGTCCAGAAGCAGTTGGGAGCGGTCCAGCGTGGTATCGCACAGAAGCTGTGCAAGGGATACCGGACGGTCTCCTTAAACTCCGCGCTATTGCTGGCTGGGATACTGCCTCTCGACCTGCGAGTCCGCGAAGCGGCATCGCTATACGAGGCCAGGAGGGGAGTGCCTCAGCCAGCACTTGGTGACAGGAGCGTCGAGCAGACCGCCTCGGCAATGGAGGCTCCACACCCAGCTGAGCGCGCTGAGCTAGAGCTCATAAGCCTGGTAAATCAAGAGCAACTAGATGCCCAGAGCGAACTTGAAGTTCGTATCTTTACGGACGGGAGCAAGATTGGGGGCAAGGTTGGAGCGGCACTATCCGTATGGAGCGGTGACGCCGAAACCAAAACCCTCAAGCTTGCTCTCCCACACTACTCCACTGTTTACCAGGCCGAGCTTCTGGCAATATGCGTCGCAACCAGGGAGATCCTAAAGCATAGAGCGCAGTCGTTTGGAATCTTCAGTGACTCTATGGCGGCCCTCCAAACGATCCAAAATTACGATCGGCACCACCCCCTGGCAGTAGAAACAAGGGCCAATCTTAGCTCCCTGTCGATCCAAAACAAGGCAGTAACCTTGTTTTGGATCAAAGCCCATGTGGGGTTGGAAGGAAATGAAAGGGCCGATGAATTAGCCAAAAGTGCCGCTGAGGGTTCCAAGCGAAAGCCCGACTATGACCCGTGTCCGGTTTCATACGTCAAGCGATGCATCCGAACGGCAACTCTTGACGTGTGGAATCGGAGATACTGCGCTGGAGAAACGGCTTCTGGGACGAAGTTGTTTTTCCCGGATGCGGTGGCGGCGTATGGAATAGTCAGGAAGATGAAAATTGGCAAGGTGACCACCCAGATAATGACGGGGCACGGTGGGTTCTCTGAATACTTGAATCGCTTTAAGTGTAAGGAGAGCCCATCGTGCATCTGCGATCCCGACATTGCAGAAACGGTGCCACATTTATTATTCAACTGCCCCGTATTCGATCAGCAAAGACTTGCGGCCGAGCATGTACTCGACACAAAACTGAATGCCGAAAACCTGTGGCTCATAATGAAAGGCAAAAAGAGAGAGATGTTTTTAGAGTTTTGTATAAATATTTGCGAAATAGTAATAAAAAGAAATAAAACAGCTTAAGTAAAGATGTTTACATAATATTTATATAATATTAAGGTCAAGCATTGAAAACAGACGTAATAAACTGCTAAAAAACACCAAGAAACTTGAAGAATATAATATAATGCCATAAACTAAAGTGTAATAAGATGATGATGAGAACTGTCCTAGAAGTGAAGATAAAAATAAATAAGATGTCCGATCGAATTACTGTAATCCACGAATGTTTTTTAGAATAAAGAAATAGAAGATATTAATAGCCGTAAGAAATGTGTAACTATTTATTAAGAATAGTATATAAGCTAGATGTAAAATAGAAATAGCTGTAACAATAGCTGTTAATATAACCAGAAAAAAGAATAAAATGTAATATGTTGTAAAAAAAAAAAAAAAAAGTTGAAAAAAGCATGTACTAGAATTAAGTATTAAAATAAGAATCACTGTATCTGGAGAAAATTAATAAAAAACATTTGTGTCAATGTGTTACCCGATACCCGAAATAAAAAGAAAGAACTGGAATAGAGTACAGAATAGGAACCAGTAGAAGGGCGTCCTACCCAGATAGACAGAAAGATGATGAATGACAGAAAGACAAAGTATGAAGAATAAAAGTACGAGAGGAATAACTGCGAGAACTAGTATGAATGATAAGCCTACCACAGGCTCCAATTACGTTGGAGGTAGAAGTATAAAAAAAAAAAAAAGAAAAAAAAAAAAAAAAACCTAACCTAACCTAACCTAACCTAACCTAACCTAACCTAACCTAACCTAACCTAACCTAACCTAACCTAACCTAACCTAACCTAACCTAACCTAACCTAACCTAACCTAACCTAACCTAACCTAACCTAACCTAACCTAACCTAACCTAACCTAACCTAACCTAACCTAACCTAACCTAACCTAACCTAACCTAACCTAACCTAACCTAACCTAACCTAACCTAACCTAACCTAACCTAACCTAACCTAACCTAACCTAACCTAACCTAACCTAACCTAACCTAACCTAACCTAACCTAACCTAACCTAACCTAACCTAACCTAACCTAACCTAACCTAACCTAACCTAACCTAACCTAACCTAACCTAACCTAACCTAACCTAACCTAACCTAACCTAACCTAACCTAACCTAACCTAACCTAACCTAACCTAACCTAACCTAACCTAACCTAACCTAACCTAACCTAACCTAACCTAACCTAACCTAACCTAACCTAACCTAACCTAACCTAACCTAACCTTACTTAACCTAACCTTTTTTTTTTTTTTTTTTTTTTTTTTTTTTTTTTTTTTTTTTTTTTTTTTTTTTTTTTTTGTCGCTGGGAAAAAATGCATTACGCACACCCTCCCATCGGGGGCTGGAAGGGTAGTGTGGGACTCCCCGGTCTGAGACCGGTATACCCACTAAAACGACCCAGCGGCATTCCCGCTTCGTCCTAGTGGCGGGGGACTGGGAAACCGGCACAGCCTTTACTTCCAGTCCTCCGCCGACGATGACCCGCACAGCGGACCTCACGCCCCCCCTGTGGGGAGGGGGACGGGCCCGGGAATGACAGACGAAGGTGGTGACGGGTGCAATGCGGGCGAAGGCACCCCCGCGCCTGTCGCCCGCCCGTCGCCACCATGAAGAGGGAGACCGCGTCTTCTCCGACCTCTTCTTCTTCTGCGGAGCGGCGCTGCGAGAGGGTCTTCCTCCCGCGCGCGCTCCGCCGCCTCCTTTTGCGAGACTACGTCCTCGCAAAAGGAGGCGACCGCTGACCAGGCCCCCTCGGCGTCCAGGGCCATGTCCCCCCACGCGGCGGCCACGTATCCCGGTCCCCTCTCTAAGAGCGAGAGGGGAGGGGAGTCCGTGGAAGACCGCGCCACCAACGCCACCAGGCCGTCCCGGTCACCCAGCCAACGGCCAGGGACCGAGTAAGGCTCGGCGACCACCGCCAAGTCCACCAACCACTCAGCCATCGTCTGCTGATGCAGAACGCCAACCACTGCAGGGCAGCCCAAGATCTGCTGATGCAGATCTTGGGCCGCCCTGCAGTGGTTGGCGTTCGCCTGAAGGATGCGATGTTCGACTATATCCATCAGTCGGACATCGCAACCCCGTCCGCAGCCGCCGCAAGAACGGCGGTACCAGCAGCCGCAACAGGCCCGGTTGGCGCCAGTACTTTGCCACGCTTAGGGGGAGGATTGCAGTTCCTCCCCTTCATCACGTGGTCCGCTTGGCTGCCACTGGCAGCACAGACCGAGCAGTGCGGCGTGGCGACCTTACAGGAGGCGGCTTGGTGGCCCCCCATGCCGCAGCGGTAGCAGGTGTCTGACCTGTCCACCGCGGACGGACACAGCGGCCGGGTGTGGCCGATGCCGAAGCACCGGAAACACCTCAACGGCTGGTCCTCGAGTGCCCTGACCGCACCCGAGCTGAATCCGACCGTCAGCCGGCCCTTCGCCAGGGCGGCTCTGGCAGCGGGAACCGGGCACCCAAGGCGGACGGTGCCCATGCCACCGCGGCCGGGCCTTATGTCCCGACTCTGAACCGCCGCGACGTCGCAGCCCCCTAACGCTGCGACCGCCTCCACCACCTCCTCCTTGGTGACGGAATCGTCGAGATCCGTCACCTCGAGTGTCACCAACTTTACCGGTCGGGCCACCTTGGCGGAGTCCGCGATGACCTCCCGCAGCTTAGCTGCAAAGAGGTCCGCGCGGGCTCCCCCCTCTGCCCCCGGGAACTCGAATAATCGAGCCCCGGCTTGGGTCCGCCGGCAAGACACACTACCGATCCCCAATTGAGTGGGATCGGCATTGCTACGCGCCCGCACTAAAATTGACGCGTACGTCTCCCCTCGCTCCGCCGCCTCCGCGGTGAGGGTCACCACGACGGCCGCGGTTTTTGGGGAGACTAGCTGCCCCTTTCCCCTCGCTCTACCTCTACCTCCCTGCTTCCCTCTGCCGGTCGTCTGCGACTGGCTGGGAGCGGGGACGGCTGGGGCGGCAGCCGCCGACTTTTTGGCTTTGCCCTTCCCCCTCCCGACCACTTCCGTCCACTCATTGGACGGGGTGGTCGAGGGGAGAAGGGCGTCCTCCTGGACCTGGGATGAGGAGGACGGCCCCGGCTCGGAGCGCCCCTTATCCGCCGCAAGCTGCGGTCGGAGGCGCTTTTCCGGCAGGAGTCGGTCCTCTATTCCTGCCAGGCAGGCTCGCGTGAAGGCCCGCTCCTCCATTACCACCCTGCGGATTATGTCCTCAAGGTTGGAGTTGGAGGAGGGGCCGTCTGCCGCAGGACTCGTCTTCTTAGACGTCGACGCCGAAGGCGTTGATGACGTCCTCGTCGTCTCGGCAGGGGCCTGCTGCGGTCGGGCCGTGGCTTCAGCCAGCTTGCGATGAAGCTCACTGACTTCCACCTGCAGGCGATCCACCCTCGCCTGCAGTTGCCGTGTCTCGTCAGTGGCCTTCCGCTGCACCAGCTCCTTGACCACACCAAGCAAGCTCGTGGCCCGACATTTGAGGGCCTTCTGGAAGGTCCCCTTCAAGTTTGAGGACTTTGAGGCAACCTCCAAAATTTCCTCCTCGTCCTCCTCCGCCATTTGTTCCAGCTCCAGCAGGGAGTGGTCCGCGTAGAGCACACGGGACGCACCGTACCCGGACTTTGCCCGGGTGACGTGCGCCCGCCTCTCCCTCGCGGCAACCCGCTCCTCAAGCTCCTGCTGGAGCTGCGCCCGCTGCGCAAGATCCAACTTACGTTGGGCGTCCGCGAGCCCAACGACGTGGGTGTCCGCGGCCGTCGGCTTTTTAGCCTTTGTCAGCCTCGCCGACCCTGACGCCGAGGAGCCCTCGGACCCATCCCGCAGGAAGGCCCGCTTTCGCGACTGCGAGTCGCCTGCACCCGAGACGCCAACCAGTGACTCATCGTCGGAGTCAGACAAATCCGACAAGTCCGTCCTTCCGAAGAAGCTAGCCGCAGACGGCGCGCGGCTAGCCTCTGACGCCGAAGCGTCGGTTTGGCCCTGAGAAGGGCCTTTGGGTTGGCCTTGAGAAGGGCCTTTGGGTTGGCCCTGAGAAGGGCCTTTGGGTTGGCCCTGAGAAGGGCCTTTGGGTTTAAAATACCGCCCGCAGGCATCCCGCGTTGGTTTAGGCATTTCCTCCGCAGGTTCGTACTCTCAAGGCAAGATGAGCTACGATAATCACAGTGCACTTTGGCCGAGCCCAGTCTGCCACTCCGTTACGGTGGTCAAACTGGGTCGTTTCCAGGGGACGCGACGTGGACGCAAGCACTGTGGGGTGGTCCCCCAACCTAACCTAACCTTTTTTTTTTTTTTTTTTTTTTTTTTGTGTCGCTGGGAAAAAATGCATTACGCATACCCGCCCATCGGGGGATGGACGGGCTATGTGGGACTCCCCGGTCTGACCCGGTATACCCACTAAAACAACCCAGCGGCATTCCCGCTTCGTCCAAGTGGCGGGGGACTGGGAAACCGGCACAGCCTTAACGACCAGTCCTCCGCCGACGATTGCCCTTCATGTGGACCCCTCACGCCCCCCCCGTGGGGAGGAGGAAGGGCCCGGGAATGACCAACGAAGGCAATGACGGGTGCAATGCGGGCGAAGGCACCCCCGCACCTGTCGCCCGCCCGTCGTCACCATGAGGAGTTAAAGGACCCCAACCAGGGCCATAGCTCCCCACGCGGCGGCCACGTATCCCGGTCCCCTCTCCAAGAGCGAGAGGGGAGGGGAGTCCGTGGAAAACCGCGAAACGAACGCCACCAAGCTAAGGCTCGGCGACCAACAAGTCCACTAACCACTCAGCCATGGTCTGCTTCAGCAGATCCTAGTAGGCTGACCTGTGATGGTTGGGGTTCGCCTGAGGGATGCGATGTTCGACCCCATCCTTCAGTCGGACATCGCACTCCCCTCCGCAGCTGCCGCTGGAGCGGCGGTGCTAGCGACAGCATTAAACCCGGACGGCATCTGCGCTTTGCCCCGCTTAGGGGGAGGATTGCAGTTCCTCCCCCTCATAACGTGGCCTGCCGGGCAGCCACTGGCGGCACACACCGCGCAGTGTGGCGTGGCGGCCTCGCAGGTGGCGGCCTTGTGGCCCTCCTTGCCGCAGCGGTAGCACGTGTCCGTCCTGTCCACCGTGGACGGACACAGGGGCCGGGTGTGTCCAATGCCGAAGCACCGGAAACACCGTAGAGGCTGGGCCTCGAGTGTCCGGACTGCACACGAGCTAAATCCGACCAAAAGACGTCCCTTGGCCAGGACGGCTTTGGCAGCGGCGATTGGGCACTCGAGGCGAATGGTGCCCATGCCGCCGCGGCCAGGCCTTATGTCCCGGCCTTGGACCGCTGCGACGCCACAGCCCCCTATCGCTGCGACCGCCGCCACCACCTCCTCCTTGGTGACGGAGTCATCGAGGTCCGTCACCTCTATGGCCACCGACTTGACCGGTCGGGCCACCTTGGCCGAATCTGCGATGACCTCTTGCAGCTTCGCTGCGAAGAGGTCCGCATGGGCGCTCCCCTAACCTAACCTAACCTAACCTAACCTTTTTTTTTTTTTTTTTTTTTTTTTTTTTTTTTTGTCGCTGGGAAAAAATGCATTACGCATACCCGCCCATCGGGGGATGGACGGGCTATGTGGGACTCCCCGGTCTGAGACCGGTATACCCACTAAAACAACCCAGCGGCATTCCCGCTTCGTCTAAGTGGCGGGGGACTGGGAAACCGGCACAGCCTTAACGACCAGTCCTCCGCCGACGAGTGCCCTTCAAGTGGACCCCTCACGCCCCCCCGATGGGGAGGGGGAAGGGTCCGGGAATGACCAACGAAGGCAATGACGGGTGCAATGCGGGCGAAGGCACCCCCGCACCTGTCGCCCGCCCGTCGTCACCATGAGGAGTTAAAGGACCCCAACCAGGGCCATAGCTCCCCACGCGGCGGCCACGTATCCCGGTCCCCTCTCCAAGAGCGAGAGGGGAGGGGAGTCCGTGGGAAACCGCGAATCCAACGCCACCAAGCCGTCCCAGTCGCCCAGCCAACGGCAAGGGATCGAGTAAGGCTCGGCGACCAACAAGTCCACCAACCACTCAGCCATGGTCTGCATAGTGGTTGGGGTTCGCCTGAGGGATGCGATGTTCGACCCTATCCTTTAGTCAGACATCGCACTCCCCTCCGCAGCCGTCGCTGGAGCGGCGGTGCTAGCGACAGCATTAAACCCGGACGGCATCTGCGCTTTGCCCCGCTTAGGGGGAGGATTGCAGTTCCTCCCCCTCATAACGTGGCCTGCTGGGCAGCCACTGGCGGCACACACCGCGCAGTGCGGCGTGGCGGCCTCGCAGGAGGCGGCCTTGTGGCCCTCCTTGCCGCAGCGGTAGCACGTGTCCGTCCTGTCCACCGTGGACGGACACAGGGGCCGGGTATGTCCAATGCCGAAGCACCGGAAACACCGTAGAGGCTGGGCCTCGAGTGTCCGGACTGCACACGAGCTAAACCCGACCAAAAGACGTCCCTTGGCCAGGACGGCTTTGGCAGTGGCGATTGGGCACTCGAGGCGAATGGTGCCCATGCCGCCGCGGCCAGGCCTTATGTCCCGGCCTCGGACCGCCGCGACGCCACAGCCCCCTATCGCTGCGACCGCCGCCACCACCTCCTCCTTGGTGACGGAGTCATCGAGGTCCGTCACCTCTATGGCCGCCGACTTGACCGGTCGGGCCACCCTGGCCGAATCCGCGATGACCTCTTGCAGCTTCGCTGCGAAGAGGTCCGCATGGGCGCTCCCCTCTGCTCCCGGGAACTCGAAAATTCGAGCCCCGGCTTGGGTCCTTCGGCAGGACACACTGCCGATCCCCAGTTGAGTGGGATCGGCATTGGCACGCGCCCGCACCAAAATCGACGCGTACGTCTCCCCTCGCCCTTCAGCCTCCGCGGTGAGCGTCACCACGACGGCCGCGGTTTTTGGGGGGACCAGCTGCCTCCCTTTTGCTTTCCCCTTCCCCTTTCCCTTGCCGGTCGTCTGCGACTGGCTGGGAGCGGTGGTGGCGGGGACGGCAGGGACGGTCATTGCCGACTTTTTCCCCTTCCCCTTTCCTTTGCCGGTCGTCTGCGACTGGCTGGGAGCGGTGGCAGCGGGGACGGCAGGGACGGCCGTCGCCGACTTTTTGCCCTTCCCCTTACGGACCACTTCCGTCCACTCGTTGGACGGGGTGGTTGAGGGCAGAAGGGCGTCTTCCGCCTGGGAGGAGGACGGCCCCGGCTCGCACTGCCTCTTGTCCGCCGCAAGCGGCGGTCGGACGCGTTGCTCCGGCAAGAGCCGGTCTTCGATCCCTGCGAAGCAGGCTCTTGTGAAGGCCCTCTCCTCCATAACAACCTTGCGGATGATATCCTCAAGGTTGGAGGCGGGGCCCTCTGCCGCAGGGCTCGACTCGGCCTGTCGTGGCCGGGCCGTGGCTTCAGCCAGCTTCTGATGAAGCTGGCTGACCTCCGACTGCAGGCGATCTATCCTCGCCTGCAGTTGCCGCGTCTCGTCGGTGGCCTTTCGGTGGACCAGCTCCGCGACTACACCGCGCATGCTCGCGGCCCGGCATTTAAGGGCCTTTTGTAGGGTCCCCTTCAGGTTGGAGGACTTAGAGGCGACCTCCATAATCTCCTCCTCGTCCTCCTCCGCCATCTTCTCCAGCTCTGCCAGAGAGTGGTCCGCGTATATTACACGGGACGCACCGTACCCGGACTTGGCCCGGGCGAAGTGCGCCCGTTTCTCCTTTGCGGCCACCCTCTCTTCCAGCTCTTGCTGGAGCTGCGCCCGCCGAGACAGATCCAGCTGGCGCTGGGCGTCCACGAGCCCAACGTCGTGAGTATACGCGGCTGCCGTCGGCTTTTTAGTCTTCGACAGCCTCGTCGACCCCGAGGCCGAGGAGCCCTCGGACCCCCGGCCCCGCTTCCGCGACCGAGAGTCGTCCGCGTCCGACACACTAAAAGGAGAGTCGCAGTCAGACGACTCGTCCGCCCCTCCGAAGAAGCTAGCCGCAGACGGCGCGCGGCTAGTTTCTGACGCCGGAGCGTCAGAGAGGCCCTGAGAAGGGCCTTTGGGTTGGCCCTGAGAAGGGCTTTTTGGTTTTAAAAACCGCGAGAGGGACTTTGCGTCCGACTTAGAACCGCGCGGCCGCTTCCCCCGAAACTTGGAGGGACCGGCCGCAACAGATTGAGGTGACACTGTCACCCTCTCCAGAACCACCAGGGGCTCTGCTGGAGCAACTGCTCCCGTCTTCGATGACGCAGTGCCAGAATCTGACGCTGCGTCCGCCTTCTCTACAACTTTTTTTTTAGTTTTGATTAAATCCATAGAATTCCCACGAGTATGGGGGATATAAAACGTCCATCCGGGCAGTGCCCCCTGTACCCGGATAAGCCTTTAACATTTATAACCCGCCAGGGGGTCGGCCGGTACCCTGGCGGGGGTCGCACTAAAGACTGATTGTTCCATGGGAACACCCGTCAGCCATACATCCCCTCACGGTGCGCCGCCGCTTGAGATTCGGGGTAACTTTTTATAGAGGTTTTCTACCTCGCGGTCCGGGCGGTTAAGCCAAGACCCTCGGTCCCGATCGAAGCCGCGAGACATGATCCACGACACTCCGATGATGGGATTACGAGTACGACGGGGACAGAGAGGGAAGGCGTCCCTCACTGTCTGCTCGGAGGCAGGGTGAGTGCACACCGAGCCCGTCCTTGCTCCTCCGCTGTGCCCTCTGCTTTTCAGAGGGTCACGACGAAAGCGCCCCCCCTTGTCCAAGTTGGACCCCTCCTATGTCAGAATATTGGCCACAGACAGTAACATTTCCCGAAGAATAAGAATCTCTTCCCATTCCTTGGGGAAGGCCACTGCCCGCGCCCAGGGTGCACCGTCCCAGCCAGCTGCTGTTCCCTCCAAACGTATCGAGAGGGACCGGCAGCCGTTGGGCCCACGAGGAGGTTTTCTGACCCAGCACCCCAACCTAACCTAACCTAACCTAACCTTTTTTTTTTTTTTTTTTTTTTTTTTTTTTTTTTTTTTTTTTATTAAGTGGTGAAAAATGCCTAACGCATACCGCCCCGTCCGGGGAGACGGTTTGGCTATGTGGGGCTTGCACCCACTAAAAAACACCACCGTGAGCCTACTGTCGCCTTGGTGGATGGGCCACGAGAACTGCTACGCATGACGTTCGCGACCCACCCAGCGCAGCCCGCTTCCGGGCACCAACTCCTTTGACGATGTCCGGGCTCACCTGAGACATCGCCACCGCTCGCGAGGGCCGTGCAATGCGACAGCGATAGACTCCCCGATCTATCGCCCGCTGGCACCTCCTAGGGCGGCATCAAGTCGCCATGGCGCCTCCTCCGCCGCCCTGTCCTCCTGCGACGAATCGCGTCAGCGAGGGCGTCCTCCTCCCTGACGCGCTCCGCCGCTTCCTTCTGCGAGATGACGTCCTCGCAGAAGGATGCCACTGCCTCCCAAGCCCCCCCACTGTCGACCATGGCCTTGGCCACAGCCGGCAAGGAGAGGTCTGCCCCGATTGCTGCTGCGAGAGCACGGCGCTGCAGCACCCAAGCAGGACAATGCTCGAGGGTGTGAAGGGCCGTGTCCTCGCTGCAGCCACACTGGTGACACACGGGAGTCGCCTCCCGTCTAGCCACTTTGTGCAGGTATTTGCCGAAGCAGCCATGCCCTGACAACACCTGCACTAGACGGAAGGTCAACGTCCCGTGTCGCCTCCGTACCCACTGTTCCAGGATCGGCTGGATAGCCCCCACGGTCCAGTGTCCTGCGCTTGGCGTCTCCAGCCTCACCTTCCACAGCCTCAGGGTTTGGGACTGAGCCTCCCTGCGCCACCTCGTGACCAGCTCAGGCAGCGGACGTCTGCCACTCTCCGCCTGCATATCTGCGCCTCGCCGGTAGACTTCGGCGAGCACTTGGGCCTCCAAATCCCACGGGGGTGTGCCCGCAAGGGCGCATGCCGCTTCCGTGGACACAGTGCGGTATCCGCGTATGACCCTGACCGCCATGACTCTCTGTGGCCTCCGCAGTAGAGCCTTGTTCTGGGCGGACAGGGACTCCGCCCACACCGGGGCCCCGTATAGCGCCATCGAGCGAACCACCCCCGTATATAGCCGTCGGCATACCAAATTCGGTCCACCCAGGTTTGGCAACAGCCGGCTGAGGGCAGACGCCGTGCCGATCAGCTTCGGCACAAGCTGAGCAAAGTGCTCGCCGAAGTTCCACCTCCGGTCCAAAACCAGGCCCAGGTATTTCATGCTTGCCCGTACCGTTATCCTTACACCACCAATAGTGAGGTGTGCGTCAGCCGGTGGCCGGCGTCGGGGCGCATGAAAGACCAGGGCCTCCGTCTTTTCTAGCGCCACCCTGAGGCCCAGTGCCTCGATTCGTCCCACGACGAGGGACGCGCCTTCGACGACAGAGCGTGCCGCTTCCTCGTAGTTCTCTCCCCGGGCCGTAACGAGAGTGTCGTCAGCGTAACAGATGACGCTCTGCCCGGGGGAGAGCACACTACGCAGCGCCCAGTCGTAGCCTATGTTCCACAGGGGCGGACCCAAAACCGACCCCTGTGGAACACCGCACGCGATGGCTCTGCGCGCAACTTGGCCTTCGCGTCCCTCGTAGCAGACGAACCGCCCCTGCAGGTAATCCGCTACAAGCTGCCTCAAGTACACGGGCACCTTATGGTAGCGGAGCGCCTCGCCAATGCAGTCGAATGGCAGAGTGTTGAACGCGTTAGCGATGTCTAAAGACACTGCCAACAACACCCCACCCTGCGCGACAGCATGCCTCGCCTCGGCCTTGAGACGCAAAATTGCGTCTATTGTCGAACGCCCAGCCCGGAAACCGAACTGGGCGTCCGACAAGTTGGGACCGACCGCTTCCAAGTGCCGGACGATGCGGGTAGCGAGAATCTTCTCTAGCATCTTCCCCACCTCGTCCAGCAGGACAATTGGCCTGTACGCCGATGGGGACTCCAGGGGCCGCCCCGGCTTCTGTAGCAGCACCAGTCGACCTTCCTTCCAGGCCTTAGGGAACCGCCTCGACATCAAGCAGGCATCGAACAGCTCCCTAAGTTTGCTTTCCAGTGCCGCCTTTAGTGCCAGGGCCAGCACCCTTGCATGAACCCCGTCCGGTCCGGGGGCTGTCCTCTTGGACCGCACCCGTAGAATGGCTGCTTCCATTTCTGCGTCCGAAATTGGGGGAGTCTCCACCTCCGCATCCTGTTCAGCCTCCGCTTCGGCCATGGTCGGGGAAGGGTGATCCGCTCGATCCGGGAACAGCGTCTCCACGACCCTAACGAGGAACTGAGGCTGGAGGGTTTCCGTCAGTGGGGGGCCTTTGGCACGGAGTTTCTTCCGCGCCGCACGGTACGGACGCCCCCAGGGATCACGGTTCAGGTCCTCCAGTGCCTCAGATCTCGACTGCTCCTTCGCTCGACAGATTGCCAACTGCAGAGCCCCCCGAGTATTGCGGTATGACTCATGCAGTTGGGACTGAAGGGTCTCCAGCTCTGCATTGCGGTGGCGTAACCTGCGGATCTGCGAGTAGGTCCTCCGGGCAATAATACAGGCCGCGCGGAGGCCACCTATCTCTTGGGACCACCAGTATACCGCTCGCTTTGGGGGTTGCCTTCGGGAGCGAGGCATGGCTGCATCGCATACAGCCGCCATGGCGTCGCGAAAGCGGTCAGCCTCGACATCGACTCCCTCTGCTAGTGGCGACGAGAACAGCCAAGCCTGGACAATGGCTGCTTCCTCTAGGAGGTCCCCGTCAAGCCGCCCCACTGCCCACCGCGGGAATTGCCGAGCTTCGGGTCGAGGAGACACTGTTGGGCCCGAGGAGGTGGAGACATCCATACAGATGTACAGGTGATCTGATAGGGTCTCCACACTCTCTAGGACCCGCCAACCCTGGACCCTTGAGGCGATAGCAGGGGTGGCAAACGAGAGGTCCACTATAGAGCCCCCGTGATGCCGGACGCACGTGTTAACGGAGCCCCTGTTTAAAAGACAGAGGCCCGCAGCCACCGCCCATTCTTCGACAGCCTGCCCCCTGGCGTCCGTCCTGGGAGACCCCCACGCGGTGGATTTCGCGTTGAAGTCTCCCATGACGATAGCCTGGGCCGGCATTACTCGCCGAACCGAAGTCCCTAGGCGGTCCAGGAAGTCCTCGAACTCCGCAAGACTCCTGTTTGGGGAGAAATAAACTCCGAAGAGAATTACGTCCCCCCAGGCAGCCGCAACGAAGCCTCGACTCCTCTCCCGGATGGTAAGGGGAGCCCAGGAGCTGATAATAGCGACGGAGCCATCTATATCCCCTGCCCAGTCAGGGCGAGTTGGGACGAAGTACGGCTCCGCCACTACGGCCACACCGATCGACCGCTCTGCCATGGTTTGAAGAACCAAGTCCTGCGCACCGGCGCAGTGGTTCAGGTTCGCCTGGAGGAGAGAATGACCACGGACCGGGTCCATATTAGTCCGTGATCATTAACGCCCCTTGCGACGGCTCCTCTGGTCGCACCGAACCGGAAGCGGTCGACAGCAGAGTCCTCAAACCATCCCTGTTGGAACGGAGTGGCGGTTTGCAGTCCTTTCTGCCAGCGACGTGGTTGGCCAGTAGTCCTGCCGCCGCGCACAGCAAGCAGTGCGGGTCGGCAGAGCACAAGGAGGCCAGGTGTCCCTGCTCACCGCATCGGAAGCAGTGTCGGCTGAGGTCGACGCCAGAGTCGCACTTCTGGCTTATATGCCCCAACCCCCAGCACCTGTAGCACCTCATGGGCCGAGCCTCCAGAACCACGACCCTGGCAGAACTCCAACACACCAAGAGCCGTCCGGCGTCGGCCAGGTGCTTGGCCACTGCGACGGGGCACTGGACCCAGACAGAGCTGGCGCCTCCCGGGCCGGGTCGGATCGAACCGACTCGAACCGCGTCCGGAGAGCAGCTAGTTTTCCGCGCTATTGCGTCCTGCACATCCTGCCCAGTCACGGAATCGTCAAGGCCCGAGATGCGCAGTTCAGCGCACTTCGTCGGCCTGGAGACCTTGACTTCCTCCGCGAGGACCTCTCGCAGTTTCTCCGCGACGCGGTCCGCCCCCGCAGTGCCTTCGGCCCCTGGGAACTCCAACATGCGAGCCCCGGTTAAGGCCTGTCGGAACCTGACCTCGGTAATGCCTAGCGCTTCCAGGTTTACGGCTTGCCTGGCCTTGGTAAGGACAGCCGCGTATGTGACGCCCCTCTCCACTGCTTCAGGCTGCAGTGTGAGCACTACTGCAGCGGACCTGGGCGCACGGAGCCCTCGCTTTGAGGTTTTGCCCTTCTTCGGCTTGGAGGACTTGCCTCTCTGAGCGCCCGAGACTGCCGCAGTTGTTTGGGGCAGAGTAGGAGAAGAACCTTCGTTGTTCTTCTTCTTCCCACGCTTTCTCCTCCTTACGGTCTGCCATCCTTCAGTGGCAGATGTCGATTGGTCCTCGTCGGGGGCTCCAGTGGCCCTAGGATGAGAACCACTTGGAGGAGAACCCCTCTGCGTCTCAGGCTATCGAGGAGGCATCTGAGGAGCCACAGAAGACCGTTTCGCCCTGTCGCCAGTGCCGCCAGCGCTTCCATCAGCAGCCGCACTCCTGCGGTCCGCTGCCAGAGGTGGACGAACAGACCTCGCTGGCAGGAGGCGATCCTCAATGCCAGCAAACCGGGCATCCATCATTTTTCCGATCTGGGAAACGATTGCATGCGCCTGCATCTCGCTCATTAGTGGCTCCTGCGGGGCAGAGAAGCACCTGGAATCAACAGATCCCGACTGCGGCGTACGTTCCGGCCGTACCCGAAGAGTTACAAATTCCTCCCGGAGAGTCGCCATCTCTTTACGAAGGGCTTCGACCTCCTTTTGCAACCGGTCGTTTAGCAGGTGGAGCCGTCGGGTCTCCTCGCTAGAGCTCCTGCTGGCGAGACCCTCAATGGCTAGCCTGACCCGCTCTGCTGCCTCTCTAATGGCTCGCTGACACGTGCCCTTTAAGTTCTTGGACTTTCGGGTGGTGTCCAAAACCACCTCGATATCCATCAGGGCCCTTTTTTCAAGTTCCTCTGCTGAAGTGGGGGAACTCTGCCCTATCAGCGGAGCCTCAGCACTGACAAGTGTCTCGGCACTCTCCTCGACAGTCACGTTGATGGCCATTTGGCTTGCTGGCGACGCACTCCGGCAGTCCGACTCACTTTCTTCAGAGAGTGAACCACGTGGGGTGCCGGTTCGGAGAAACCGACCCCTCCCGTCTCGAGCGGGTCTCCGCCCTCTGTTTGTCGCCGCCTTGGATGGTACCTTCCGAGGTGGCAACATATCCTCATTGTCGTGAGGGCGCTTGAGAGGTCCCGGTGGTGTGAGAGTTTCGGGAACAGAACCCGACAACACAGCACCCTGACTTCGCTGGCCGCCCACCTCAACCCTAGCGCCGTCGCTTGACGACGCGCCTGCCCTAATTATAGGCGATGCGTTGTCAGACTCCAACAACACATCCATCCTCTCCAGAACCACGCGTGGTTCTAATGGAGCCACTGCTCCCGTGTTAATTGACGCAGCGGCAGAGCCTGACCCTGCGTCCACCTTCTCCGCAACTTTATTAATTGGGTTGTCTTTCATTTTATTCCCACGAGTATGGGGGATAAGACAGTCCATCCGGGCAGTGCCCCCTGTACCCGGATAAGCCTTGAACTTAACCCGCCAGAGGGTCGGCCGGTACCCTGGCGGAGGTCGCACTAACGACTGATTGTTCCATGGGAACGCCCGTCAGCCATACATCCCCTCACGGTGCGCCGCCGCTTGAGATTCGGGGTAACTTTTTATAGAGGTTTTCTCCCTCGCGGTCCAGGCGGGTAAGCCAAGACCCTCGGTCCCAATCGAAGCCGCGAGACGTGATCCACGACACTCCGATGATGGGATTACGAGACCGACGGGGACAGAGAAGGACTGCGTCCCTCACTGTCTGCTCGGAGGCAGGGTGAGTGCACACCGAGCCCGCCGTTGCTCCTCCGCCGTGCCCTCTGCTTTTCAGAGGGTCACGCGGAACAACATCTCGTTGGTCCAGGATGGACCCCTCCTATGTCAGAATATTGGCCACAGGCAGTAACATTCCCCGAAGAATAAGAATCTCTTCCTATTCCTTGGGGAAGGCCACTGCCCGCGCCCAGGGTGCACCGTCCCAGCCAGCTGCTGTTCCCTCCAAACGTATCGAGAGGGACCGGCAGCCGTCAGGCCCACGAGGAGGTTTTCTGACCCAGCACCCCAACCTAACCTTTTTTTTTTTTTTTTTTTTTTTTTTTTTTATTAAGTGGTGAAAAATGCCTAACGCATACCACCCCGTCCGGGGAGACGGTTTGGCTATGTGGGGCTTGCACCCACTAAAAAACACCACCGTGAGCCTACTGTCGCCTTGGTGGATGGGCCACGAGAACTGCTACGCATGACGTTCGCGACCCACCCAGCGCAGCCCGCTTCCGGGCACCAACTCCTTTGACGATGTCCGGGCTCACCTGAGACATCGCCACTGCTCGCGAGGGCCGTGCAATGCGACAGCGATAGAGTCCCCGATCTATCGCCCGCTGGCACCTCCTAGGGCGGCATCAAGTCGCCATGGCGCCTCCTACGCCGCCCTGTCCTCCTGCGACGAATCGTGTCAGCGAGGGCGTCCTCCTCCCTGACGCGCTCCGCCGCTTCCTTCTGCGAGATGACGTCCTCGCAGAAGGATGCCACTGCCTCCCAAGCCCCCCCGCTGTCGACCATGGCCTTGGCCACAGCCGGCAAAGAGAGGTCTGCCCCGATTGCTGCTGCGAGAGCACGGCGCTGCAGCACCCAAGCAGGACAATGCTCGAGGGTGTGAAGGGCCGTGTCCTCGCTGCAGCCACACTGGTGACACACGGGAGTCGCCTCCCGTCTAGCCACTTTGTGCAGGTATTTGCCGAAGCAGCCATGCCCTGACAACACCTGCACTAGACGGAAGGTCAACGTCCCGTGTCGCCTCCGTACCCACTGTTCCAGGATCGGCTGGATAGCCCCCACGGTCCAGTGTCCTGCGCTCGGCGTCTCCAGCCTCACCTTCCACAGCCTCAGGGTTTGGGATTGAGCCTCCCTGCGCCACCTCGTGACCAGCTCAGGCGGCGGACGTCTGCCACTCTCCGCCTGCATATCTGCGCCTCGCCGGTAGACTTCGGCGAGCACTTGGGCCTCCAAATCCCACGGGGGTGTGCCCGCAAGGGCGCATGCCGCTTCCGTGGACACAGTGCGGTATCCGCGTATGACCCTGACCGCCATGACTCTCTGTGGCCTCCGCAGTAGAGCCATGTTCTGGGCGGACAGAGACTCCGCCCACACTGGGGCCCCGTATAGCGCCATCGAGCGAACCACCCCCGTATATAGCCGTCGGCATACCAAATTCGGTCCACCCAGGTTTGGCAACAGCCGGCTGAGGGCAGACGCCGTGCCGATCAGCTTCGGCACAAGCTGAGCAAAGTGCTCGCCGAAGTTCCACCTCCGGTCCAAAACCAGGCCCAGGTATTTCATGCTTGCCCGTACCGTTATTCTTACACCACCAATAGTGAGGTGTGCGTCAGCCGGTGGCCGGCGTCGGGGCGCATGAAATACCAGGGCCTCCGTCTTTTCTAGCGCCACCCTGAGGCCCAGTGCCTCGATTCGTCCCACGACGAGGGACGCGCCTTCGACGACAGAGCGTGCCGCTTCCTCGTAGTTCTCTCCCCGGGCCGTGACGAGAGTGTCGTCAGCGTAGCAGATGACGCTCTGCCCGGGGGAGAGCACACTGCGCAGCGCCCAGTCGTAGCCTATGTTCCACAGGGGCGGACCCAAAACCGACCCCTGTGGAACACCGCACGCGATGGCTCTGCGCGCAACTTGGCCTTCGCGTCCCTCGTAGCAGACGAACCGCCCCTGCAGGTAATCCGCTACAAGCTGCCTCAAGTACACGGGCACCTTATGGTAGCGGAGCGCCTCGCCAATGCAGTCGAATGGCAGAGTGTTGAACGCGTTAGCGATGTCTAAAGACACTGCCAACAACACCCCACCCTGCGCGACAGCATGCCTCGCCTCGGCCTTGAGACGCAAAATTGCGTCTATTGTCGAACGCCCAGCCCGGAAACCGAACTGGGCGTCCGACAAGTTGGGACCGACCGCTTCCAAGTGCCGGACGATGCGGGTAGCGAGAATCTTCTCTAGCATCTTCCCCACCTCGTCCAGCAGGACAATTGGCCTGTACGCCGATGGGGACTCCAGGGGCCGCCCCGGCTTCTGTAGCAGCACCAGTCGACCTTCCTTCCAGGCCTTAGGGAACCGCCTCGACATCAAGCAGGCATCGAACAGCTCCCTAAGTTTGCTTTCCAGTGCCGCCTTTAGTGCCAGGGCCAGCACCCTTGCATGAACCCCGTCCGGTCCGGGGGCTGTCCTCTTGGACCGCACCCGTAGAATGGCTGCTTCCATTTCTGCGTCCGAAATTGGGGGAGTCTCCACCTCCGCATCCGGTTCAGCCTCCGCTTCGGCCATGGTCGGGGAAGGGTGATCCGCTCGATCCGGGAACAGCGTCTCCACGACCCTAACGAGGAACTGAGGCTGCAGGGTTTCCGTCAGTGGGGGGCCTTTGGCACGGAGTTTCTTCCGCGCCGCACGGTACGGACGCCCCCAGGGATCACGGTTCAGGTCCTCCAGTGCCTCAGATCTCGACTGCTCCTTCGCTCGACAGATTGCCAACTGCAGAGCCCCCCGAGTATTGCGGTATGACTCATGCAGTTGGGACTGAAGGGTCTCCAGCTCTGCATTGCGGTGGCGTAACCTGCGGATCTGCGAGTAGGTCCTCCGGGCAATAATACAGGCCGCGCGGAGGCCACCTATCTCTTGGGACCACCAGTATACCGCTCGCTTTGGGGGTTGCCTTCGGGAGCGAGGCATGGCTGCATCGCATACAGCCGCCATGGTGTCGCGAAAGCGGTCAGCTTTGACATCGACTCCCTCTGCTAGTGGCGACGAGAACAGCCAAGCCTGGACAATGGCTGCTTCCTCTAGGAGGTCCCCGTCAAGCCGCCCCACTGCCCACCGCGGGAATTGCCGAGCTTCGGGTCGTGGAGACACTGTTGGGCCCGAGGAGGTGGAGACATCCATACAGATGTACAGGTGATCTGATAGGGTCTCCACACTCTCTAGGACCCGCCAACCCTGGACCCTTGAGGCGATAGCAGGGGTGGCAAACGAGAGGTCCACTATAGAGCCCCCGTGATGCCGGACGCACGTGTTAACGGAGCCCCTGTTTAAAAGACAGAGGCCCGCAGCCGCCGCCCATTCTTCGACAGCCTGCCCCCTGGCGTCCGTCCTGGGAGACCCCCACGCGGTGGATTTCGCGTTGAAGTCTCCCATGACGACAGCCTGGGCCGGCATTGTTCGCCGAACCGAAGTCCCTAGGCGGTCCAGGAAGTCCTCGAACTCCGCAAGACTCCTGTTTGGGGAGAAATAAACTCCGAAGAGAATTACGTCCCCCCAGGCAGCCGCAACGAAGCCTCGACTCCTCTCCCGGATGGTAAGGGGAGCCCAGGAGCTGATAATAGCGACGGAGCCATCTATATCCCCTGCCCAGTCAGGGCGAGTTGGGACGAAGTACGGCTCCGCCACTACGGCCACACCGATCGACCGCTCTGCCATGGTTTGAAGAACCAAGTCCTGCGCACCGGCGCAGTGGTTCAGGTTCGCCTGGAGGAGAGAATGACCACGGACCGGGTCCATATTAGTCCGTGATCATTATCGCCCCTTGCGACGGCTTCTCTGGTCGCACCGAACCGGAAGCGGTCGACAGCAGAGTCCTCAAACCATCCCTGTTGGAACGGGGTGGCGGTTTGCAGTCCTTTCTGCCAGCGACGTGGACCCCAACCTAACCTAACCTAACCTAACCTAACCTAACCTAACCTAACCTAACCCAGTTGCACTCGGTCTCTCGAGCAGGAAGCATCTAAAATCCACGCGCTCCGCACTTAAAAATACGTTTTAATTGGTTTTTGTGCACATATCACAACGAGTAAAGTGTCGTTGGATGCGGAAAATTGCGCCGCACAAAGTGCCGCAATCATATAGTACCGTTCCACTGTGCTGTGAAAGTTATTAGTGAAAAACTCTTCTTTTGGAGGTTAAGTTTAAACAGCGTTTTATAAAAACGCATACGCTGCCAAAACAAGATCGGTGACCCTGCACTTTTTCATCGGCAACGCGTGAGCATCGTGGTTCTTGACCACCTGGGCCACCCAACATCACCCTGACATCGCGTTTCTGCGAGATATTCAGAAATTTGTGAAAAACACGTGCCCTGAAAAAGCTGAAGGAGTGGAGGCAGCGGCACAAAATTTGGCGTCAACTTGAACCATAACTATAAAAGGCGAGTGCAACTATTTTTAGAATTTTAAGACGACTGGGAGATTTTATATTTCAACTGAAAGTTGCAAACTTTGGACCTCAATATCTCCAGTCCCCATCATCATACTCAAGATTTGCAACTGCACACCGTGGCGCGCTTACCGGATGAGTAGAGACCTTAAGTTTTAGATTTTTAGTGTCAGTAGTTCTTAAGTTATACCGAAATTTTCAGGAAAACCACATTTTCAAATTTTTTTCACGCGTCAAATTGGATTTTGTAATTTTTTATTCTTGTGTGTTGTAGCACCATAATTCTCATATTTTTAGCATATTTTTTCAAAATTTTTAGCCAATTACTTTTAAAGTTATAGAATTTTAAGTGTTTTTTGTATTTAATTCCATAATTATAGGAAATAATCACTTTTTTGTGATATTATCGTGTTCTAGTACTATATTTGGACTAAGTTAAGCCCAAACACGGGCCCTATATCGAGTGATTTGGCTTTTTTGGCAAAAAGCACCATATTGGGTTTTTAGGTTTTAATTTTTAGATTTATATAGCTCGGAAACCGCTGGACCGTTAAACACCGGATTTTCGCTATAGCTAGTAGTGTGTCACCAACTTTAGGTGGGGACCAGTTTCAGGCTGTTTCAGGCCAAAAAATTTTTTGTCGCTGAAACTGCTTTCAGGTCATACCTGAAGTGACGCCGAGCTGTGAGTCCAAAACCCCGTCCTTCTGCGACGTCGGGTTGCGAAGATACAAGCGTCTAAACACGACGTTTGACAGCTCGGCGGCCATCTTGTCCAACTTCAAACCACTGTAACTCGTAAACCGGTGGTCGCAGGAAGTAGCGGATTTCGAAGTTACAGTCAGAAGCCCGTTGCCCTGCTTACCCCAAGTTTTCAGGAGGTTTGGAGCTGTAAAATTTCAGGATCCTGAAAGTAGTTTCGGCGGACAGAGGAGCTCAGGCCGAGTAGGGAGAGCCCAAACTCGAGGGGTCTGCGGCTTTCTCGAGGGAAGTTATCTGCGGTCAAATATCATCATTGACAGATTCGCGGCCATTTTGAAATTTTTCAATTGACCATAACTTCTCAACAGAAAGTCGTAGAGGGCTGCGGTTTCCTCTGGAGTTATCAGTAGGGTGCAGGCTGACAGGTTTTATATCTTTCAGGCGTTGCGGAAGGACGAAAAACTTTTCGCCTGAAAACCGTTTCAGTGGATCGGTCTCGCCGAGCCAAGCTCGGAGAGCCCAAACATCGGGGTTTTTGGACCGGTGGTTCCGGAGAAACCTCCTGTGATCACATCGGGTTTTTCATTTTGACAAAAAAACCCGTTTTTTCAAGTTAGGATATCTCCGGAACTACTTGGTGTAACCACACCGAGTTTGGGTTTATCTGAGGGGGCTCGCGGAGGGCTATCCGCTGGACTTGACGGAGTGACTCTACATAGAGTCCTCCCGAAAATTGACGTATAATTAGGGGTTTTTCGACTTGGGGGAAAGTTTTTCGACTTTTCAAACGGAATATTGTGACCCGCTCTTGAGCAAAGGACTTTATACAGAGACGGAAGTTATCTCTAATTTATAACTCTATTTTAAATTTATAATTTAATTAACGTGTATTACGGAAGCCTTATTGAGCCGGACTTTTCTCTTTACGACTGTTGACTAGCACCTTTCTAGTCTTCTTTACTAATTACTTGTTTGTTGTCCAACTTTAGACTGAACTGCACACAAATCTTTACACTGTGTGCAGACGATTGATATAGACACTATTGTGCTATATATTTCATTTTTGTTTTTGTTTCTACATCCTCACCTGACGCATTCCTTAAACAATGTTCGCAACACCACCTAAGAAGTCTGCGGAAGGAACGGAAAAACCGAAATCCCCCCCTCGGACACAAACGCTCGCGTCTAAAACATCTTCACCAGGGACACAAACGCTCGCGCCCAGTGTCAGACGCAGCGTCGAAAACCTGGAAGCCGCGGCGTCAGCAACAATTCACCTGACTCCAGCTTCTGGCAAGACGGAGGCCCAAATTTCACCCAGACAGGTTCTGCCCTCCCGCTTGACTCGCCTTGCGGAAGCCAAACAGAATGTCATAAAGGCCAAGACAAACATTAACAACTCGCGGAACTTAAAATCTGACATCAAAACCAGTGTGCTGGAGGCAGTGGACAAGTTGTTTCTTATTATAAAAGACGCAGATGCTGAGATAAAAAGGCTCCAAAAGACCGGGGAAGCCTCTACATCTACGTCGGTGAAAACTCAGATAACACCAAAGAAGAAGACCGAACAAGAGACCCCCGAGGCAAATAGCCATATCATAAAACAGCTAGAAGAACAAAGCCGGCTGCTCTTGGAGAACGGCAGAAAGCTGGACGATCTTAAGGAAAAGATAGAAGAGCAGCACCAATATGTCCTAAAAACTCCAACATATGCGGAACAGACGGCAATCCGCCCCAACTTGCACCCACCTCCGCAAAATGCACTCCATTCAGTGGTCGTATCGTCTCAGGACGAAAAAGACACAGGAGACCACGTGCTCGCAAAGATTAGAGAGGCAGTGAATGCCAAAGAAGGGTGGATCAAGGTGGAGAGGACTCGCAAGGGAAAGGACCGGAAGGTCATAATGAGCTGCAATACGGAAGAGGACAGGCAGAAAATAAAGCAAAGGCTGGAGAAGTCGGGAAAAAACCTTATCGTGGAAGAGGTCAAAAACAGAGACCCACTCCTGAAGCTCACTGATGTCCTGGCAGTCCATACTGATGAAGACATCTTACAGGCTTTTAGGAACCAAAACAAGAGTATTTTCCACGATCTCAAGGAAAGCGAAGATAGACTTGAAATCAAATATAAAAGGAAAGCCCGCAACCCACTTACGAGCCACGTCGTCCTTAGCGTGTCTCCGGCGATCTGGAAACGAGCGACTGACGCTGGAGTGGCATACATAGACCTTCAGCGCGTCCGGGTGCTGGACCAGTCACCACTGGTGCAGTGCTCGCGATGCCTTGGATATGGCCACAGTAAGAGGTTTTGCACAGATCCGGAAGACCTCTGCAGTCACTGCGGAGAACCGCATCTTAGGGCGCAATGCCCAGAGTGGCTGGCAGGAGGTGTCCCCTCTTGCAGAAATTGCATAGTAGCCAAATCAGAACGCAGTGATCACAACGCCTTCAGCCAGGAGTGTCCCATAAGGAGAAAGCGTGACGCCATAGCGCGTATGTCTATAGCGTACTGCTAAGGGCGTTCATGTGGACCAACAGCAATACCGAGTGCTCCAAAGCAACCTTCAAAGAAGAAAATTAGCTACAGATGAACTAATGATCGAGGCCAATGAGAGAAAAGTGGCAATAGCGTTGATCCAGGAACCTTATGTGGGTGGGTCGGACAATATGAGGTCATACCGCGGAGTCAGGGTGTACCAAAACACCAAAGGAGGCACGGTCAAAGCAGCAATTGCTGTCTTTGACCCTGACTTAGATGTCACGCAACACCCGGAGCTTACCACCAACAACATCGTGGTGGTGAGCGTAAGCACCAAAGACTGGAATGTAACGCTGGTCTCATATTACTTCGAACCCGACCTACCCATAGATCCGTACCTGGAACACATAAAGAAGATCGCAACAGCCAAAACACGGAGGCTCATCATAGGAGGCGACTCTAATGCTAAGAGCACTTGGTGGGGAAGCCCCGTTATCGATCACAGGGGGGACGATGTTGCAGGCGTGCTCCATGAGATGGACCTCCATATCCTTAACAAAGGCGACACTCCAACCTTTGACACCATTAGAGGCGGAAAACGCTACTCTAGTTTCGTTGACGTGACGGCCTGCACTATTGATATGCTGGACCTAGTGGAGGACTGGAAAGTTATTGTAAATCTCACGTGCGCTGACCACAATGGCATTAGTTTCAACATCAAAATCAAAAAATCTGTTGGGGTGAGTGTCAAAAGAACAACTAGAATCTACAACACAAAGAAGGCAAACTGGGAAACCTTTCATAAAACATTTTTAGAATTAAAATCAAAGTACAATTTAGAAACCGAGGAAATAAGAAGCATTAGTACCGTTGAAAATTTAGAATCTTTTATAATAAAATACAATAAAGCCATCACAGAATCGTGTAATATCTCAATACCAATTAAGAAAAATACAAGGACACTTACCCTGCCATGGTGGTCAGAGGAGCTCGCGAAGATGAAAAAGGAAGTCACCACTAGGAAACGCAGAATCGAAAACGCCGCACCGATTCGAAAACAGAGTGTAGTGGACGCTTATAAGGTCGCCAGAGACGAGTACGAGGCTAGAGCTATGGAGGCCCTGACCGGAAGCTGGAAAAAATTCTGTAACAAACAGGATAAGGAGAGCTTATGGGAGAGCATCTACCGAGTGATAGGAAGAACAGCGAAGCGAGAGGAGGACATTCCATTGGAGGAAGGCGGCGTCACTCTGGATGCAAAAGGCTCGGTGGAGTTGTTGGCCAAAACCTTCTACCCGGAAGATCTAAGGGAGAATGAAAACAGGACGCATCAGGAAAAAAGGGACCAAGCATCAGTAGTGAACCTACAACCATCCGAGGGTCAGAACGATCCTCCGTTCACAATAACGGAAATGCTCACCGCTCTGGATTCCTTAAATCCAAAGAAAGCGCCCGGTGCCGACGGATTTACAGCTGACATATGCAGTCATGCCATCAGGAGCGACCCAAAACTTTTCCTGGAAGTACTCAACAAATGTCTAGAGCTCCATTATTTCCCAGTTATCTGGAAGGAAGCCACGGTGATAGTGTTGAGGAAACCAGGAAAGGAAACATATACAACTCCCAAATCCTACCGCCCTATAGGACTCCTACCGGTACTGGGCAAGATTTACGAAAAAATGTTGGTCGCCAGACTTAAGCACCACCTGCTACCGAAGTTAAACCCCAGCCAGTTTGGATTCATGCCCCAAAAGAGCTGCGAAGACGCCCTATATAAATTTATGCAGCATATAAAAACCAAACTGGACGAGAAGAAAATTATAACCGTCGTATCTCTGGATATAGAGGGCGCCTTTGACAGTGCATGGTGGCCAGCAATTAGGGTCGAACTGGCAAAAGCGAACTGCCCTTTAAACATTCGAAAAGTATTCGACAGCTACCTTGATCAGAGGAAGGTCACGGTAAGATATAACGGGGAAACTTACACCAAGGCGACCAACAAAGGGTGCGTTCAAGGATCTATAGGTGGGCCCATACTATGGAATGTGCTGCTGGATCCCCTACTGAATACCCTGGAATCCGCAGGTCACTATGTGCAGGCGTTTGCCGACGACGTCGTCATGGTGTTCGATGGTCAAACTGCACAAGATGTGCAAGGACACGCCAATGCCGCTCTCGAGCTGGTTCGGGTGTGGGGTGTTGAAAATAAGCTCAAATTCGCGCCTCATAAGACCAATGCTATGGTAATTACGCGCAAGCTTAAATTCGACACTCCGCGCTTGAGCATGGGCGGGATCGACATTGGCATGTCCAAAGAGATTAAGATGTTAGGTGTGACATTTGACGAGAAGCTCACCTTTAATGCTCACGTATCAAATGTCTGTAGGAAGGCCATTAATATATATAAACAGCTTGCAAGAGCAGCAAAGGCGAGCTGGGGCCTAAACCCCGAAGTGATACGCACAATATACACGGCGACCATCGAACCCATCATTTTGTACGCGGCGAGCGTTTGGGCACCGGCTGCCGAAAAATTAGGAGTGCAGAGACAGCTTGGAGCTTTGCAGAGGGGCTTCGCACAAAAAATGTGCAAGGCTTATCGCACTGTCTCCCTGAACGCAGCAATGGTCCTCGCAGGAGTGCTCCCGCTTGATCTTCGTGTACGTGAGGTAGCCTCACTATACAGGATCAGGAAGGGGGCGGCCCTGCCGGGGCTAGGGGACAGGGAGATCGAGCGATTAATGCCGGCAACAGAGGCGCCACACCCTGCAACAGTCGCAAACCTTGAGCTGACATGCCTCAGAGACCAGAGTGACGTTGACGCGAATGATGGCTGTGCAGTAAAGATCTTCACAGACGGCAGTAAGGTTGGGGGAAGAGTTGGCGCGGCGCTGTCCGTATGGGAGGGCGAAGTGGAGACTCGGACCGTCAAGCTTTGTCTGCCGTCTTACTGCACAGTTTACCAAGCGGAACTCCTGGCCATCTGCGAAGCAACGAGGCGGATCGGGACATACGGGGCTACCACATTCGGAATTTACAGTGACTCAATGGCGGCATTACAAACGGTCGCTAACCTCGGCTCCCTCCATCCATTAGCGGTAGAAACCCGCGAGAACCTATCAGAATTATCTCGACAGAACAAAATAGTATCTCTGTTCTGGATAAAAGCGCACGCTGGATTGGAGGGGAACGAAAGGGCAGATCAGCTTGCCAAGGAGGCCGCTGCAGCATCAAAAAAGAGAAAACCGGACTACGAAGTGTTTCCCGTCTCATTCGCGAAGCGACAGCTGAGGCTGGAGTCGATTCGCGAATGGGACGCGAGATACAAGTCAGGACAAGTAGCCGGAATAACTAAACTCTTCTTCCCGGATGTGGTGGCCGCGTATGGTGTGATACGTAAATTCGAGCCGACATGCCTTAGCACTCAATTGTTTACCGGCCATGGGGGATTCTCCGAATATCTATGCCGCTTTAAGTGCAAAGAGAGTCCCTCATGCACTTGTGACCCGAACATAAAAGAGTCCGTCCCCCACATTATCTTGGAATGCCCAGTGTTTGGATATGAAAGATATCAGATTGAACAGGTTTTAGATACAAAACTAACAGTAGAAAACCTAAAACTGATTATGTTGGACAAACGTAGGAATAAGTTCATGGACTATTGTTTAAAAATTGTGGAAGCAGTCGTAAAGAGAAATAAGTAACAAAAGTATGATGACCATATATTATGGAAAAATATATTGTGCATCATACATGTAAATTTATTAAGTATATTATAATTAAAAGTAGTAATAAGCTTAGTCTTAAATATAAACTAGTACTGTATGTAAGTTAACTATATAAGGAGTCTGGATGTAAAAACACAAAAACACTGGGCTAAAAGAAGCTCAAGAAAATGTGGCTATTGTAAGCCTGGATCACTATATATTACGGTGTAATTAGACTTAAAAGTAGCTATAAGCATAATCATAAGTTAAAAGTAAGAATAAGATGTAAACTAGATATCTGAAAAATAAAAATAAACTGTGTATTGTATGTTATTGTAAACCCGTTATCTTAAATAAAGAGAAAACATATTAAAAGTAAACAGAGTAGATAAGGGAATAAGACCGGAATCCCACCGGGAAAACTGCACGAAAGAGACAGTAAGAAAGAAAGATAAAGTATGCGGAATAGAAGTGCGAGAAGAATAATTGATAGAACTGGAATGCTAGAGTAACTTTAGTGAGCATAGACTTTGACCTCGAGTCAGAGGAGATAGAAAAAAAAAAAAAAAAAAAAAAAAATAAAAAAAAAAAAAAAAAAAAAAAAAAAACCTAACCTAACCTAACCTAACCTTTTTTTTTTTTTTTTTTTTTTTTTTTTTTTTTTTGACGATGTGGAAATCCGCACGGATGTCCTCCGCCTGGGGAAGGCGGAGGGGTCTGTCAGACTCCAACTGACTAAAACCACACCGGTGTTCCCTCGCACACTTGCGTCGGGGGGCAGCGGGAACGAATGTGACTTCCGCTGCCCCGGACTAGTGCCGGCCCGCTTGACCAGTGCGGGCCTCATCCCTGGGGGGAGTGAGGTGTACTCCCCCCGATACGTCATGAGAGGCGCGCGTGGAACACTACGCGCCGCCGTCTCGGGTCCATTGAGATGGGGGGCGACGGATGTCCCCGAATCCGTCGCCCCTGGACCTGTTTAGGGGGGCCGGAAGAAGGCGTTGTCCGCCCTCTGCCGACGCCCGGTGCGTCTGCTGCGGGATGGGAAAGAGCTCGATATCTCCCTCTCCCTTTCCGCAGCCTCCTTCTGCGACATGACGGTTTCGCAGAAGGACACCACCGCGTCCCAGGACTCTGTGCTGCCGACCATAGAGCGAGCAACGGCCGGCAGCGACAGGTCTGCTCCTACCTCAGTCACAAGAGCACGGCGCGGCTCATCCCACGCGGCACATTCCGCCAGCGTATGCCGCGCCGTGTCCTCCAGACAGTGGACGCAGTGATGGCACCGAGCGTCCGGCTCCCTGCTTATGCGACACAGGTACTTCCCGAAGCAGCCGTGCCCCGAGAGCACCTGCGTCGCCCGAAACGTCAGGGAGCCGTGCTTCCTCCCGAGCCAGTCTTCGAGTACTGGCCGGATCGCCTCGATTGTGTCGAGGCCGGCGGAGGGATGGTCAAGCCTCCTCCGCCATTCTGCCACCATGACCTGTCGGAGCTGAGACCGGTGCAGCGTAATCTGTCGCTGCACCAGCCTTTCGCCCCGATCCCTGGCGTCCTCGCGCCACCGATGCAGTGTCGCGAGGGCTTTCGCCTCCAGGTCCCATGGTGGGGATCCGGCCAGTAAACAAGCCGCCTCGTAGGAGATCGTGCGATATCCCCGTATGACCCTGACGGCCATCGCTCTCTGCGGTTTCCGCAGGACTGCGATAGTGCGGGCCGTCAGGTCCGTCGCCCATACTGGGGCCCCATACAGGGCCATGGATCGCACGATCCCTACGTACAACCGCCTACAGGCGGTGCTCGGGCCCCCCAAATTGGGAAGCAGCGTTGACAGCGCGCCCGCCGCGCCCATCAACTTGGGCACCAGCCGCTGAAAGTGGGGTCCGAAGTCCCAACGGCTGTCGAGCACCAATCCCAGGTACTTCATGGTTGACTCGACAGCAATCCGGGCCCCTCCGACCACAATATGTGATCCCAGCGGCGGCGCCCGTCGGGGGCCATGAAACGCAATGGCCTCCGACTTGTTGAGGGCCACCTCCAGGCCCAGGCGTCGTATGCGGCTCACCACCTGCGAGACCGCAGCGGTAGCCAGCAACGCTGCTTCCCTGTACGAGCTCCCCCGGGCAATGACCAGCGTGTCGTCCGCATAACACGTCAGGTTCACTCCCGGTGGAAGCTCGCACCGCAAAACCCAGTCGTAACCGATGTTCCACAAGGGAGGGCCCAGAACCGACCCCTGTGGAACACCGCACGACATCTCGCGACGGCCATCGCCGTCGCGTCCCATGTAGGTGACACACCTTCCCGACAGATAAGCCCCCACAATGTTGCGGAGGTAGAGAGGCACCCGGTGGTAGCGCAGGGCCTCCCTAATGCAACCCCAGGGCAGGGTGTTGAAGGCGTTGGAGATGTCCAAGGACACCGCCAGCACCACCCCGCCCCGAGACACTGCTTCCTCCGCCAGGACTCTTACCCTCATTATGGCGTCAATGGTAGAGCGCCCACGACGGAACCCAAACTGGCTGTCGTCCAGGTTCGGCCCTTCTGTACACAAGTGGCTGACGAGGCGGTCTGCGATTATTCGCTCCAGCATCTTGCCCGCCTCGTCCAGCAGCACTATGGGCCGATAAGCGGACGAAGAGTCCGCCGGGCGCCCTGCCTTCCTGAGCAAGACCAGTCGACCAGTCTTCCACCGGGTAGGGAACTGGCCCTGCTCAAGGCATGCCGAGAAGAGTCCTCTCAGTGGGGGCTCCAGCTCCTTCATGGCGAGGACCAGAGCGCGGCCAGGCACTCCATCGGGCCCCGGGGCAGTGTTCTTAGCCCGGAGCCGCAATACGGCCGCGCCCATCTCTGCCTGTGTCACCTCTGGGACAGTTTCGCCTTCATCTTCCTCCGACTCTGCAGCTGTGTGCAGAACCATCGGCGGTGGCTCGTACTCGGCTCTCACAGGGAAGAGGGCCGAGACCACTCGCTCCAGGAACTGCGGCTCGAGACTTTCCGTTAGCGGGGGCGCCCACGGCCGAAGTTTCCCTCGGACCGACCGGTAAGGGCGCCCAAACGGATCCCCGTCTAGGCTCGCCAGCATTTCCTCTCTGGAGCGTGTCTTCGACTCGCCGATGGCCAGCCACAGAGCCAGCTTCGCCGCGCGGTACACCTCATACAGCGCGGCTTCTTCCTCAGGAACCCGTGGACGTCTTCTCCGGCACCGCGTGTACGGGCGTCTGGCGTCTGCACACTCGACGCGCAGTCGCCCGATCTCGACGCACCACCAGTACAAGCGGCGCCGTGCGGACAGAGAGGAGACGCGTGGCATGCATGCGTCGCAGATCTGCGTCATCGCATCGCCAAACCACTGCGCCTCCAGTTCGACGTCGACGGGACCGACGGTGGCCGACTCCTGGATCCAGGCCTGAACTATTGCGGCTTCTTCGAGAGCTTCCCTGTCGAGACGTTTCAGCGCCCAACGCGGGCCGTCTCTTCGGGGCCCCGACTGGCTACGTCCTCCAGCGGTCTGGGTGGAGACGTCGAAGCGGATGTATCGGTGATCCGATAGCGTCTCCACCTCCACCTCAACGTGCCAATCACGGACACGGTGCACGACAGCGGGACTAGCGAACGAGACGTCCACTATCGACCCGCCCCGCTGCCGTACACACGTGTAGGCGGAACCCCGATTTAAGACGGCCAGGCCCGTCGTTATGGCCCACTCCTCTAGCACTTCGCCTCTCGGGTCCGTGACGGGGGAACCCCACGCCGCAGACTTGGCGTTGAGGTCACCGAGAAGCAAAATGGGTCGAGGGTGAGACTGGCCGACGACGGCTCCCAACTCGACAAGGAAACTCTCGAAGTCGGCGAGACTCTTGTTGGGCGAAAAATACGCCCCAATCGTGACGATCCCGTTCACAAGGGCCGCAACCCAACCGTGACCACGGGATACGTCGACGAGAGTCGCGCCGATGATGGCCACTAGGCCGTCTAGATCCCCTTCCCAGTTATCCCGGGGGGGTATGAAATACGGCTCAGCGACCACCGCCACATTTATCGACCACTGCGCCATGCTCTGGAGCAGGAGATCCTGAGCTCTGGTGCAGTGGTTGATGTTCGCCTGGAGGAAATGGTAGTGTGCCATCACTAGCACTCCATTTCCTCGGCGCTCGGTCCCACCACAGGCCGGGAGTCGGCCGAAGAGGTGCTAGGTTGCGGGGGGGGTGCGTCCCCCGCAGCCTTGGCCCATCGCTTGCTGCGCTTTCTGGGCGCGCCGCAGGCTTTACCCCCTACTCTATGCCCCGCGGACTTTCCTGCAGCCGCACACAAACTGCAATGTGGGTCCGCGGAGCACTGGGACGCCTTATGGCCAGGCTGACCGCAGCGATAACATAAATCGCTGCGGTCTGTGTCACAGGTGCACACTGCCCGGACGTGCCCTTTCTCCAGGCACCGGTAACACTGCATGGCCCTGGGTGCCAAGAGTTTTACTCTCGCCGACACCCAGCCTACCAGCAGACGTCCCGCGTCAGCAACCTGCTTGGCCGCAACAACTGGACACCGCACCCAGATGGTGCCAAGCCCGCCAGTATTTACGCGGATACTACCCGCCTTTACATTGTCGGCTGAGCATCCACCGCTTCGGGCTATGGCCGCCACCACCTCCTCTGGGGTCACTGAGTCGTCCAGTCCATCGACTCGTACCTCAGCAGTCTTCATGGGCCTGGACACCCGCGCCTCCTCGGGGTTGAGGACGTCCTTCAGTTTTGCAGCCAGAGCGTCCGCCCGCTCAGCACTGCTGGTCCCCGCCAACTCGAACATTTTGGCCCCCGTGGCTGCCGTCCTGAAACGGAAGCCGTCTGGGGTGCCGAAGTCAGCGAAGACCAGTTTGCCCCTCGCCTCCGCCAGTACCTTCTGGTAAGTGACACCCCTCTCTTTGGCTTCGGGCTGCAGCGTGACCACTACAGCCTCTGAGCGAGGGACGCGTATTTTTGGGGCGCTCTGGCCACCCCTGGCGGTTTGCCCCCCCGAGCCCGGTGCGGCCTTGCCCTTGCGGCTCCTCTTCTTTCTCTTCTTACGGCTTTCGGCCGTTTTCCAGTCACCTTCTTTGGGGGGCGAGCTGCTCCCCTCAGTGGGCTTTTCCGTCTCCTTAACGGCTTTCTTGGCCCCCTCCGTGGGCTTTTTAGGCGTTTGCGTGGGAGTTTTTGGAGGTGGTGCTTTAGCCACCTGTGCCCACGTAGGCCCAGCCACAGTTGGAGCAGGCTCCAACGCCTTCTTCCGCTTGTCCGCTGCCAGCGGCGGACGAACATTAACAGGGGGGTTGAGCCTGGGTTCTAGGCTGTCCAAGCGGGCGGTCATAATGGCCAACAGCCGGTTGAACTGGTCTTCCCCCAAAGACCCGTTCTGTGGCAGAGCGCGACTGTCCGATGTCACACCCTGCTGCTGGCTGAAGTCCGCCCTCAGGGCGCTGACCTCCCGCTGGAGCTCCTCCATCTTCGTATGGAGACGATGATTTTCCTCTTGGAGCTTCACCGTCTCCTCCGAGGTCGTTCGATCAAGGAGGACTTCCACAGCCTCCTTGATTCCCTCCGCTGCCTCCTTAAGGGCCCGCGTAAATGTGCCCTTCAGGTTGCCCGATTTTGTGGCAACCTTCAGGACGACGTCCACGCCGTCCAAAACCTGGCGGCTGAGGACCTCAGCCGTCAGACCCTCAGGGGCTGTGGCAGTTTGCAACCGCCTCTCCCTTGCCTTCCGAGCCAACTCGGCGACTTCGTCAGTCGCTGCGGCCTTCCGGCCCTCTCGCCTGGCGGCGTTGAGCTCCGCCTTGGTGCTCACCAATCCGGTGGAGGCTGCGGAATCACCCTTCTCCACCAGCATGGCCCCGTCGGAGTCACTTACTCCGCTGGCCATCGGCGTATCGGGGCGCTTCAGGTAGCGACCCCGCGCGTCACGTGCCTCCGCCCCCGAAGTGTTTGCTCCGGAAGGTGACCCGCGACCTCTGCCCCTCCTTACAGTCGGCACCTTAGCGGCCGGCAGGTTCTCCTCGCTTGAGGAAAGACCCGCCGACAACGCGTCCGACTCAAAGCGCGGTCGCTTCCCCCAAAACTTTGAGGGACCGGCCGCAGCTGATTGTGGTGCGTCGCCGGGCTCCGACAACACACTCACCCTCTCGAGTACCACTAACGGTTCTCCTGGAGCCACTGCTCCCGTCGTCAATGACGCAGTGCCAGAACCTGACGCTGCGTCCGCCTTCTCCACAACTTTTTTATTTTGTTTTAGATCCATGTGATTCCCACGAGTATGGGGGATATAAAATGTCCATCCGGGCAGTGCCCCCTGTACCCGGATAAGCCTTTAACATTTATAACCCGCCAGAGGGTCGGCTGGTACCCTGGCGGGGGTCGCACTAAAGACTGATTGTTCCATGGGAACACCCGTCAGCCATACATCCCCTCACGGTGCGCCGCCGCTTGAGATTCGGGGTAACTTTTTATAGAGGTTTTCTACCTCGCGGTCCGGGCGGTTAAGCCAAGACCCTCGGTCCCGATCGAAGCCGCGAGACATGATCCACGACACTCCGATGATGGGATTACGAGAACGACGGGGACAGAGAGGGAAAGCGTCCCTCACTGTCGGCTCGGAGGCAGGGTGAGTGCACACCGAGCTCGCCGTTGCTCCTCCGCTGTGCCCTCTGCTTTTCAGAGGGTCACGCGGAACAGCCCCCCGTGGTCCAAGTTGGACCCCCCTCCTATGTCAGAATATTGGCCACAGACAGTAACATTCCCCGAAGAATAAGAATCTCTTCCCATTCCTCGGGGAAAACTACTGCCCGCGCCCAGGGTGCACCGTCCCAGCCAGCTGCTGTTCCCTCCAAACGTATCGAGAGGGACCGGCAGCCGTCAGGCCCACGAGGAGGTTTTCTGACCCAGCACCCCAACCTAACCTAACCTAACCTAACCTTTTTTTTTTTTTTTTTTTTTTTTTTTTTTTTTTTTTTTTTTGTCGCTGGGAAAAAATGCATTACGCACACCCTCCCATCGGGGGATGGAAGGGTAGTGTGGGACTCCCCGGTCTGAGACCGGTATACCCACTAAAACGACCCAGCGGCATTCCCGCTTCGTCCTAGTGGCGGGGGACTGGGAAACCGGCACAGCCTTTACTTCCAGTCCTCCGCCGACGATGACCCGCACAGCGGACCTCACGCCCCCCCCGTGGGGAGGGGGACGGGCCCGGGAATGACAGACGAAGGTGGTGACGGGTGCAATGCGGGCGAAGGCACCCCCGCACCTGTCGCCCGCCCGTCGCCACCATGAAGAGGGAGACCGCGTCTTCTCCGACCTCTTCTTCTTCTGCGGAGCGGCGCTGCGAGAGGGTCTTCCTCCCGCGCGCGCTCCGCCGCCTCCTTTTGCGAGACTACGTCCTCGCAAAAGGAGGCGACCGCTGACAAGGCCCCCTCGGCGTCCAGGGCCATGTCCCCCCACGCGGCGGCCACGTATCCCGGTCCCCTCTCTAAGAGCGAGAGGGGAGGGGAGTCCGTGGAAGACCGCGCCACCAACGCCACCAGGCCGTCCCGGTCACCCAGCCAACGGCCAGGGACCGAGTAAGGCTCGGCGACCACCGCCAAGTCCACCAACCACTCAGCCATCGTCTGCATCAGCAGATCTTGGGCTGCCCTGCAGTGGTTGGCGTTCGCCTGAAGGATGCGATGTTCGACTATATCCATCAGTCGGACATCGCACCCCCCTCCGCAGCCGCCGCAGGAACGGCGGTACCAGCAGCCGCAACAGGCCCGGTTGGCGCCAGTACTTTGCCACGCTTAGGGGGAGGATTGCAGTTCCTCCCCTTCATCACGTGGTCCGCTTGGCTGCCACTGGCAGCACAGACCGAGCAGTGCGGCGTGGCGACCTTACAGGAGGCGGCTTGGTGGCCCCCCATGCCGCAGCGGTAGCAGGTGTCTGACCTGTCCACCGCGGACGGACACAGCGGCCGGGTGTGGCCGATGCCGAAGCACCGGAAACACCTCAGCGGCTGGTCCTCGAGTGCCCTGACCGCACACGAGCTGAATCCGACCGTCAGCCGGCCCTTCGCCAGGGCGGCTCTGGCAGCGGGAACCGGGCACCCAAGGCGGACGGTGCCCATGCCACCGCGGCCGGGCCTTATGTCCCGACTCTGAACCGCCGCGACGTCGCAGCCCCCTAACGCTGCGACCGCCTCCACCACCTCCTCCTTGGTGACGGAATCGTCGAGATCCGTCACCTCGAGTGTCACCATCTTTACCGGTCGGGCCACCTTGGCGGAGTCCGCGATGACCTCCCGCAGCTTAGCTGCAAAGAGGTCCGCGCGGGCTCCCCCCTCTGCCCCCGGGAACTCGAATAGTCGAGCCCCGGCTTGGGTCCGCCGGCAAGACACACTGCCGATCCCCAATTGAGTGGGATCGGCATTGCTACGCGCCCGCACTAAAATTGACGCGTACGTCTCCCCTCGCTCCGCCGCCTCCGCGGTGAGGGTCACCACGACGGCCGCGGTTTTTGGGGAGACTAGCTGCCCCTTTCCCCTCGCTCTACCTCTACCTCCCCGCTTCCCTCTGCCGGTCGTCTGCGACTGGCTGGGAGCGGGGACGGCTGGGGCGGCAGCCGCCGACTTTTTGGCTTTGCCCTTCCCCCTCCCGACCACTTCCGTCCACTCATTGGACGGGGTGGTCGAGGGGAGAAGGGCGTCCTCCTGGACCTGGGATGAGGAGGACGGCCCCGGCTCGGAGCGCCCTTTATCCGCCGCAAGCTGCGGTCGGAGGCGCTTTTCCGGCAGGAGTCGGTCCTCTATTCCTGCCAGGCAGGCTCGCGTGAAGGCCCGCTCCTCCATTACCACCCTGCGGATTATGTCCTCAAGGTTGGAGTTGGAGGAGGGGCCGTCTGCCGCAGGACTCGTCTTCTTAGACGTCGACGTCGAAGGCGTTGATGACGTCCTCGTCGTCTCGGCAGGGGCCGTGGCTTCAGCCAGCTTGCGATGAAGCTCACTGACTTCCACCTGCAGGCGATCCACCCTCGCCTGCAGTTGCCGTGTCTCGTCAGTGGCCTTCCGCTGCACCAGCTCCTTGACCACACCAAGCAAGCTCGCGGCCCGACATTTGAGGGCCTTCTGGAAGGTCCCCTTCAAGTTTGAGGACTTTGAGGCAACCTCCAAAATTTCCTCCTCGTCCTCCTCCGCCATTTGTTCCAGCTCCAGCAGGGAGTGGTCCGCGTAGAGCACACGGGACGCACCGTACCCGGACTTTGCCCGCGTGACGTGCGCCCGCCTCTCCCTCGCGGCAACCCGCTCCTCAAGCTCCTGCTGGAGCTGCGCCCGCTGCGCAAGATCCAACTTACGTTGGGCGTCCGCGAGCCCAACGACGTGGGTGTCCGCGGCCGTCGGCTTTTTAGCCTTTGTCAGCCTCGCCGACCCTGACGCCGAGGAGCCCTCGGACCCATCCCGCAGGAAGGCCCGCTTTCGAGACTGCGAGTCGCCTGCACCCGAGACGCCAACCATTGACTCATCGTCGGAGTCAGACAAATCCGACAAGTCAGTTCTTCCGAAGTAGCTAGCCGCAGACGGCGCGCGGCTAGCCTCTGACGCCGATGCGTCGGTTTGGCCCTGAGAAGGGCCTTTGGGTTGGCCCTGAGAAGGGCCTTTGGGTTGGCCCTGAGAAGGGCCTTTGGGTTGGCCCTGAGAAGGGCCTTTGGGTTGGCCCTGAGAAGGGCCTTTGGGTTTAAAATACCGCCCGCAGGCATCCCGCGTTGGTTTAGGCATATCCTCCGCAGGTTCGTACTCTCAAGGCAAGATGAGCTACGATAATCACAGTGCACTTTGGCCGAGCCCAGTCTGCCACTCCGTTACGGTGGTCAAACTGGGTCGTTTCCAGGGGACGCGACGTGGACGCAAGCACTGTGGGGTGGTCCCCCAACCTAACCTTTTTTTTTTTTTTTTTTTTTTTTTTTTTTTTTTTTTTTTGTCGCTGGGAAAAAATGCATTACGCATACCCGCCCATCGGGGGATGGACGGGCTATGTGGGACTCCCCGGTCTGACCCGGTATACCCACTAAAACAACCCAGCGGCATTCCCGCTTCGTCCAAGTGGCGGGGGACTGGGAAACCGGCACAGCCTTAACGACCAGTCCTCCGCCGACGATTGCCCTTCATGTGGACCCCTCACGCCCCCCCCAAGGGGAGGGGGAAGGGCCCGGGAATGACCAACGAAGGCAATGACGGGTGCAATGCGGGCGAAGGCACCCCCGCACCTGTCGCCCGCCCGTCGTTACCATGAGGAGTTAAAGGACCCCAACCAGGGCCATAGCTCCCCACGCGGTGGCCACGTATCCCGGTCCCCTCTCCAAGAGCGAGAGGGGAGGGGAGTCCGTGGAAAACCGCGAAACCAATGCCACCAAGCCGTCCCAGTCGCCCAGCCAACGGCAAGGGATTGAGTAAGGCTCGGCGACCAACAAGTCAACAAACCACTCAGCCATGGTCTGCATCAGCAGATCCTAGTAGGCTGACCTGTAGTGGTTGGGTTCGCCTGAGGGATGCGATGTTTGACCCTATCCTTCAGTCGGACATCGCACTCCCCTCCGCAGCCGTCGCTGGAGCGGCGGTGCTAGCGACAGCATCAAAACCGGACGGCATCTGCGCTTTGCCCCGCTTAGGGGGAGGATTGCAGTTCCTCCCCCTCATAACGTGGCCTGCTGGGCAGCCACTGGCGGCACACACCGCGCAGTGCGGCGTGGCGGCCTCGCAGGAGGCGGCCTTGTGGCCCTCCTTGCCGCAGCGGTAGCACGTGTCCGTCCTGTCAACCGTGGACGGACACAGGGGCCGGGTGTGTCCAATGCCGAAGCACCGGAAACACCGTAGAGGCTGGGCCTCGAGTGTCCGGACTGCACACGAGCTAAACCCGACCAAAAGACGTCCCTTGGCCAGGACGGCTTTGGCAGTGGTGATTGGGCACTCGAGGCGAATGGTGCCCATGCCGCCGCGGCCAGGCCTTATGTCCCGACCTCGGACCGCCGCGACGCCACAGCCCCCTATCGCTGCGACCGCCGCCACGACCTCCTCCTTGGTGACGGAGTCATCGAGGTCCGTCACCTCTATGGCCGCCGACTTGACCGGTCGGGCCACCCTGGCCGAATCCGCGATGACCTCTTGCAGCTTCGCTGCGAAGAGGTCCGCATGGGCGCTCCCCTCTGCTCCCGGGAACTCGAAAATTCGAGCCCCGGCTTGGGTCCTTCGGCAGGACACACTGCCGATCCCCAGTTGGGTGGGATCGGCATTGGCACGGGCCCGCACCAAAATTGACGCGTACGTCTCCCCTCGCCCTTCAGCCTCCGCGGTGAGCGTCACCACGACGGCCGCGGTTTTTGGGGGGACCAGCTGCCTCCCTTTCGCTTTCCCCTTCCCCTTTCCCTTGCCGGTCGTCTGCGACTGGCTGGGAGCGGTGGTGGCGGGGACGGCAGGGACGTCCATCGCCGACTTTTTCCCCTTCCCCTTTCCTTTGCCGGTCGTCTGCGACTGGCTGGGAGCGGTGGTGGCGGGGACGGCAGGGACGGCCGTCGCCGACTTTTTGCCCTTCCCCTTACGGACCACTTCCGTCCACTCGTTGGACGGGGTGGTTGAGGGCAGAAGGGCGTCTTCCGCCTGGGAGGAGGACGGCCCCGGCTCGCACTGCCTCTTGTCCGCCGCAAGCGGCGGTCGGACGCGTTGCTCCGGCAAGAGCCGGTCTTCGATCCCTGCGAAGCAGGCTCTTGTGAAGGCCCTCTCCTCCATTACAACCTTGCGGATGATGTCCTCAAGGTTGGAGGCGGGGCCCTCTGCCGCAGGGCTCGACTCGGCCTGTCGTGGCCGGGCTGTGGCTTCAGCCAGCTTCTGATGAAGCTGGCTGACCTCCGACTGCAGGCGATCTATCCTCGTCTGCAGTTGCCGCGTCTCGTCGGTGGCCTTTCGGTGGACCAGCTCCGCCACTACACCGCGCATGCTCGCGGCCCGGCATTTAAGGGCCTTTTGTAGGGTCCCCTTCAGGTTGGAGGACTTAGAGGCGACCTCCATAATCTCCTCCTCGTCCTCCTCCGCCATCCTCTCCAGCTCTGCCAGAGAGTGGTCCGCGTATATTACACGGGACGCACCGTACCCGGACTTGGCCCGGGCGACGTGCGCCCGTTTCTCCTTTGCGGCCACCCTCTCTTCCAGCTCTTGCTGGAGCTGCGCCCGCCGAGCCAGATCCAGCTGACGTTGGGCATCCAAGAGCCCAACGTCATGGGTAAACGCGGCTGCCGTCGGCTTTTTAGCCTTCGACAGCCTCGTCGACCCCGAGGCCGAGGAGCCCTCGGACCCCCGGCCCCGCTTCCGCGACCTAGAGTCGTCCGCGTCCGACACACTAACAGGTGAGTCGTAGTCAGACGACTCGTCCGCCCCTCCGAAGAAGCTAGCCGCAGACGGCGCGCGGCTAGTTTCTGACGCCGGAGCGTCAGAGAGGCCCTGAGAAGGGCCTTTGGGTTGGCCCTGAGAAGGGCTTTTTGGTTTTAAAAACCGCGACTGGGACTTTGCGTCCGACTTAGAACCGCGCGGCCGCTTCCCCCAAAACTTGGAGGGACCGGCCGCAACAGATTGTGGTGACACTGTCACCCTCTCCAGAACCACCAGGGGCTCTGCTGGAGCAACTGCTCCCGTCTTCAATGACGCAGTGCCAGAATCTGACGCTGCGTCCGCCTTCTCTACAACTTTTTTATTTTTTAATGATTCCATAGAATTCCCACGAGTATGGGGGATATAAAACGTCAATCCGGGCAGTGCCCCCTGTACCCGGATAAGCCTTTAACATTTATAACCCGCCAGGGGGTCGGCCGGTACCCTGGCGGGGGTCGCACTAATGACTGATTGTTCCATGGGAACACCCGTCAGCCATACATCCCCTCACGGTGCGCCGCCGCTTGAGATTCGGGGTAACTTTTTATAGAGGTTTTCTACCTCGCGGTCCGGGCGGTTAAGCCAAGACCCTCGGTCCCGATCGAAGCCGCGAGACATGATCCACGACACTCCGATGATGGGATTACGAGAACGACGGGGACAGAGAGGGAAGGCGTCCCTCACTGTCTGCTCGGAGGCAGGGTGAGTGCACACCGAGCCCGTCCTTGCTCCTCCGCTGTGCCCTCTGCTTTTCAGAGGGTCACGACGAAAGCGCCCCGCTTGTCCAAGTTGGACCCCTCCTATGTCAGAATATTGGCCACAGACAGTAACATTCCCCGAAGAACAAGAATCTCTTCCCATTCCTTGGGGAAGGCCACTGCCCGCGCCCAGGGTGCACCGTCCCAGCCAGCTGCTGTTCCCTCCAAACGTATCGAGAGGGACCGGCAGCCGTCAGGCCCACGAGGAGGTTTTCTGACCCAGCACCCCCCCCCAACCTAACCTAACCTAACCTAACCTAACCTAACCTTTTTTTTTTTTTTTTTTTTTTTTTTTTTTTTTTTTTTTTTTTTTTTTTTTTTTTTTTTGTTGTCGCTGGGAAAAAATGCATTACGCACACCCTCCCATCGGGGGATGGAAGGGTAGTGTGGGACTCCCCGGTCTGAGACCGGTATACCCACTAAAACGACCCAGCGGCATTCCCGCTTCGTCCTAGTGGCGGGGGACTGGGAAACCGGCACAGCCTTTACTTCCAGTCCTCCGCCGACGATGACCCGCACAGCGGACCTCACGCCCCCCCCGTGGGGAGGGGGACGGGCCCGGGAATGACAGACGAAGGTGGTGACGGGTGCAATGCGGGCGAAGGCACCCCCGCGCCTGTCGCCCGCCCGTCGCCACCATGAAGAGGGAGACCGCGTCTTCTCCGACCTCTTCTTCTTCTGCGGAGCGGCGCTGCGAGAGGGTCATCCTCCCGCGCGCGCTCCGCCGCCTCCTTTTGCGAGACTACGTCCTCGCAAAAGGAGGCGACCGCTGACCAGGCCCCCTCGGCGTCCAGGGCCATGTCCCCCCACGCGGCGGCCACGTATCCCGGTCCCCTCTCTAAGAGCGAGAGGGGAGGGGAGTCCGTGGAAGACCGCGCCACCAACGCCACCAGGCCGTCCCGGTCACCCAGCCAACGGCCAGGGACCGAGTAAGGCTCGGCGACCACCGTCAAGTCCACCAACCACTCAGCTATCGTCTGCATCAGCAGATCTTGGGCTGCCCTGCAGTGGTTGGCGTTCGCCTGAAGGATGCGATGTTCGACTATATCCATCAGTCGGACATCGCACCCCCCTCCGCAGCCGCCGCAGGAACGGCGGTACCAGCAGCCGCAACAGGCCCGGTTGGCGCCAGTACTTTGCCACGCTTAGGGGGAGGATTGCAGTTCCTCCCCTTCATCACGTGGTCCGCTTGGCTGCCACTGGCAGCACAGACCGAGCAGTGCGGCGTGGCGACCTTACAGGAGGCGGCCTGGTGGCCCCTCATGCCGCAGCGGTAGCAGGTGTCTGACCTGTCCACCGCGGACGGACACAGCGGCCGGGTGTGGCCGATGCCGAAGCACCGGAAACACCTCAGCGGCTGGTCCTCGAGTGCCCTGACCGCACCCGAGCTGAATCCGACCGTCAGCCGGCCCTTCGCCAGGGCGGCTCTGGCAGCGGGAACCGGGCACCCAAGGCGGACGGTGCCCATGCCACCGCGGCCGGGCCTTATGTCCCGACTCTGAACCGCCGCGACGTCGCAGCCCCCTAACGCTGCGACCGCCTCCACCACCTCCTCCTTGGTGACGGAATCGTCGAGATCCGTCACCTCGAGTGTCACCAACTTTACCGGTCGGGCCACCTTGGCGGAGTCCGCGATGACCTCCCGCAGCTTAGCTGCAAAGAGGTCCGCGCGGGCTCCCCCCTCTGCCCCCGGGAACTCGAATAATCGAGCCCCGGCTTGGGTCCGCCGGCAAGACACACTACCGATCCCCAATTGAGTGGGATCGGCATTGCTACGCACCCGCACTAAAATTGACGCGTACGTCTCCCCTCGCTCCGCCGCCTCCGCGGTGAGGGTCACCACGACGGCCGCGGTTTTTGGGGAGACTAGCTGCCCCTTTCCCCTCGCTCTACCTCTACCTCCCTGCTTCCCTCTGCCGGTCGTCTGCGACTGGCTGGGAGCGGGGACGGCTGGGGCGGCAGCCGCCGACTTTTTGGCTTTGCCCTTCCTCCTCCCGACCACTTCCGTCCACTCATTGGACGGGGTGGTCGAGGGGAGAAGGGCGTCCTCCTGGACCTGGGATGAGGAGGACGGCCCCGGCTCGGAGCGCCCCTTATCCGCCGCAAGCTGCGGTCGGAGGCGCTTTTCCGGCAGGAGTCGGTCCTCTATTCCTGCCAGGCAGGCTCGCGTGAAGGCCCGCTCCTCCATTACCACCCTGCGGATTATGTCCTCAAGGTTGGAGTTGGAGGAGGGGCCCTCTGCCGCAGGACTCGTCTTCTTAGACGTCGACGTCGAAGGCGTTGATGACGTCCTCGTCGTCTCGGCAGGGGCCGTGGCTTCAGCCAGCTTGCGATGAAGCTCACTGACTTCCACCTGCAGGCGATCCACCCTCGCCTGCAGTTGCCGTGTCTCGTCAGTGGCCTTCCGCTGCACCAGCTCCTTGACCACACCAAGCAAGCTCGCGGCCCGACATTTGAGGGCCTTCTGGAAGGTCCCCTTCAAGTTTGAGGACTTTGAGGCAACCTCCAAAATTTCCTCCTCGTCCTCCTCCGCCATTTGTTCCAGCTCCAGCAGGGAGTGGTCCGCGTAGAGCACACGGGACGCACCGTACCCGGACTTTGCCCGGGTGACGTGCGCCCGCCTCTCCCTCGCGGCAACCCGCTCCTCAAGCTCCTGCTGGAGCTGCGCCCGCTGCGCAAGATCCAACTTACGTTGGGCGTCCGCGAGCCCAACGACGTGGGTGTCCGCGGCCGTCGGCTTTTTAGCCTTTGTCAGCCTCGCCGACCCTGACGCCGAGGAGCCCTCGGACCCATCCCGCAGGAAGGCCCGCTTTCGCGACTGCGAGTCGCCTGCACCCGAGACGCCAACCATTGACTCATCGTCGGAGTCAGACAAATCCGACAAGTCCGTTCTTCCGAAGTAGCTAGCCGCAGACGGCGCGCGGCTAGCCTCTGACGCCGAAGCGTCTGTTTGGCCCTGAGAAGGGCCTTTGGGTTGGCCCTGAGAAGGGCCTTTGGGTTGGCCCTGAGAAGGGCCTTTGGGTTGGCCCTGAGAAGGGCCTTTGGGTTGGCCCTGAGAAGGGCCTTTGGGTTTAAAATACCGCCCGCAGGCATCCCGCGTTGGTTTAGGCATATCCTCCGCAGGTTCGTACTCTCAAGGCAAGATGAGCTACGATAATCACAGTGCACTTTGGCCGAGCCCAGTCTGCCACTCCGTTACGGTGGTCAAACTGGGTCGTTTCCAGGGGACGCGACGTGGACGCAAGCACTGTGGGGTGGTCCCCCAACCTAACCTAACCTAACCTTTTTTTTTTTTTTTTGTTGACGATGTGGAAATCCGCACGGATGTCCTCCGCCTGGGGAAGGCGGAGGGGTCTGTCAGACTCCAACTGACTAAAACCACACCGGTGTTCCCTCGCACACTTGCGTCAGGGGGCAGCGGGAACGAATGTGACTTCCGCTGCCCCGGACTAGTGCCGGCCCGCTTGACCAGTGCGGGCCCCGTCCCTGGGGGGAGTGAGGTGTACTCCCCCCGATACGTCATGAGAGGCGCGCGTGGAACACTACGCGCCGCCGTCTCGGGTCCAGTGAGATGGGGGGCGACGGATGTCCCCGAATCCGTCGCCCCTGGACCTGTTTAGGGGGGCCGGAAGAGGGCGTTGTCCGCCCTCTGCCGACGCCCGGTGCGTCTGCTGCGGGATGGGAAAGAGCTCGATATCTCCCTCTCCCTTTCCGCAGCCTCCTTCTGCGACATGACGGTTTCGCAGAAGGACACCACCGCGTCCCAGGACTCTGTGCTGCCGACCATAGAGCGAGCAACGGCCGGCAGCGACAGGTCTGCTCCTACCTCAGTCACAAGAGCACGGCGCGGCTCAACCCACGCGGCACATTCCGCCAGCGTATGCCGCGCCGTGTCCTCCAGACAGTGGACGCAGTGATGGCACCGAGCGTCCGGCTCCCTGCTTATGCGACACAGGTACTTCCCGAAGCAGCCGTGCCCCGAGAGCACCTGCGTCGCCCGAAACGTCAGGGAGCCGTGCTTCCTCCCGAGCCAGTCTTCGAGTACTGGCCGGATCGCCTCGATTGTGTCGAGGCCGGCGGAGGGATGGTCAAGCCTCCTCCGCCATTCTGCCACCATGACCTGTCGGAGCTGTGACCGGTGCAGCGTGATCTGTCGCTGCACCAGCCTTTCGCCCCGATCCCTGGCGTCCTCGCGCCACCGATGCAGTGTCGCGAGGGCTTTCGCCTCCAGGTCCCATGGTGGGGATCCGGCCAGTAAACAAGCCGCCTCGTAGGAGATCGTGCGATATCCCCGTATGACCCTGACGGCCATCGCTCTCTGCGGTTTCCGCAGGACTGCGATAGTGCGGGCCGTCAGGTCCGTCGCCCATACTGGGGCCCCATACAGGGCCATGGATCGCACGATCCCTACGTACAACCGCCTACAGGCGGTGCTCGGGCCCCCCAGATTGGGAAGCAGCGTTGACAGCGCGCCCGCCGCGCCCATCAACTTGGGCACCAGCCGCTGAAAGTGGGGTCCGAAGTCCCAACGGCTGTCGAGCACCAATCCCAGGTACTTCATGGTTGACTCGACAGCGATCCGGGCCCCCCCGACCACTATGTGTGATCCCAGCGGCGGCGCCCGTCGGGGGCCATGAAACGCAATGGCCTCCGACTTGTTGAGGGCCACCTCCAGGCCCAGGCGTCGTATGCGGCTCACCACCTGTGAGACCGCAGCCGTAGCCAGCAACGCTGCTTCCCTGTACGAGCTCCCCCGGGCAATGACCAGCGTGTCGTCCGCATAACACGTCAGGTTCACTCCCGGTGGAAGCTCGCACCGCAAAACCCAGTCGTAACCGATGTTCCACAGGGGAGGGCCCAGAACCGACCCCTGTGGAACACCGCACGACATCTCGCGACGGCCATCGCCGTCGCGTCCCATGTAGGTGACACACCTTCCCGACAGATAAGCCCCCACAATGTTGCGGAGGTAGAGAGGCACCCGGTGGTAGCGCAGGGCCTCCCTAATGCAACCCCAGGGCAGGGTGTTGAAAGCGTTGGAGATATCCAAGGACACCGCCAGCACCACCCCACCCCGAGACACTGCTTCCTCCGCCAGGACTCTCACCCTCATGATGGCGTCAATAGTAGAGCGCCCATGACGGAACCCAAACTGACTGTCGTCCAGGTTCGGCCCCTCTGAACACAAGTGGCCGACGAGGCGGTCTGCGATAATTCGCTCGAGCATCTTGCCCGCCTCGTCCAGCAGCACTATGGGCCGATAAGCGGACGACGAGTCCGCCGGGCGCCCTGCCTTCCTGAGCAAGACCAGTCGACCAGTCTTCCACCGGGTAGGGAACTGGCCCTGCTCAAGGCATGCCGAGAAGAGTCCTCTCAGTGGGGGCTCCAGCTCCTTCATGGCGAGGACCAGAGCGCGGCCAGGCACTCCATCGGGCCCCGGGGCAGTGTTTTTAGCCCGGAGCCGCAATACGGCCGCGCCCATCTCTGCCTGTGTCACCTCTGGGACGGTTTCGCCTTCATCTTCCTCCGACTCTGCAGCTGTGTGCAGGACCATCGGCGGTGGCTCGTACTCGGCTCTCTCAGGGAAGAGGGCCGAGACCACTCGCTCCAGGAACTGCGGCTCGAGACTTTCCGTTAGCGGGGGCGCCCACGGCCGAAGTTTCCCTCGGACCGACCGGTAAGGGCGCCCAAACGGATCCCCGTCTAAACTCGCCAGCATTTCCTCCCTGGAGCGTGTCTTCGACTCGCCGATGGCCAGCCACAGAGCCAGCTTCGCCGCGCGGTACACCTCATACAGCGCGGCTTCTTCCTCAGGAACCCGTGGACGTCTTCTCCGGCACCGCGTGTACGGGCGTCTGGCGTCCGCGCACTCGACGCGCAGTCGCTCGATCTCGACGCACCACCAGTACAAGCGGCGCCGTGCGGACAGAGAGGAGACGCGTGGCATGCATGCGTCGCAGATCTGCGTCATCGCATCGCCAAACCACTGCGCCTCCAGTTCGACGTCGACGGGACCGACGGTTGCCGACTCCCGGATCCAGGCCTGGACTATGGCGGCTTCTTCGAGAGCTTCCCTGTCGAGACGTTTCAGTGCCCAACGCGGGCCGTCTCTTCGGGGCCCCGATTGGCTACGTCCTCCAGCGGTCTGGGTGGAGACGTCGAAGCGGATGTATCGGTGATCCGATAGCGTCTCCACCTCCACCTCAACGTGCCAATCACGGACACGGTGCACGACAGCGGGACTAGCGAACGAGACGTCCACTATCGACCCACCCCGCTGCCGTACACACGTGTAGGCGGAACCCCGATTTAAGACGGCCAGGCCCGTCGTGATGGCCCACTCCTCTAGCACTTCGCCTCTCGGGTCCGTGACGGGGGAACCCCACGCCGCAGACTTGGCGTTGAGGTCACCGAGAAGCAAAATGGGTCGAGGGTGAGACTGGCCGACGACGGCTCCCAACTCGACAAGGAAACTCTCGAAGTCGGCGAGACTCTTGTTGGGCGAAAAATACGCCCCAATCGTGACGATCCCGTTCACAAGGGCCGCAACCCAACCGTGACCACGGGATACGTCGACGAGAGTCGCGCCGATGATGGCCACTAGGCCGTCTAGATCCCCTTCCCAGTTATCCCGGGGGGGTATGAAATACGGCTCAGCGACCACCGCCACATTTATCGACCACTGCGCCATGCTCTGGAGCAGGAGATCCTGAGCTCTGGTGCAGTGGTTGATGTTCGCCTGGAGGAAATGGTAGTGTGCCATCACTAGCACTCCATTTCCTCGGCGCTCCGTCCCACCACAGGCCGGGAGTCGGCCGAAGAGGTGCTAGGTTGCGGGGGGGGTGCGTCCCCCGCAGCCTTGGCCCATCGCTTGCTGCGCTTTCTGGGCGCGCCGCAGGCTTTACCACCTACTCTGTGCCCCGCGGACTTTCCTGCAGCCGCACACAAACTGCAATGTGGGTCCGCGGAGCACTGGGACGCCTTATGGCCAGGCTGACCGCAGCGATAACATAAATCGCTGCGGTCTGTGTCACAGGTGCACACTGCCCGGACGTGCCCTTTCTCCAGGCACCGGTAACACTGCATGGCCCTGGGTGCCAAGAGTTTTACTCTCGCCGACACCCAGCCCACCAGCAGACGTCCCGCGTCAGCAACCTGCTTGGCAGCAACAACCGGACACCGCACCCAGATGGTGCCAAGCCCGCCAGTATTTACGCGGATACTACCCGCCTTTACATTGTCGGCTGAGCATCCACCGCTTCGGGCTATGGCCGCCACCACCTCCTCTGGGGTCACTGAGTCGTCCAGCCCATCGACTCGTACCTCAGCGGTCTTCATGGGCCTGGACACCCGCGCCTCCTCGGGGTTGAGGACGTCCTTCAGTTTTGCAGCCAGAGCGTCCGCCCGCTCAGCACTGCTGGTCCCCGCCAACTCAAACATTTTGGCCCCCGTGGCTGCGAGGTCTGCCCCGATTGCTGCTGCGAGAGCACGGCGCTGCAGCACCCAAGCAGGACAATGCTCGAGGGTGTGAAGGGCCGTGTCCTCGCTGCAGCCACACTGGTGACACACGGGAGTCGCCTCCCGTCTAGCCACTTTGTGCAGGTATTTGCCGAAGCAGCCATGCCCTGACAACACCTGCACTAGACGGAAGGTCAACGTCCCGTGTCGCCTCCGTACCCACTGTTCCAGGATCGGCTGGATAGCCCCCACGGTCCAGTGTCCTGCGCTCGGCGTCTCCAGCCTCACCTTCCACAGCCTCAGGGTTTGGGATTGAGCCTCCCTGCGCCACCTCGTGACCAGCTCAGGCGGCGGACGTCTGCCACTCTCCGCCTGCATATCTGCGCCTCGCCGGTAGACTTCGGCGAGCACTTGGGCCTCCAAATCCCACGGGGGTGTGCCCGCAAGGGCGCATGCCGCTTCCGTGGACACAGTGCGGTATCCGCGTATGACCCTGACCGCCATGACTCTCTGTGGCCTCCGCAGTAGAGCCATGTTCTGGGCGGACAGAGACTCCGCCCACACTGGGGCCCCGTATAGCGCCATCGAGCGAACCACCCCCGTATATAGCCGTCGGCATACCAAATTCGGTCCACCCAGGTTTGGCAACAGCCGGCTGAGGGCAGACGCCGTGCCGATCAGCTTCGGCACAAGCTGAGCAAAGTGCTCGCCGAAGTTCCACCTCCGGTCCAAAACCAGGCCCAGGTATTTCATGCTTGCCCGTACCGTTATTCTTACACCACCAATAGTGAGGTGTGCGTCAGCCGGTGGCCGGCGTCGGGGCGCATGAAATACCAGGGCCTCCGTCTTTTCTAGCGCCACCCTGAGGCCCAGTGCCTCGATTCGTCCCACGACGAGGGACGCGCCTTCGACGACAGAGCGTGCCGCTTCCTCGTAGTTCTCTCCCCGGGCCGTGACGAGAGTGTCGTCAGCGTAGCAGATGACGCTCTGCCCGGGGGAGAGCACACTGCGCAGCGCCCAGTCGTAGCCTATGTTCCACAGGGGCGGACCCAAAACCGACCCCTGTGGAACACCGCACGCGATGGCTCTGCGCGCAACTTGGCCTTCGCGTCCCTCGTAGCAGACGAACCGCCCCTGCAGGTAATCCGCTACAAGCTGCCTCAAGTACACGGGCACCTTATGGTAGCGGAGCGCCTCGCCAATGCAGTCGAATGGCAGAGTGTTGAACGCGTTAGCGATGTCTAAAGACACTGCCAACAACACCCCACCCTGCGCGACAGCATGCCTCGCCTCGGCCTTGAGACGCAAAATTGCGTCTATTGTCGAACGCCCAGCCCGGAAACCGAACTGGGCGTCCGACAAGTTGGGACCGACCGCTTCCAAGTGCCGGACGATGCGGGTAGCGAGAATCTTCTCTAGCATCTTCCCCACCTCGTCCAGCAGGACAATTGGCCTGTACGCCGATGGGGACTCCAGGGGCCGCCCCGGCTTCTGTAGCAGCACCAGTCGACCTTCCTTCCAGGCCTTAGGGAACCGCCTCGACATCAAGCAGGCATCGAACAGCTCCCTAAGTTTGCTTTCCAGTGCCGCCTTTAGTGCCAGGGCCAGCACCCTTGCATGAACCCCGTCCGGTCCGGGGGCTGTCCTCTTGGACCGCACCCGTAGAATGGCTGCTTCCATTTCTGCGTCCGAAATTGGGGGAGTCTCCACCTCCGCATCCGGTTCAGCCTCCGCTTCGGCCATGGTCGGGGAAGGGTGATCCGCTCGATCCGGGAACAGCGTCTCCACGACCCTAACGAGGAACTGAGGCTGCAGGGTTTCCGTCAGTGGGGGGCCTTTGGCACGGAGTTTCTTCCGCGCCGCACGGTACGGACGCCCCCAGGGATCACGGTTCAGGTCCTCCAGTGCCTCAGATCTCGACTGCTCCTTCGCTCGACAGATTGCCAACTGCAGAGCCCCCCGAGTATTGCGGTATGACTCATGCAGTTGGGACTGAAGGGTCTCCAGCTCTGCATTGCGGTGGCGTAACCTGCGGATCTGCGAGTAGGTCCTCCGGGCAATAATACAGGCCGCGCGGAGGCCACCTATCTCTTGGGACCACCAGTATACCGCTCGCTTTGGGGGTTGCCTTCGGGAGCGAGGCATGGCTGCATCGCATACAGCCGCCATGGTGTCGCGAAAGCGGTCAGCTTTGACATCGACTCCCTCTGCTAGTGGCGACGAGAACAGCCAAGCCTGGACAATGGCTGCTTCCTCTAGGAGGTCCCCGTCAAGCCGCCCCACTGCCCACCGCGGGAATTGCCGAGCTTCGGGTCGTGGAGACACTGTTGGGCCCGAGGAGGTGGAGACATCCATACAGATGTACAGGTGATCTGATAGGGTCTCCACACTCTCTAGGACCCGCCAACCCTGGACCCTTGAGGCGATAGCAGGGGTGGCAAACGAGAGGTCCACTATAGAGCCCCCGTGATGCCGGACGCACGTGTTAACGGAGCCCCTGTTTAAAAGACAGAGGCCCGCAGCCGCCGCCCATTCTTCGACAGCCTGCCCCCTGGCGTCCGTCCTGGGAGACCCCCACGCGGTGGATTTCGCGTTGAAGTCTCCCATGACGACAGCCTGGGCCGGCATTGTTCGCCGAACCGAAGTCCCTAGGCGGTCCAGGAAGTCCTCGAACTCCGCAAGACTCCTGTTTGGGGAGAAATAAACTCCGAAGAGAATTACGTCCCCCCAGGCAGCCGCAACGAAGCCTCGACTCCTCTCCCGGATGGTAAGGGGAGCCCAGGAGCTGATAATAGCGACGGAGCCATCTATATCCCCTGCCCAGTCAGGGCGAGTTGGGACGAAGTACGGCTCCGCCACTACGGCCACACCGATCGACCGCTCTGCCATGGTTTGAAGAACCAAGTCCTGCGCACCGGCGCAGTGGTTCAGGTTCGCCTGGAGGAGAGAATGACCACGGACCGGGTCCATATTAGTCCGTGATCATTATCGCCCCTTGCGACGGCTTCTCTGGTCGCACCGAACCGGAAGCGGTCGACAGCAGAGTCCTCAAACCATCCCTGTTGGAACGGGGTGGCGGTTTGCAGTCCTTTCTGCCAGCGACGTGGACCCCAACCTAACCTAACCTAACCTAACCTTTTTTTTTTTTTTTTTTTTTTGTCGCTGGGAAAAAATGCATTACGCATACCCGCCCATCGGGGGATGGACGGGCTATGTGGGACTCCCCGGTCTGACCCGGTATACCCACTAAAACAACCCAGCGGCATTCCCGCTTCGTCCAAGTGGCGGGGGACTGGGAAACCGGCACAGCCTTAACGACCAGTCCTCCGCCGACGATTGCCCTTCATGTGGACCCCTCACGCCCCCCCCGTGGGGAGGAGGAAGGGCCCGGGAATGACCAACGAAGGCAATGACGGGTGCAATGCGGGCGAAGGCACCCCCGCACCTGTCGCCCGCCCGTCGTCACCATGAGGAGTTGGGACCCCAACCAGGGCCATAGCTCCCCACGCGGCGGCCACGTATCCCGGTCCCCTCTCCAAGAGCGAGAGGGGAGGGGAGTCCGTGGAAAACCGCGAAACCAATGCCACCAAGCCGTCCCAGTCGCCCAGCCAACGGCAAGGGATTGAGTAAGGCTCGGCGACCAACAAGATGCGATGTTTGACCCTATCCTTCAGTCGGACATCGCACTCCCCTCCGCAGCCGTCGCTGGAGCGGCGGTGCTAGCGACAGCATCAAACCCGGACGGCATCTGCGCTTTGCCCCGCTTAGGGGGAGGATTGCAGTTCCTCCCCCTCATCACGTGGCCTGCTGGGCAGCCACTGGCGGCACACACCGCGCAGTGCGGCGTGGCGGCCTCGCAGGAGGCGGCCTTGTGGCCCTCCTTGCCGCAGCGGTAGCACGTGCCCGTCCTGTCCACCGTGGACGGACACAGGGGCCGGGTGTGTCCAATGCCGAAGCACCGGAAACACCGTAGAGGCTGGGCCTCGAGTGTCCGGACTGCACACGAGCTAAACCCGACCAAAAGACGTCCCTTGGCAAGGACGGCTTTGGCAGCGGCGATTGGGCACTCGAGGCGAATGGTGCCCATGCCGCCGCGGCCGGGCCTTATGTCCCGGCCTTGGACCGCCGCGACGCCACAGCCCCCTATCGCTGCGACCGCCGCCACCACCTCCTCCTTGGTGACGGAGTCATCGAGGTCCGTCACCTCTATGGCCACCGACTTGACCGGTCGGGCCACCTTGGCCGAATCTGCGATGACCTCTTGCAGCTTCGCTGCGAAGAGGTCCGCATGGGCGCTCCCCTCTGCTCCCGGGAACTCGAAAATTCGAGCCCCGGCTTGGGTCCTTCGGCAGGACACACTGCCAATCCCCAGTTTGGTGGGATCGGCATTGGCACGCGCCCGCACCAAAATCGACGCGTACGTCTCCCCTCGACCTTCAGCCTCCGCGGTGAGTGTCACCACGACGGCCGCGGTTTTTGGGGGGACTAGCGGCCTCCCTTTCCCTTTCTTCTTCCCCTTTCCCTTGCCGGTCGTCTGCGACTGGCTGGGAGCGGCGGTGGCGGGGACGGCAGGGACGGCCGTCGCCGACTTTTTGCCCTTCCCCTTTCCCTTGCCGGTCGTCTGTGACTGGCTGGGAACGGTGGTGGCGGGGACGGCAGGGACGGCCGTCGCCGACTTTTTGCCCTTCCCCTTACGGACCACTTCTGTCCACTAACCTAACCTAACCTAACCTAACCTAACCTAACCTAACCTAACCCAGTTGCACTCGGTCTCTCGAGCAGGAAGCATCTAAAATCCACGCGCTCCGCACTTAAAAATACGTTTTAATTGGTTTTTGTGCACATATCACAACGAGTAAAGTGTCGTTGGATGCGGAAAATTGCGCCGCACAAAGTGCCGCAATCATATAGTACCGTTCCACTGTGCTGTGAAAGTTATTAGTGAAAAACTCTTCTTTTGGAGGTTAAGTTTAAACAGCGTTTTATAAAAACGCATACGCTGCCAAAACAAGATCGGTGACCCTGCACTTTTTCATCGGCAACGCGTGAGCATCGTGGTTCTTGACCACCTGGGCCACCCAACATCACCCTGACATCGCGTTTCTGCGAGATATTCAGAAATTTGTGAAAAACACGTGCCCTGAAAAAGCTGAAGGAGTGGAGGCAGCGGCACAAAATTTGGCGTCAACTTGAACCATAACTATAAAAGGCGAGTGCAACTATTTTTAGAATTTTAAGACGACTGGGAGATTTTATATTTCAACTGAAAGTTGCAAACTTTGGACCTCAATATCTCCAGTCCCCATCATCATACTCAAGATTTGCAACTGCACACCGTGGCGCGCTTACCGGATGAGTAGAGACCTTAAGTTTTAGATTTTTAGTGTCAGTAGTTCTTAAGTTATACCGAAATTTTCAGGAAAACCACATTTTCAAATTTTTTTCACGCGTCAAATTGGATTTTGTAATTTTTTATTCTTGTGTGTTGTAGCACCATAATTCTCATATTTTTAGCATATTTTTTCAAAATTTTTAGCCAATTACTTTTAAAGTTATAGAATTTTAAGTGTTTTTTGTATTTAATTCCATAATTATAGGAAATAATCACTTTTTTGTGATATTATCGTGTTCTAGTACTATATTTGGACTAAGTTAAGCCCAAACACGGGCCCTATATCGAGTGATTTGGCTTTTTTGGCAAAAAGCACCATATTGGGTTTTTAGGTTTTAATTTTTAGATTTATATAGCTCGGAAACCGCTGGACCGTTAAACACCGGATTTTCGCTATAGCTAGTAGTGTGTCACCAACTTTAGGTGGGGACCAGTTTCAGGCTGTTTCAGGCCAAAAAATTTTTTGTCGCTGAAACTGCTTTCAGGTCATACCTGAAGTGACGCCGAGCTGTGAGTCCAAAACCCCGTCCTTCTGCGACGTCGGGTTGCGAAGATACAAGCGTCTAAACACGACGTTTGACAGCTCGGCGGCCATCTTGTCCAACTTCAAACCACTGTAACTCGTAAACCGGTGGTCGCAGGAAGTAGCGGATTTCGAAGTTACAGTCAGAAGCCCGTTGCCCTGCTTACCCCAAGTTTTCAGGAGGTTTGGAGCTGTAAAATTTCAGGATCCTGAAAGTAGTTTCGGCGGACAGAGGAGCTCAGGCCGAGTAGGGAGAGCCCAAACTCGAGGGGTCTGCGGCTTTCTCGAGGGAAGTTATCTGCGGTCAAATATCATCATTGACAGATTCGCGGCCATTTTGAAATTTTTCAATTGACCATAACTTCTCAACAGAAAGTCGTAGAGGGCTGCGGTTTCCTCTGGAGTTATCAGTAGGGTGCAGGCTGACAGGTTTTATATCTTTCAGGCGTTGCGGAAGGACGAAAAACTTTTCGCCTGAAAACCGTTTCAGTGGATCGGTCTCGCCGAGCCAAGCTCGGAGAGCCCAAACATCGGGGTTTTTGGACCGGTGGTTCCGGAGAAACCTCCTGTGATCACATCGGGTTTTTCATTTTGACAAAAAAACCCGTTTTTTCAAGTTAGGATATCTCCGGAACTACTTGGTGTAACCACACCGAGTTTGGGTTTATCTGAGGGGGCTCGCGGAGGGCTATCCGCTGGACTTGACGGAGTGACTCTACATAGAGTCCTCCCGAAAATTGACGTATAATTAGGGGTTTTTCGACTTGGGGGAAAGTTTTTCGACTTTTCAAACGGAATATTGTGACCCGCTCTTGAGCAAAGGACTTTATACAGAGACGGAAGTTATCTCTAATTTATAACTCTATTTTAAATTTATAATTTAATTAACGTGTATTACGGAAGCCTTATTGAGCCGGACTTTTCTCTTTACGACTGTTGACTAGCACCTTTCTAGTCTTCTTTACTAATTACTTGTTTGTTGTCCAACTTTAGACTGAACTGCACACAAATCTTTACACTGTGTGCAGACGATTGATATAGACACTATTGTGCTATATATTTCATTTTTGTTTTTGTTTCTACATCCTCACCTGACGCATTCCTTAAACAATGTTCGCAACACCACCTAAGAAGTCTGCGGAAGGAACGGAAAAACCGAAATCCCCCCCTCGGACACAAACGCTCGCGTCTAAAACATCTTCACCAGGGACACAAACGCTCGCGCCCAGTGTCAGACGCAGCGTCGAAAACCTGGAAGCCGCGGCGTCAGCAACAATTCACCTGACTCCAGCTTCTGGCAAGACGGAGGCCCAAATTTCACCCAGACAGGTTCTGCCCTCCCGCTTGACTCGCCTTGCGGAAGCCAAACAGAATGTCATAAAGGCCAAGACAAACATTAACAACTCGCGGAACTTAAAATCTGACATCAAAACCAGTGTGCTGGAGGCAGTGGACAAGTTGTTTCTTATTATAAAAGACGCAGATGCTGAGATAAAAAGGCTCCAAAAGACCGGGGAAGCCTCTACATCTACGTCGGTGAAAACTCAGATAACACCAAAGAAGAAGACCGAACAAGAGACCCCCGAGGCAAATAGCCATATCATAAAACAGCTAGAAGAACAAAGCCGGCTGCTCTTGGAGAACGGCAGAAAGCTGGACGATCTTAAGGAAAAGATAGAAGAGCAGCACCAATATGTCCTAAAAACTCCAACATATGCGGAACAGACGGCAATCCGCCCCAACTTGCACCCACCTCCGCAAAATGCACTCCATTCAGTGGTCGTATCGTCTCAGGACGAAAAAGACACAGGAGACCACGTGCTCGCAAAGATTAGAGAGGCAGTGAATGCCAAAGAAGGGTGGATCAAGGTGGAGAGGACTCGCAAGGGAAAGGACCGGAAGGTCATAATGAGCTGCAATACGGAAGAGGACAGGCAGAAAATAAAGCAAAGGCTGGAGAAGTCGGGAAAAAACCTTATCGTGGAAGAGGTCAAAAACAGAGACCCACTCCTGAAGCTCACTGATGTCCTGGCAGTCCATACTGATGAAGACATCTTACAGGCTTTTAGGAACCAAAACAAGAGTATTTTCCACGATCTCAAGGAAAGCGAAGATAGACTTGAAATCAAATATAAAAGGAAAGCCCGCAACCCACTTACGAGCCACGTCGTCCTTAGCGTGTCTCCGGCGATCTGGAAACGAGCGACTGACGCTGGAGTGGCATACATAGACCTTCAGCGCGTCCGGGTGCTGGACCAGTCACCACTGGTGCAGTGCTCGCGATGCCTTGGATATGGCCACAGTAAGAGGTTTTGCACAGATCCGGAAGACCTCTGCAGTCACTGCGGAGAACCGCATCTTAGGGCGCAATGCCCAGAGTGGCTGGCAGGAGGTGTCCCCTCTTGCAGAAATTGCATAGTAGCCAAATCAGAACGCAGTGATCACAACGCCTTCAGCCAGGAGTGTCCCATAAGGAGAAAGCGTGACGCCATAGCGCGTATGTCTATAGCGTACTGCTAAGGGCGTTCATGTGGACCAACAGCAATACCGAGTGCTCCAAAGCAACCTTCAAAGAAGAAAATTAGCTACAGATGAACTAATGATCGAGGCCAATGAGAGAAAAGTGGCAATAGCGTTGATCCAGGAACCTTATGTGGGTGGGTCGGACAATATGAGGTCATACCGCGGAGTCAGGGTGTACCAAAACACCAAAGGAGGCACGGTCAAAGCAGCAATTGCTGTCTTTGACCCTGACTTAGATGTCACGCAACACCCGGAGCTTACCACCAACAACATCGTGGTGGTGAGCGTAAGCACCAAAGACTGGAATGTAACGCTGGTCTCATATTACTTCGAACCCGACCTACCCATAGATCCGTACCTGGAACACATAAAGAAGATCGCAACAGCCAAAACACGGAGGCTCATCATAGGAGGCGACTCTAATGCTAAGAGCACTTGGTGGGGAAGCCCCGTTATCGATCACAGGGGGGACGATGTTGCAGGCGTGCTCCATGAGATGGACCTCCATATCCTTAACAAAGGCGACACTCCAACCTTTGACACCATTAGAGGCGGAAAACGCTACTCTAGTTTCGTTGACGTGACGGCCTGCACTATTGATATGCTGGACCTAGTGGAGGACTGGAAAGTTATTGTAAATCTCACGTGCGCTGACCACAATGGCATTAGTTTCAACATCAAAATCAAAAAATCTGTTGGGGTGAGTGTCAAAAGAACAACTAGAATCTACAACACAAAGAAGGCAAACTGGGAAACCTTTCATAAAACATTTTTAGAATTAAAATCAAAGTACAATTTAGAAACCGAGGAAATAAGAAGCATTAGTACCGTTGAAAATTTAGAATCTTTTATAATAAAATACAATAAAGCCATCACAGAATCGTGTAATATCTCAATACCAATTAAGAAAAATACAAGGACACTTACCCTGCCATGGTGGTCAGAGGAGCTCGCGAAGATGAAAAAGGAAGTCACCACTAGGAAACGCAGAATCGAAAACGCCGCACCGATTCGAAAACAGAGTGTAGTGGACGCTTATAAGGTCGCCAGAGACGAGTACGAGGCTAGAGCTATGGAGGCCCTGACCGGAAGCTGGAAAAAATTCTGTAACAAACAGGATAAGGAGAGCTTATGGGAGAGCATCTACCGAGTGATAGGAAGAACAGCGAAGCGAGAGGAGGACATTCCATTGGAGGAAGGCGGCGTCACTCTGGATGCAAAAGGCTCGGTGGAGTTGTTGGCCAAAACCTTCTACCCGGAAGATCTAAGGGAGAATGAAAACAGGACGCATCAGGAAAAAAGGGACCAAGCATCAGTAGTGAACCTACAACCATCCGAGGGTCAGAACGATCCTCCGTTCACAATAACGGAAATGCTCACCGCTCTGGATTCCTTAAATCCAAAGAAAGCGCCCGGTGCCGACGGATTTACAGCTGACATATGCAGTCATGCCATCAGGAGCGACCCAAAACTTTTCCTGGAAGTACTCAACAAATGTCTAGAGCTCCATTATTTCCCAGTTATCTGGAAGGAAGCCACGGTGATAGTGTTGAGGAAACCAGGAAAGGAAACATATACAACTCCCAAATCCTACCGCCCTATAGGACTCCTACCGGTACTGGGCAAGATTTACGAAAAAATGTTGGTCGCCAGACTTAAGCACCACCTGCTACCGAAGTTAAACCCCAGCCAGTTTGGATTCATGCCCCAAAAGAGCTGCGAAGACGCCCTATATAAATTTATGCAGCATATAAAAACCAAACTGGACGAGAAGAAAATTATAACCGTCGTATCTCTGGATATAGAGGGCGCCTTTGACAGTGCATGGTGGCCAGCAATTAGGGTCGAACTGGCAAAAGCGAACTGCCCTTTAAACATTCGAAAAGTATTCGACAGCTACCTTGATCAGAGGAAGGTCACGGTAAGATATAACGGGGAAACTTACACCAAGGCGACCAACAAAGGGTGCGTTCAAGGATCTATAGGTGGGCCCATACTATGGAATGTGCTGCTGGATCCCCTACTGAATACCCTGGAATCCGCAGGTCACTATGTGCAGGCGTTTGCCGACGACGTCGTCATGGTGTTCGATGGTCAAACTGCACAAGATGTGCAAGGACACGCCAATGCCGCTCTCGAGCTGGTTCGGGTGTGGGGTGTTGAAAATAAGCTCAAATTCGCGCCTCATAAGACCAATGCTATGGTAATTACGCGCAAGCTTAAATTCGACACTCCGCGCTTGAGCATGGGCGGGATCGACATTGGCATGTCCAAAGAGATTAAGATGTTAGGTGTGACATTTGACGAGAAGCTCACCTTTAATGCTCACGTATCAAATGTCTGTAGGAAGGCCATTAATATATATAAACAGCTTGCAAGAGCAGCAAAGGCGAGCTGGGGCCTAAACCCCGAAGTGATACGCACAATATACACGGCGACCATCGAACCCATCATTTTGTACGCGGCGAGCGTTTGGGCACCGGCTGCCGAAAAATTAGGAGTGCAGAGACAGCTTGGAGCTTTGCAGAGGGGCTTCGCACAAAAAATGTGCAAGGCTTATCGCACTGTCTCCCTGAACGCAGCAATGGTCCTCGCAGGAGTGCTCCCGCTTGATCTTCGTGTACGTGAGGTAGCCTCACTATACAGGATCAGGAAGGGGGCGGCCCTGCCGGGGCTAGGGGACAGGGAGATCGAGCGATTAATGCCGGCAACAGAGGCGCCACACCCTGCAACAGTCGCAAACCTTGAGCTGACATGCCTCAGAGACCAGAGTGACGTTGACGCGAATGATGGCTGTGCAGTAAAGATCTTCACAGACGGCAGTAAGGTTGGGGGAAGAGTTGGCGCGGCGCTGTCCGTATGGGAGGGCGAAGTGGAGACTCGGACCGTCAAGCTTTGTCTGCCGTCTTACTGCACAGTTTACCAAGCGGAACTCCTGGCCATCTGCGAAGCAACGAGGCGGATCGGGACATACGGGGCTACCACATTCGGAATTTACAGTGACTCAATGGCGGCATTACAAACGGTCGCTAACCTCGGCTCCCTCCATCCATTAGCGGTAGAAACCCGCGAGAACCTATCAGAATTATCTCGACAGAACAAAATAGTATCTCTGTTCTGGATAAAAGCGCACGCTGGATTGGAGGGGAACGAAAGGGCAGATCAGCTTGCCAAGGAGGCCGCTGCAGCATCAAAAAAGAGAAAACCGGACTACGAAGTGTTTCCCGTCTCATTCGCGAAGCGACAGCTGAGGCTGGAGTCGATTCGCGAATGGGACGCGAGATACAAGTCAGGACAAGTAGCCGGAATAACTAAACTCTTCTTCCCGGATGTGGTGGCCGCGTATGGTGTGATACGTAAATTCGAGCCGACATGCCTTAGCACTCAATTGTTTACCGGCCATGGGGGATTCTCCGAATATCTATGCCGCTTTAAGTGCAAAGAGAGTCCCTCATGCACTTGTGACCCGAACATAAAAGAGTCCGTCCCCCACATTATCTTGGAATGCCCAGTGTTTGGATATGAAAGATATCAGATTGAACAGGTTTTAGATACAAAACTAACAGTAGAAAACCTAAAACTGATTATGTTGGACAAACGTAGGAATAAGTTCATGGACTATTGTTTAAAAATTGTGGAAGCAGTCGTAAAGAGAAATAAGTAACAAAAGTATGATGACCATATATTATGGAAAAATATATTGTGCATCATACATGTAAATTTATTAAGTATATTATAATTAAAAGTAGTAATAAGCTTAGTCTTAAATATAAACTAGTACTGTATGTAAGTTAACTATATAAGGAGTCTGGATGTAAAAACACAAAAACACTGGGCTAAAAGAAGCTCAAGAAAATGTGGCTATTGTAAGCCTGGATCACTATATATTACGGTGTAATTAGACTTAAAAGTAGCTATAAGCATAATCATAAGTTAAAAGTAAGAATAAGATGTAAACTAGATATCTGAAAAATAAAAATAAACTGTGTATTGTATGTTATTGTAAACCCGTTATCTTAAATAAAGAGAAAACATATTAAAAGTAAACAGAGTAGATAAGGGAATAAGACCGGAATCCCACCGGGAAAACTGCACGAAAGAGACAGTAAGAAAGAAAGATAAAGTATGCGGAATAGAAGTGCGAGAAGAATAATTGATAGAACTGGAATGCTAGAGTAACTTTAGTGAGCATAGACTTTGACCTCGAGTCAGAGGAGATAGAAAAAAAAAAAAAAAAAAAAAAAAATAAAAAAAAAAAAAAAAAAAAAAAAAACCTAACCTAACCTAACCTAACCTAACCTAACCTTTTTTTTTTTTTTTTTTTTTTTTTTTTTTTTTTTTTTGTCGCTGGGAAAAAATGCATTACGCACACCCTCCCATCGGGGGATGGAAGGGTAGTGTGGGACTCCCCGGTCTGAGACCGGTATACCCACTAAAACGACCCAGCGGCATTCCCGCTTCGTCCTAGTGGCGGGGGACTGGGAAACCGGCACAGCCTTTACTTCCAGTCCTCCGCCGACGATGACCCGCATAGCGGACCTCACGCCCCCCCCGTGGGGAGGGGGACGGGCCCGGGAATGACAGACGAAGGTGGTGACGGGTGCAATGCGGGCGAAGGCACCCCCGCACCTGTCGCCCGCCCGTCGCCACCATGAAGAGGGAGACCGCGTCTTCTCCGACCTCTTCTTCTTCTGCGGAGCGGCGCTGCGAGAGGGTCTTCCTCCCGCGCGCGCTCCGCCGCCTCCTTTTGCGAGACTACGTCCTCGCAAAAGGAGGCGACCGCTGACAAGGCCCCCTCGGCGTCCAGGGCCATGTCCCCCCACGCGGCGGCCACGTATCCCGGTCCCCTCTCTAAGAGCGAGAGGGGAGGGGAGTCCGTGGAAGACCGCGCCACCAACGCCACCAGGCCGTCCCGGTCACCCAGCCAACGGCCAGGGACCGAGTAAGGCTCGGCGACCACCGCCAAGTCCACCAACCACTCAGCCATCGTCTGCATCAGCAGATCTTGGGCTGCCCTGCAGTGGTTGGCGTTCGCCTGAAGGATGCGATGTTCGACTATATCCATCAGTCGGACATCGCACCCCCCTCCGCAGCCGCCGCAGGAACGGCGGTACCAGCAGCCGCAACAGGCCCGGTTGGCGCCAGTACTTTGCCACGCTTAGGGGGAGGATTGCAGTTCCTCCCCTTCATCACGTGGTCCGCTTGGCTGCCACTGGCAGCACAGACCGAGCAGTGCGGCGTGGCGACCTTACAGGAGGCGGCTTGGTGGCCCCCCATGCCGCAGCGGTAGCAGGTGTCTGACCTGTCCACCGCGGACGGACACAGCGGCCGGGTGTGGCCGATGCCGAAGCACCGGAAACACCTCAGCGGCTGGTCCTCGAGTGCCCTGACCGCACACGAGCTGAATCCGACCGTCAGCCGGCCCTTCGCCAGGGCGGCTCTGGCAGCGGGAACCGGGCACCCAAGGCGGACGGTGCCCATGCCACCGCGGCCGGGCCTTATGTCCCGACTCTGAACCGCCGCGACGTCGCAGCCCCCTAACGCTGCGACCGCCTCCACCACCTCCTCCTTGGTGACGGAATCGTCGAGATCCGTCACCTCGAGTGTCACCATCTTTACCGGTCGGGCCACCTTGGCGGAGTCCGCGATGACCTCCCGCAGCTTAGCTGCAAAGAGGTCCGCGCGGGCTCCCCCCTCTGCCCCCGGGAACTCGAATAGTCGAGCCCCGGCTTGGGTCCGCCGGCAAGACACACTGCCGATCCCCAATTGAGTGGGATCGGCATTGCTACGCGCCCGCACTAAAATTGACGCGTACGTCTCCCCTCGCTCCGCCGCCTCCGCGGTGAGGGTCACCACGACGGCCGCGGTTTTTGGGGAGACTAGCTGCCCCTTTCCCCTCGCTCTACCTCTACCTCCCCGCTTCCCTCTGCCGGTCGTCTGCGACTGGCTGGGAGCGGGGACGGCTGGGGCGGCAGCCGCCGACTTTTTGGCTTTGCCCTTCCCCCTCCCGACCACTTCCGTCCACTCATTGGACGGGGTGGTCGAGGGGAGAAGGGCGTCCTCCTGGACCTGGGATGAGGAGGACGGCCCCGGCTCGGAGCGCCCTTTATCCGCCGCAAGCTGCGGTCGGAGGCGCTTTTCCGGCAGGAGTCGGTCCTCTATTCCTGCCAGGCAGGCTCGCGTGAAGGCCCGCTCCTCCATTACCACCCTGCGGATTATGTCCTCAAGGTTGGAGTTGGAGGAGGGGCCGTCTGCCGCAGGACTCGTCTTCTTAGACGTCGACGTCGAAGGCGTTGATGACGTCCTCGTCGTCTCGGCAGGGGCCGTGGCTTCAGCCAGCTTGCGATGAAGCTCACTGACTTCCACCTGCAGGCGATCCACCCTCGCCTGCAGTTGCCGTGTCTCGTCAGTGGCCTTCCGCTGCACCAGCTCCTTGACCACACCAAGCAAGCTCGCGGCCCGACATTTGAGGGCCTTCTGGAAGGTCCCCTTCAAGTTTGAGGACTTTGAGGCAACCTCCAAAATTTCCTCCTCGTCCTCCTCCGCCATTTGTTCCAGCTCCAGCAGGGAGTGGTCCGCGTAGAGCACACGGGACGCACCGTACCCGGACTTTGCCCGCGTGACGTGCGCCCGCCTCTCCCTCGCGGCAACCCGCTCCTCAAGCTCCTGCTGGAGCTGCGCCCGCTGCGCAAGATCCAACTTACGTTGGGCGTCCGCGAGCCCAACGACGTGGGTGTCCGCGGCCGTCGGCTTTTTAGCCTTTGTCAGCCTCGCCGACCCTGACGCCGAGGAGCCCTCGGACCCATCCCGCAGGAAGGCCCGCTTTCGAGACTGCGAGTCGCCTGCACCCGAGACGCCAACCATTGACTCATCGTCGGAGTCAGACAAATCCGACAAGTCAGTTCTTCCGAAGTAGCTAGCCGCAGACGGCGCGCGGCTAGCCTCTGACGCCGATGCGTCGGTTTGGCCCTGAGAAGGGCCTTTGGGTTGGCCCTGAGAAGGGCCTTTGGGTTGGCCCTGAGAAGGGCCTTTGGGTTGGCCCTGAGAAGGGCCTTTGGGTTGGCCCTGAGAAGGGCCTTTGGGTTTAAAATACCGCCCGCAGGCATCCCGCGTTGGTTTAGGCATATCCTCCGCAGGTTCGTACTCTCAAGGCAAGATGAGCTACGATAATCACAGTGCACTTTGGCCGAGCCCAGTCTGCCACTCCGTTACGGTGGTCAAACTGGGTCGTTTCCAGGGGACGCGACGTGGACGCAAGCACTGTGGGGTGGTCCCCCAACCTAACCTAACCTAACCTTTTTTTTTTTTTTTTGTTGACGATGTGGAAATCCGCACGGATGTCCTCCGCCTGGGGAAGGCGGAGGGGTCTGTCAGACTCCAACTGACTAAAACCACACCGGTGTTCCCTCGCACACTTGCGTCAGGGGGCAGCGGGAACGAATGTGACTTCCGCTGCCCCGGACTAGTGCCGGCCCGCTTGACCAGTGCGGGCCCCGTCCCTGGGGGGAGTGAGGTGTACTCCCCCCGATACGTCATGAGAGGCGCGCGTGGAACACTACGCGCCGCCGTCTCGGGTCCAGTGAGATGGGGGGCGACGGATGTCCCCGAATCCGTCGCCCCTGGACCTGTTTAGGGGGGCCGGAAGAGGGCGTTGTCCGCCCTCTGCCGACGCCCGGTGCGTCTGCTGCGGGATGGGAAAGAGCTCGATATCTCCCTCTCCCTTTCCGCAGCCTCCTTCTGCGACATGACGGTTTCGCAGAAGGACACCACCGCGTCCCAGGACTCTGTGCTGCCGACCATAGAGCGAGCAACGGCCGGCAGCGACAGGTCTGCTCCTACCTCAGTCACAAGAGCACGGCGCGGCTCAACCCACGCGGCACATTCCGCCAGCGTATGCCGCGCCGTGTCCTCCAGACAGTGGACGCAGTGATGGCACCGAGCGTCCGGCTCCCTGCTTATGCGACACAGGTACTTCCCGAAGCAGCCGTGCCCCGAGAGCACCTGCGTCGCCCGAAACGTCAGGGAGCCGTGCTTCCTCCCGAGCCAGTCTTCGAGTACTGGCCGGATCGCCTCGATTGTGTCGAGGCCGGCGGAGGGATGGTCAAGCCTCCTCCGCCATTCTGCCACCATGACCTGTCGGAGCTGTGACCGGTGCAGCGTGATCTGTCGCTGCACCAGCCTTTCGCCCCGATCCCTGGCGTCCTCGCGCCACCGATGCAGTGTCGCGAGGGCTTTCGCCTCCAGGTCCCATGGTGGGGATCCGGCCAGTAAACAAGCCGCCTCGTAGGAGATCGTGCGATATCCCCGTATGACCCTGACGGCCATCGCTCTCTGCGGTTTCCGCAGGACTGCGATAGTGCGGGCCGTCAGGTCCGTCGCCCATACTGGGGCCCCATACAGGGCCATGGATCGCACGATCCCTACGTACAACCGCCTACAGGCGGTGCTCGGGCCCCCCAGATTGGGAAGCAGCGTTGACAGCGCGCCCGCCGCGCCCATCAACTTGGGCACCAGCCGCTGAAAGTGGGGTCCGAAGTCCCAACGGCTGTCGAGCACCAATCCCAGGTACTTCATGGTTGACTCGACAGCGATCCGGGCCCCCCCGACCACTATGTGTGATCCCAGCGGCGGCGCCCGTCGGGGGCCATGAAACGCAATGGCCTCCGACTTGTTGAGGGCCACCTCCAGGCCCAGGCGTCGTATGCGGCTCACCACCTGTGAGACCGCAGCCGTAGCCAGCAACGCTGCTTCCCTGTACGAGCTCCCCCGGGCAATGACCAGCGTGTCGTCCGCATAACACGTCAGGTTCACTCCCGGTGGAAGCTCGCACCGCAAAACCCAGTCGTAACCGATGTTCCACAGGGGAGGGCCCAGAACCGACCCCTGTGGAACACCGCACGACATCTCGCGACGGCCATCGCCGTCGCGTCCCATGTAGGTGACACACCTTCCCGACAGATAAGCCCCCACAATGTTGCGGAGGTAGAGAGGCACCCGGTGGTAGCGCAGGGCCTCCCTAATGCAACCCCAGGGCAGGGTGTTGAAAGCGTTGGAGATATCCAAGGACACCGCCAGCACCACCCCACCCCGAGACACTGCTTCCTCCGCCAGGACTCTCACCCTCATGATGGCGTCAATAGTAGAGCGCCCATGACGGAACCCAAACTGACTGTCGTCCAGGTTCGGCCCCTCTGAACACAAGTGGCCGACGAGGCGGTCTGCGATAATTCGCTCGAGCATCTTGCCCGCCTCGTCCAGCAGCACTATGGGCCGATAAGCGGACGACGAGTCCGCCGGGCGCCCTGCCTTCCTGAGCAAGACCAGTCGACCAGTCTTCCACCGGGTAGGGAACTGGCCCTGCTCAAGGCATGCCGAGAAGAGTCCTCTCAGTGGGGGCTCCAGCTCCTTCATGGCGAGGACCAGAGCGCGGCCAGGCACTCCATCGGGCCCCGGGGCAGTGTTTTTAGCCCGGAGCCGCAATACGGCCGCGCCCATCTCTGCCTGTGTCACCTCTGGGACGGTTTCGCCTTCATCTTCCTCCGACTCTGCAGCTGTGTGCAGGACCATCGGCGGTGGCTCGTACTCGGCTCTCTCAGGGAAGAGGGCCGAGACCACTCGCTCCAGGAACTGCGGCTCGAGACTTTCCGTTAGCGGGGGCGCCCACGGCCGAAGTTTCCCTCGGACCGACCGGTAAGGGCGCCCAAACGGATCCCCGTCTAAACTCGCCAGCATTTCCTCCCTGGAGCGTGTCTTCGACTCGCCGATGGCCAGCCACAGAGCCAGCTTCGCCGCGCGGTACACCTCATACAGCGCGGCTTCTTCCTCAGGAACCCGTGGACGTCTTCTCCGGCACCGCGTGTACGGGCGTCTGGCGTCCGCGCACTCGACGCGCAGTCGCTCGATCTCGACGCACCACCAGTACAAGCGGCGCCGTGCGGACAGAGAGGAGACGCGTGGCATGCATGCGTCGCAGATCTGCGTCATCGCATCGCCAAACCACTGCGCCTCCAGTTCGACGTCGACGGGACCGACGGTTGCCGACTCCCGGATCCAGGCCTGGACTATGGCGGCTTCTTCGAGAGCTTCCCTGTCGAGACGTTTCAGTGCCCAACGCGGGCCGTCTCTTCGGGGCCCCGATTGGCTACGTCCTCCAGCGGTCTGGGTGGAGACGTCGAAGCGGATGTATCGGTGATCCGATAGCGTCTCCACCTCCACCTCAACGTGCCAATCACGGACACGGTGCACGACAGCGGGACTAGCGAACGAGACGTCCACTATCGACCCACCCCGCTGCCGTACACACGTGTAGGCGGAACCCCGATTTAAGACGGCCAGGCCCGTCGTGATGGCCCACTCCTCTAGCACTTCGCCTCTCGGGTCCGTGACGGGGGAACCCCACGCCGCAGACTTGGCGTTGAGGTCACCGAGAAGCAAAATGGGTCGAGGGTGAGACTGGCCGACGACGGCTCCCAACTCGACAAGGAAACTCTCGAAGTCGGCGAGACTCTTGTTGGGCGAAAAATACGCCCCAATCGTGACGATCCCGTTCACAAGGGCCGCAACCCAACCGTGACCACGGGATACGTCGACGAGAGTCGCGCCGATGATGGCCACTAGGCCGTCTAGATCCCCTTCCCAGTTATCCCGGGGGGGTATGAAATACGGCTCAGCGACCACCGCCACATTTATCGACCACTGCGCCATGCTCTGGAGCAGGAGATCCTGAGCTCTGGTGCAGTGGTTGATGTTCGCCTGGAGGAAATGGTAGTGTGCCATCACTAGCACTCCATTTCCTCGGCGCTCCGTCCCACCACAGGCCGGGAGTCGGCCGAAGAGGTGCTAGGTTGCGGGGGGGGTGCGTCCCCCGCAGCCTTGGCCCATCGCTTGCTGCGCTTTCTGGGCGCGCCGCAGGCTTTACCACCTACTCTGTGCCCCGCGGACTTTCCTGCAGCCGCACACAAACTGCAATGTGGGTCCGCGGAGCACTGGGACGCCTTATGGCCAGGCTGACCGCAGCGATAACATAAATCGCTGCGGTCTGTGTCACAGGTGCACACTGCCCGGACGTGCCCTTTCTCCAGGCACCGGTAACACTGCATGGCCCTGGGTGCCAAGAGTTTTACTCTCGCCGACACCCAGCCCACCAGCAGACGTCCCGCGTCAGCAACCTGCTTGGCAGCAACAACCGGACACCGCACCCAGATGGTGCCAAGCCCGCCAGTATTTACGCGGATACTACCCGCCTTTACATTGTCGGCTGAGCATCCACCGCTTCGGGCTATGGCCGCCACCACCTCCTCTGGGGTCACTGAGTCGTCCAGCCCATCGACTCGTACCTCAGCGGTCTTCATGGGCCTGGACACCCGCGCCTCCTCGGGGTTGAGGACGTCCTTCAGTTTTGCAGCCAGAGCGTCCGCCCGCTCAGCACTGCTGGTCCCCGCCAACTCAAACATTTTGGCCCCCGTGGCTGCCGTCCTGAAACGGAAGCCGTCTGGGGTGCCGAAGTCAGCGAAAACCAGTTTGCCCCTCGCCTCCGCCAGTACCTTCTGGTAAGTGACACCCCTCTCTTTGGCTTCGGGCTGCAGCGTGACCACTACAGCCTCTGAGCGAGGGACGCGTATTTTTGGGGCGCTCTGGCCACCCCTGGCGGTTTGCCCCCCCGAGCCCGGTGCTGCCTTGCCCTTGCGGCTCCTCTTCTTTCTCTTCTTACGGCTTTCGACCGTTTTCCAGTCACCCTCTTTAGGGGGCGAGCTGCTTCCCTCAGTGAGCTTTCCCGTACCCTTTACGGCTTTCTTGGCTCCCTCCGTGGGCTTTTTGGGCGTTTGCGTGGGAGTTTTTGGCGCAGGTGGCGCTTTAGCCACCTCTGCCCACGTAGGCCCAGCCACTGTTGGAGCAAGCTCTAACGCCTTCTTCCGCTTGTCCGCTGCCAGCGGCGGACGGACATTAACAGGGGGGTTGAGCCTGGGTTCTAGGCTGTCCAAGCGGGCGGTCATAATGGCCAACAGCCGGTTGAACTGGTCTTCCCCCAAAGACCCGTTCTGTGGCAGAGTGCGACTGTCCGAAGTCACACCCTGCTGCCGGCTGAAGTCCGCTCTCAGGGCGCTGACCTCCCGCTGGAGCTCCTCCATCTTCGTATGGAGACGATGATTTTCCTCTTGGAGCTTCACCGTCTCCTCCGAGGTCGTCCGATCAAGGAGGACTTCCACAGCCTCCTTGATTCCCTCCGCCGCCTCCTTAAGGGCCCGAGTAAATGTGCCCTTTAGGTTGCCCGATTTTGTGGCAACCTTCAGGACGACGTCCACGCCGTCCAAAACCTGGCGGCTGAGGACCTCAGCCGTCAGACCCTCAGGGGCTGTGGCAGTTTGCAACCGCCTTTCCCTTGCTTTCCGAGCCAACTCGGCGACTTCGTCGGTCGCTGCGGCCTTCCGGCCCTCTCGCCTGGCGGCGTGGAGCTCCGCCTTGGTGCTCACCAATCCGGTGGAGGCCGCGGAATCACCCTTCTCCACCAGCATGGCCCCGTCGGAGTCACTTACTCCGCTGGCCATCGGCGTATCGGGGCACTTCAGGTAGCGGCCCCGCGAGTCACGTGCCTCCGCCCCCGAAGTTTTGGCTCCGGAAGGTGACCCACGACATCTGCCCCTTCTTGCAGTCGCCACCTTAGCGGCCGGCAGGTTCTCCTCACTTGAGGAGAGACCCGCCGACAACGCGTCCGACTCAAAGCGCGGTCGCTTCCCCCAAAACTTGGAGGGACCGGCCGCACCTATTTGTGGTGCTTTGCCGGATTCTGACAGAACACTCACCCTCTCCAAAACCACTAACGGTTCTGCTGGAGCCACTGCTCCCGTCTTTAGTGACGCAGTGCCAGAATTTGACGCTGCGTCCGCCTTCTCCACAACTTTTTTATTTTGTTCAATATCCATGTGATTCCCACGAGTATGGGGGATATAAAACGTCCATCCGGGCAGTGCCCCCTGTACCCGGATAAGCCTTTAACATTTATAACCCGCCAGGGGGTCGGCTGGTACCCTGGCGGGGGTCGCACTAGAGACTGATTGTTCCATGGGAACACCCGTCAGCCATACATCCCCTCACCCCCCTCGTTTCCGCAGGACTGCGATAGTGCGGGCCGTCAGGTCCGTCGCCCATACTGGGGCCCCATACAGGGCCATGGATCGCACGATCCCTACGTACAACCGCCTAGCTCGCGGCCCGACATTTGAGGGCCTTCTGGAAGGTCCCCTTCAAGTTTGAGGACTTTGAGGCAACCTCCAAAATTTCCTCCTCGTCCTCCTCCGCCATTTGTTCCAGCTCCAGCAGGGAGTGGTCCGCGTAGAGCACACGGGACGCACCGTACCCGGACTTTGCCCGGGTGACGTGCGCCCGCCTCTCCCTCGCGGCAACCCGCTCCTCAAGCTCCTGCTGGAGCTGCGCCCGCTGCGCAAGATCCAACTTACGTTGGGCGTCCGCGAGCCCAACGACGTGGGTGTCCGCGGCCGTCGGCTTTTTTGCCTTTGTCAGCCTCGCCGACCCTGACGCCGAGGAGCCCTCGGACCCATCCCGCAGGAAGGCCCGCTTTCGCGACTGCGAGTCGCCTGCACCCGAGACGCCAGCCATTGACTCGTCGGAGTCAGACAAATCCGACAAGTCCGTCCTTCCGAAGAAGCTAGCCGCAGACGGCGCGCGGCTAGCCTCTGACGCCGAAGCGTCGGTTTGGCCCTGAGAAGGGCCTTTGGGTTGGCCCTGAGAAGGGCCTTTGGGTTGGCCCTGAGAAGGGCCTTTGGGTTTAAAATACCGCCCGCAGGCATCCCGCGTAGGTTTAGGCATAATATCCTCCGCAGGTTCGTACTCTCAAGGCAAGATGAGCTACGATAATCACAGTGCACTTTGGCCGAGCCCAGTTTGCCACTCCGTTACGGTGGTCAAACTGGGTCGTTTCAAGGGGACGCGACGTGGACGCAAGCACTGTGGGGTGGTCCCCCACCTAACCTAACCTAACCTAACCTAACCTAACCTTTGCCCAAAAACTGTGCGGGGCGTATCGTACGGTCTCTCTCCATTCAGCGCTGGCACTGGCTGGAATATTGCCACTTGACCTCCGCATACAAGAGGCAGCAGCCCTGTATGAAGCGAGGAGAGGGAAGTCTCAGCCAGAGCTAGTAGACAGAGAGGTCGAGCGTAGAGCGGATTACTCCAGTACGCCTCATCCGGGGAAGCACGCCGCGCTAGAGTTCGTGAGCCTGGTGGATCAGGAACAAGTAGTCAGCCACAGCAATCAGAGCATTCAAATTTACACTGATGGCAGCCGGATTGAGGATAAGGTTGGAGCAGCGCTCACCCTATGGGATGGCACATCAGAGGTGAAAACAATCAAGCTCAAGCTGGCTCCATATTGTACGGTGTACCAGGCGGTGTGCAGAGCCACGGAGGAAATCCAACAAAGAAATGAGGAGAGCTACGGCATTTACAGCGACTCCAGATCGGCATTGGAGACGATCATCAACCCCAGCACAACGCACCCCCTGGCTGTAAAAGCCCGCAAGAATTTAAGGGCAATTGATAGCCAGAACAAAACTGTGTTTTTGTTCTGGATCAAGGCACACGCGGGACTGGCGGGTAATGAGAGGGCAGACGAACTGGCAAAGAACGCAGCTCTAAAGCTTAAAACTAAACCTGACTATGACCTGTGCCCGGTTTCATTCATCAAACGACAGATCCGAAAGAGGTCGATTGATGAATGGAACCGAAGGTACAAAGCGGGTGCCACAGCAAGGGTAACTAAACTGTTTTTCCCAGACATAGCTGATTCCCATAAAACAGTCCGACAGATGGTCCCAACCAAAATAACAACGCAAATACTAACGGGGCACGGTGGATTCTCGGAGTACTTGAATCGATTCAAGTGCAAAGAGAATTCATCGTGCATCTGCCAACCCGGGACACCCGAAACAGTGGAACATATTTTAACCGAATGCCCCGTTCACGCGCTGAAAAGATACGAAATTGAGAACAAACTGGACTGCAGAATGGTTGCCAATAATTTTAAAGAGCTTATCTCCAATAAAAAGACCAGAGAAATATTTTTAGAGTATCTCAATGATGTTGCCAGAATTGTTATAAACAGAAATAAATAAGAATAATAAGTGTTGTATAGTATAAAAAATTAATGCTAGGTATATATTTGATAGAATATATTCGACTAGCATAATTATATTAATAAATGTGTAAAAATAAAAAATAAGTTATTATAGTATTAAGGCAATAGAATTACGAAGATGAGAAATAGAAATTTTTAAGTCATTGGAAGGAATGTATTTGACTAGTACATTAAGAACTAAAAGTATAAATGGATAAAAGGTATTAGAATTGAATGAAAAAATAAAATAAAAATGTAAGCTAAATATAGTATCTCGACTAGAGAAAGGAAATGTATAGAATCGGAAATAAGATAACAATAAATTGTTTAAGACATAAATAATAAGTGTAAAAAATGTAATAAAAATATCCCTGCTAAAACATCCCGAATACGTTAAAAGAAAGGACTCTGAACAATTTCAGAGGAGAAACATGATATTAATAAAGGAGAAAAAAAAAAAAAAAAAAAAAACCTAACCTAACCTAACCTAACCTTTTTTTTTTTTTTTTTTTGTTGGCGATGTGGAAATCCGCACGGATGTCCTCCGCCTGGGGAAGGCGGAGGGGTCTGTCAGACTCCAACTGACTAAACCACACCGGTGTTCCCTCGCACACTTGCGTCGGGGGGCAGCGGGAACGAAAGTGACTTCCGCTGCCCCGGACCGCTTGACCAGTGCGGGCCTCGTCCCTGGGGGGAGTGAGGTGTACTCCCCCCGATACGTCATGAGAGGCGCGCGTGGAACACTACGCGCCGCCGTCTCGGGTCCAGTGAGATGGGGGGCGACGGATGTCCCCGAATCCGTCGCCCCTGGACCTGTTTAGGGGGGCCGGAAGAGGGCGTTATCCGCCCTCTGCCGACGCCCGGTGCGTCTGCTGCGGTATGGGAGGGAACTAGAGATCTCCCTCTCCCTTTCCGCAGCTTCCTTCTGCGACATGACGGTTTCGCAGAAGGACACCACCGCGTCCCAGGACTCTGTGCTGCCGACCATCGTGCGAACAACGGCCGGCAGCGACAGGTCTGCTCCTCCCTCTGTGACAAGAACACGGCGCGGCTCATCCCACGCGGCACATTCCGCCAGCGTATGCCGCGCCGTATCCTCCAGACAGTGGACGCAGTGATGGCACCGAGCGTCCGGCTCCCTGCTTATGCGACACAGGTACTTCCCGAAGCAGCCGTGCCCCGAGAGCACCTGCGTCGCCCGAAACGTCAGGGAGCCGTGCTTCCTCCCGAGCCAGTCTTTGAGTACTGGCCGGATCGCCTCGATTGTGTCGAGGCCGGCGGAGGGATGGTCAAGCCTCCTCCGCCATTCTGCCACCATGACCTGTCGGAGCTGAGACCGGTGCAGCGTAATCTGTCGCTGCACCAGCCTTTCACCCCGATCCCTGGCGTCCTCGCGCCACCGATGCAGTGTCGCGAGGGCTTTCGCACGTGGGGATCGCACGATCCCCACGTACAACCGCCTACAGGCGGTGCTCGGGCCCCCCAAATTGGGAAGCAGCGTTGACAGCGCGCCCGCCGCGCCCATCAACTTGGGCACCAGCCGCTGAAAGTGGGGTCCGAAGTCCCAACGGCTGTCGAGCACCAATCCCAGGTACTTCATGGTTGACTCGACAGCAATCCGGGCCCCTCCAACCACAATATGTGATCCCAGCGGCGGTGCCCGTCGGGGGCCATGAAACGCAATGGCCTCCGACTTGTTGAGGGCCACCTCCAGGCCCAGGCGTCGTATGCGGCTCACCACCTGCGAGACCGCAGCCGTAGCCAGCAACGCTGCTTCCCTGTACGAGCTCCCCCGGGCAATGACCAGCGTGTCGTCCGCATAACACGTCAGGTTCACTCCCGGTGGAAGCTCGCACCGCAAAACCCAGTCGAACCGATGTTCCACAAGGGAGGGCCCAGAACCGACCCCTGTGGAACACCGCACGACATCTCGCGACGGCCATCGCCGTCGCGTCCCATGTAGGTGACACACCTTCCCGACAGATAAGCCCCCACAATGTTGCGGAGGTAGAGAGGCACCCGGTGGTAGCGCAGGGCCTCCCTAATGCAACCCCAGGGCAGGGTGTTGAAGGCGTTGGAGATGTCCAAGGACACCGCCAGCACCACCCCGCCCCGAGACACTGCTTCCTCCGCCAGGACTCTTACCCTCATTATGGCGTCAATGGTAGAGCGCCCACGACGGAACCCAAACTGGCTGTCGTCCAGGTTCGGCCCTTCTGTACACAAGTGGCTGACGAGGCGGTCTGCGATTATTCGCTCCAGCATCTTGCCCGCCTCGTCCAGCAGCACTATGGGCCGATAAGCGGACGACGAGTCCGCCGGGCGCCCTGCCTTCCTGAGCAAGACCAGTCGACCAGTCTTCCACCGGGTAGGGAACTGGCCTTGCTCAAGGCATGCCGAGAAGAGTCCTCTCAGTGGGGGCTCCAGCTCCTTCATGGCGAGGACCAGAGCGCGGCCAGGCACTCCATCGGGCCCCGGGGCAGTGTTTTTAGCCCGGAGCCGCAATACGGCCGCGCCCATCTCTGCCTGTGTCACCTCTGTGACGGTTTCGCCTTCATCTTCCTCCGACTCTGCAGCTATGTGCAGAACCATCGGCGGTGGCTCGTACTCGGCTCTCTCAGGGAAGAGGGCCGAGACCACTCGCTCCAGGAACTGCGGCTCGAGACTTTCCGTTAGCGGGGGCGCCCACGGCCGAAGTTTCCCTCGGACCGACCGGTAAGGGCGCCCAAACGGATCCCCGTCTAAGCTCGCCAGCATTTCCTCCCTGGAGCGTGTCTTCGACTCACCGATGGCCAGCCACAGAGCCAGCTTCGCCGCGCGGTACACCTCATACAGCGCGGCTTCTTCCTCAGGAACCCGTGGACGTCTTCTCCGGCACCGCGTGTACGGGCGTCTCGCGTCTGCGCACTCGACGCGCAGTCGCTCGATCTCGACGCACCACCAGTACAAGCGGCGCCGTGCGGACAGAGAGGAGACGCGTGGCATGCATGCGTCGCAGATCTGCGTCATCGCATCGCCAAACCACTGCGCCTCCCGTTCGACGTCGACGGGACCGACGGTAGCCGACTCCCGGATCCAGGCATGGACTATGGCGGCTTCTTCGAGAGCTTCCCTGTCGAGGCGTTTCAGCGCCCAACGCGGGCCGTCTCTTCGGGGCCCCGATTGGCTACGTCCTCCAGCGGTCTGGGTGGAGACGTCGAAGCGGATGTATCGGTGATCCGATAGCGTCTCCACCTCCACCTCAACGTGCCAATCATGGACACGGTTCACGACAGCGGGACTAGCGAACGAGACGTCCACTATCGACCCGCCCCGCTGCCGTACACACGTGTAGGCGGAACCCCGATTTAAGACGGCCAGGCCCGTCGTTATGGCCCACTCCTCTAGCACTTCGCCTCTCGGGTCCGTGACGGGGGAACCCCAGGCCGCAGACTTGGCGTTGAGGTCACCGAGAAGCAAAATGGGTCGAGGGTGAGACTGGCCGACGACGGCTCCCAACTCGACAAGGAAACTCTCGAAGTCGGCGAGACTCTTATTGGCCGAAAAATACGCCCCAATCGTGACGATCCCGTTCACAAGGGCCGCAACCCAACCGTGACCACGGGATACGTCGACGAGAGTCGCGCCGATGATGGCCACTAGGCCGTCTAGATCCCCTTCCCAGTTATCCCGGGGGGGTATGAAATACGGCTCAGCGACCACCGCCACATTTATCGACCACTGCGCCATGCTCTGGAGCAGGAGATCCTGAGCTCTGGTGCAGTGGTTGATGTTCGCCTGGAGGAAATGGTAGTGTGCCATCACTAGCACTCCATTTCCTCGGCGCTCCGTCCCACCACAGGCCGGGAGTCGGCCGAAGAGGTGCTAGGTTGCGGGGGGGGTGCGTCCCCCGCAGCCTTGGCCCATCGCTTGCTGCGCTTTCTGGGCGCGCCGCAGGCTTTACCACCTACCCTGTGCCCCGCGGACTTTCCTGCAGCCGCACACAAACTGCAATGTGGGTCCGCGGAGCACTGGGACGCCTTATGGCCAGGCTGACCGCAGCGATAACATAAATCGCTGCGGTCTGTGTCACAGGTGCACACTGCCCGGACGTGCCCTTTCTCCAGGCACCGGTAGCACTGCATGGCCCTGGGTGCCAGCAGTGTAACTCTCGCTGACACCCAGCCCACCAGAAGACGTCCCGCATCAGCGACCTGCCTCGCCGCAGCCACCGGACACCGCACCCAGATGGTGCCAAGCCCGCCAGCGTTGACGCGGATGCCACCTGCCCGCACATTTTCGGCCGAACAACCGCCGCTTCGGGCTATGGCCGCCACCACCTCCTCCGGGGTTACGGAGTCGTCCAGCCCATTGACGCGTACCTCAGCGGTCTTCATGGGTCTGGACACCCGCGCCTCCTCAGGGTTGAGGACGTCCCTCAGCTTCGCAGCCAGAGCGTCCGCCCGCTCAGTGCTGCTGGTCCCCGCCAACTCGAACATTTTGGCCCCCGTGGCTGCCGTTCGGAAACGGAAGCCGTCTGGGGTGCCAAAGTCGGCGAAGACCAGCTTGCTTTTTGCCTCCGCCAGTACCTTCTGGTAGGTGACGCCTCTGTCCTTTGCTTCGGGCTGAAGCGTCACCACCACTGCCTCGGAGCGAGGGACGCGGATTTTTGGGGATTTTTGACCGCCCTTGGCGGCCGGCCCCTTGGAACCCGGTGCAGGAGTGCCTTTGCGGCCCCTCTTGCGCCTCTTCTTCCGGCTTTCGGCCGTCGACCAAGCGTTCTCTTTGGGAGGCTGGTCACTCCCTTCAGTTGGCTTTTTTGCCACTGTCTTCGGCTTTTTAGCCCCTTCTGCAGGCTTTTTGCCCGACGTTGGGGGCTTATTGGCCACCTGTGAGGGGTTTTTGGCCACCTGTGAGGGCTTTTTTGTTGTTGGCGGTGCACTAGTCACCTGTGCCCACGTAGGCCCACTTATTGGAGCGGGCTCCACCCCCTTTTTCCTCTTATCTGCCGCCAGTGGTGGGCGGACATTTATAGGGGGATTGAGCCTAGGCTCTATGCTGTCCAAGCGGGCGGTCATTATTGACAAAAGCCGATGAAATTGATCCTCCCCCAAGGATCCATCCTGAGGCAGAGAATGACTAACCGAAGTGGTCGCATTCTGCTGCCGGCTGAAGTCCGCCCTCAAGGCGATGACCTCCCGCTGGAGCTCCTCCATCTTTGCGTGGAGACGGTTATTTTCTTCCTGCAGCTTTGCCGTCTCCTTCGAGGTCGTCCGGTCAAAAAGGACTTCCACCGCCTCCTTTATGCCATCAGCCGCCTCTTTCAGGGCCCGCGTAAACGTGCCCTTTAGGTTGCCCGACTTCGTGGCAACCTTCATGACGACGTCCACGCCGTCCAAGACCTGGCGGCTCAGAGCCTCAGCCGTCAGTCCCTCAGGGCCTGCGGCGGTCTGCAACCGCCGCTCCCTTGCCAGTCGAGCCATCTCAGCGACCTCATCAGTCGCGACGGCCTTCCAACCCTCTCGCCTGGCGGCGTTGAGCTCCGCCTTGGTACTCACCAATCCAGTGGAGGCCGCGCCACCGGCCTGCTCCACCTGCATGGCCCCTTCGGAGTCACTCACTCCCCTGGCCACTGGCGTATCAGGTCGCTTCAGGAAACGGCCCCGGGTGTCGCGCGACTCTGCCGCTGGAGTGCTGGCACCGGAAGCTGTTCTGCGACCTCTGCCCCTCCTTGCAGTTGTCACTTTGATGGCCGGCAGATTCTCCTCGCTTGAAGAGAGACCCGCCGACAACGCGTCCGACTCATAGCGCGGCCGCTTCCCCCAAAACTTGGAGGGACCATAGTGGTTGGGGTTCGCCTGAGGGATGCGATGTTTGACCCTATTCTTCAGTCGGACATCGCACTCCCCTCCGCAGCCGTCGCTGGAGCGGCGGTGCTAGCGACAGCATCAAACCCGGACGGCATCTGCGCTTTGCCCCGCTTAGGGGGAGGAGTGCAGTTCCTCCCCCTCATAACGTGGCCTGCTGGGCAGCCACTGGCGGCACACACCGCGCAGTGCGGCGTGGCGGCCTCGCAGGAGGCGGCCTTGTGGCCCTCCTTGCCGCAGCGGTAGCACGTGTCCGTCCTGTCCACCGTGGACGGACACAGGGGCCGGGTGTGTCGGGAGGGCAGCGCTGCCGAGGCCCGCGAAAGAACACGGCCTCGGTCTTGTGCAGCGCCACCTTCAATCCCAGGCGGCGGATCCTCTCTGCAACCAAGGATCCGCCAGCCGAGGCCAGACAGGCCGCGTCCGCGAAGCTCCTCCCCCGTGCAGTGAGCAGGGTGTCATCCGCGTAGCATATGACACTCGTGCCCGGGAGGAGGGCTCCCCGCAGCATCCAATCGAACCCGATGTTCCACAGCGGGGGCCCAAGCACCGACCCCTGTGGAACACCGGACTCTGCGCCGTACCGCCTCACTGTGGCCGTCTTGTCTACGAGGAGGACCTCTCGGTCCTCCAAGTAACTGGCTAGGAGGCTCCGCAGATATTGGGGCACTCCGTGATACCGGAGCGCCTCCAATATCGTCGAGTGGGGCACGGAGTTGAAGGCATTGGCAATGTCGAATGACACCGCCAGCACTCCGTCCCCCGCCTCGACTGCCTCCTTCACCTGGCCCTTGAGTAGGGCCAGCGCGTCGATCGTCGAAAGCCCACGACGGAAACCGAATTGGGCGTCCGACAGATCCGGCCCCACATCCCGCAAATGGCTACCGAGCCGGGAGGCGACTATCCCCTCGAACAATTTACCGACCTCATCGAGCAACACGACGGGCCGGTCCCCCAACCTAACCTAACCTAACCTTTTTTTTTTTTTTTTTGTTGACGATGTGGAAATCCGCACGGATGTCCTCCACCTGGGGAAGGTGGAGGGGTCTGTCAGACTCCAACTGACTAAAACCACACCGGTGTTCCCTCGCACACTTGCGTCGGGGGGCAGCGGGAACGAATGTGACTTCCGCTGCCCCGGACTAGTGCCGGCCCGCTTGACCAGTGCGGGCCTCGTCCCTGGGGGGAGTGAGGTGTACTCCCCCCGATGCGTCATGAGAGGCGCGCGTGGAACACTACGCGCCGCCGTCTCGGGTCCAGTGAGATGGGGGGCGACGGATGTCCCCGAATCCGTCGCCCCTGGACCTGTTTAGGGGGGCCGGAAGAGGGCGTTGTCCGCCCTCTGCCGACGCCCGGTGCGTCTGCTGCGGGATGGGAGGGAACTAGAGATCTCCCTCTCCCTTTCCGCAGCTTCCTTCTGCGACATGACGGTTTCGCAGAAGGACACCACCGCGTCCCAGGACTCTGTGCTGCCGACCATCATGCGAACAACGGCCGGCAGCGACAGGTCTGCTCCTCCCTCTGTGACAAGATCACGGCGCGGCTCATCCCACGCGGCACATTCCGCCAGCGTATGCCGCGCCGTATCCTCCAGACAGTGGACGCAGTGATGGCACCGAGCGTCCGGCTCCCTGCTTATGCGACACAGGTACTTCCCGAAGCAGCCGTGCCCCGAGAGCACCTGCGTCGCCCGAAACGTCAGGGAGCCGTGCTTCCTCCCGAGCCAGTCTTCGAGTACTGGCCGGATCGCCTCGATTGTGTCGAGGCCGGCGGAGGGATGGTCAAGCCTCCTCCGCCATTCTGCCACCATGACCTGTCGGAGCTGAGACCGGTGCAGCGTAATCTGTCGCTGCACCAGCCTTTCCCCCCGATCCCTGGCGTCCTCGCGCCACCGATGCAGTGTCGCGAGGGCTTTCGCCTCCAGGTCCCATGGTGGGGATCCGGCCAGTAAACAAGCCGCCTCGTAGGAGATCGTGCGATATCCCCGTATGACCCTGACGGCCATCGCTCTCTGCGGTTTCCGCAGGACTGCGATAGTGCGGGCCGTCAGGTCCGTCGCCCATACTGGGGCCCCATACAGGGCCATGGATCGCACGATCCCTACGTACAACCGCCTACAGGCGGTGCTCGGGCCCCCCAAATTGGGAAGCAGCGTTGACAGCGCGCCCGCCGCGCCCATCAACTTGGGCACCAGCCGCTGAAAGTGGGGTCCGAAGTCCCAACGGCTGTCGAGCACCAATCCCAGGTAAACCTTTTTTTTTTTTTTTTTTTTTTTTGTTGTCGCTGGGAAAAAATGCATTACGCACACCCTCCCATCGGGGGATGGAAGGGTAGTGTGGGACTCCCCGGTCTGAGACCGGTATACCCACTAAAACGACCCAGCGGCATTCCCGCTTCGTCCTAGTGGCGGGGACTGGGAAACCGGCACAGCCTTTACTTCCAGTCCTCCGCCGACGATGACCCGCACAGCGGACCTCACGCCCCCCCCGTGGGGAGGGGGACGGGCCCGGGAATGACAGACGAAGGTGGTGACGGGTGCAATGCGGGCGAAGGCACCCCCGCGCCTGTCGCCCGCCCGTCGCCACCATGAAGAGGGAGACCGCGTCTTCTCCGACCTCTTCTTCTTCTGCGGAGCGGCGCTGCGAGAGGGTCTTCTTCCCGCGCGCGCTCCGCCGCCTCCTTTTGTGACACTACGTCCTCGCAAAAGGAGGCGACCGCTGACCAGGCCTCCTCGCTCCCCAGCATGGCGTTGACCACACCGGGAAGCGAGAGGTCCTGTCCGATCTCCGCGATCAGACTGCGGCGCGGCTCGGACCAAGCTGGGCACACCTCGAGGGTGTGCTGCGCCGTGTCCTCCGCCGCGCTGCAGTCGTGGCACGCCGGGGTTTCCTCCCTCCCGATCCGGTGCAGGTACGTTCCGAAGCAGCCATGCCCGGACAACACCTGCACCAGACGGAACGAGAGGAAACCATGGGACCGCTCGAGCCAGGCCCGGAGGACCGGACCGAGCGCGTCCAACGTCCGGCGGCCAAAGGCGGCGGTGGCGAGGTCCTCCGTCCAATGGAGGACGATGGCGTCCTTCGCCTCCCGCCGCACGGCCTCCCGCTCCTCGGCGACGGGGCGCTCCCCGAGCGCCCTGCGATGCGCCGTCCACTCATACACCCTGGCCAGCACCCAAGCCTCCAACTCCCAAGGAGGGGTGCCGGCCAGAGCGCACGCCGCCGAAAAACCCACCGACCGGTAGGCCCTCGCCACCCGCAGTGCAATGGCCCTTTGGGGCTTGCGGATGGCGGTCGCGTTCTCCCTCCTGTGGAGGGAGTCCGCCCAAATGGGGGCCCCGTACAGGGCCATGCTCCGCAAGATGCCGGCATAGAGGCGCCGGCATTTCGCCTTGGGCCCCCCCAGGTTTGGGAGGAGCCACGAGAGGGCGTCCGCGGCCTTCAACAGGCGCGTCGACAGCCCGCTGAAATGTGGGCCGAAGCGCCACCTGTCGTCCAGCACCAGGCCCAGATATTTCATCCGGGGCTGGACCTCTATACGGACGCCCTCCACGACGATGTGGGCGTCGGGTGGGCAGCGCTGCCGAGGCCCGCGAAAGAACACGGCCTCGGTCTTGTGCAGCGCCACCTTCAATCCCAGGCGGCGGATCCTCTCTGCAACCAAGGATCCGCCAGCCGAGGCCAGACAGGCCGCGTCCGCGAAACTCCTCCCCCGGGCAGTAAGCAGGGTGTCATCCGCGTAGCAGATGACACTCGTGCCCGGGAGGAGGGCTCCCCGCAGCAGCCAATCGAACCCGATGTTCCACAGCGGGGGCCCAAGCACCGACCCCTGTGGAACACCGGACTCTGCGCCGTACCGCCTCACTGTGGCCGTCTTGTCTACGAGGAGGACCTCTCGGTCCTCCAAGTAGCTGGCCAGGAGGCTCCGCAGATATTGGGGCACTCCGTGATACCGGAGCGCCTCCAATATCGTCGAGTGGGGCACGGAGTTGAAGGCATTGGCAATGTCGAATGACACCGCCAGCACTCCGTCCCCCGCCTCGACTGCCTCCTTCACCTGGCCCTTGAGTAGGGCCAGCGCGTCGATCGTCGAACGCCCACGACGGAAACCGAATTGGGCGTCCGACAGATCCGGCCCGACATCCCGCAGATGACTCCCGAGCCGGGAGGCGACTATCCCCTCGAACAATTTGCCGACCTCATCGAGCAACACGACGGGCCGGTATGACGAGGGGGAGTCCACCGGGCGTCCCGCCTATTATTATATATATTATAAATAGAATTCCCACGAGTATGGGGGATATAAAACGTCCATCCGGGCAGTGCCCCCTGTACCCGGATAAGCCTTTAACATTTATAACCCGCCAGGGGGTCGGCCGGTACCCTGGCGGGGGTCGCACTAAAGACTGATTGTTCCATGGGAACACCCGTCAGCCATACATCCCGTCACGGTGCGCCGCCGCTTGAGATTCGGGGTAACTTTTTATAGAGGTTTTCTACCTCGCGGTCCGGGCGGTTAAGCCAAGACCCTCGGTCCCGATCGAAGCCGCGAGACATGATCCACGACACTCCGATGATGGGATTACGAGAACGACGGGGACAGAGAGGGAAGGCGTCCCTCACTGTCTGCTCGGAGGCAGGGTGAGTGCACACCGAGCCCGTCCTTGCTCCTCCGCTGTGCCCTCTGCTTTTCAGAGGGTCACGACGAAAGCGCCCCTCTTGTCCAAGTTGGACCCCTCCTATGTCAGAATATTGGCCACAGACAGTAACATTCCCCGAAGAATAAGAATCTCTTCCCATTCCTTGGGGAAGGCCACTGCCCGCGCCCAGGGTGCACCGTCCCAGCCAGTTGCTGTTCCCTCCAAACGTATCGAGAGGGACCAGCAGCCGTCAGGCCCACGAGGAGGTTTTCTGACCCAGCACCCCTCCTAACCTAACCTAACCTAACCTTTTTTTTTTTTTTTTTGTTGACGATGTGGAAATCCGCACGGATGTCCTCCGCCTGGGGAAGGCGGAGGGGTCTGTCAGACTCCAACTGACTAAAACCACACCGGTGTTCCCTCGCACACTTGCGTCGGGGGGCAGCGGGAACGAAAGTGACTTCCGCTGCCCCGGACTAGTGCCGGCCCGCTTGACCAAAGCGGGCCTCGTCCCTGGGGGGAGTGAGGTGTACTCCCCCCGATACGTCATCAGAGGCGCGCGTGGAACACTACGCGCCGCCGTCTCGGGTCCAGTGAGATGGGGGGCAACGGATGTCCCCGAATCCGTCGCCCCTGGACCTGTTTAGGGGGGCCGGAAGAGGGCGTTATCCGCCCTCTGCCGACGCCCGGTGCGTCTGCTGCGGTATGGGAGGGAACTAGAGATCTCCCTCTCCCTTTCCGCAGCTTCCTTCTGCGACATGACGGTTTCGCAGAAGGACACCACCGCGTCCCAGGACTCTGTGCTGCCGACCATCGTGCGAACAACGGCCGGCAGCGACAGGTCTGCTCCTCCCTCTGTGACAAGATCACGGCGCGGCTCATCCCACGCGGCACATTCCGCCAGCGTATGCCGCGCCGTATCCTCCAGACAGTGGACGCAGTGATGGCACCGAGCGTCCGGCTCCCTGTTTATGCGACACAGGTACTTCCCGAAGCAGCCGTGCCCCGAGAGCACCTGCGTCGCCCGAAACGTCAGGGAGCCGTGCTTCCTCCCGAGCCAGTCTTCGAGTACTGGCCGGATCGCCTCGATTGTGTCGAGGCCGGCGGAGGGATGGTCAAGCCTCCTCCGCCATTCTGCCACCATGACCTGTCGGAGCTGAGACCGGTGCAGCGTAATCTGTCGCTGCACCAGCCTTTCACCCCGATCCCTGGCGTCCTCGCGCCACCGATGCAGTGTCGCGAGGGCTTTCGCCTCCAGGTCCCATGGTGGGGATCCGGCCAGTAAACAAGCCGCCTCGTAGGAGATCGTGCGATATCCCCGTATGACCCTGACGGCCATCGCTCTCTGCGGTTTCCGCAGGACTGCGATAGTGCGGGCCGTCAGGTCCGTCGCCCATACTGGGGCCCCGTAAAGGGCCATGGATCGCACGATCCCTACGTATAACCGCCTACAGGCGGTGCTCGGGCCCCCCAAATTGGGAAGCAGCGTTGACAGCGCGCCCGCCGCGCCCATCAACTTGGGCACCAGCCGCTGAAAGTGGGGTCCGAAGTCCCAACGGCTGTCGAGCACCAATCCCAGGTACTTCATGGTTGACTCGACAGCGATCCGGGCCCCCCCGACCACTATGTGTGATTCCAGCGGCGGCGCCCGTCGGGGGCCATGAAACGCAATGGCCTCCGACTTGTTGAGGGCCACCTCCAGGCCCAGGCGTCGTATGCGGCTCACCACCTGTGAGACCGCAGCCGTAGCCAGCAACGCTGCTTCCCTGTACGAGCTCCCCCGGGCAATGACCAGCGTGTCGTCCGCATAACACGTCAGGTTCACTCCCGGCGGAAGCTCGCACCGCAAAACCCAGTCGTAACCGATGTTCCACAAGGGAGGGCCCAGAACCGACCCTTGTGGAACACCGCACGACATCTCGCGACGGCCATCGCCGTCGCGTCCCATGTAGGTGACACACCTTCCCGACAGATAAGCCCCCACAATGTTGCGGAGGTAGAGAGGCACCCGGTGGTAGCGCAGGGCCTCCCTAATGCAACCCCAGGGCAGGGTGTTGAAAGCGTTGGAGATGTCCAAGGACACCGCCAGCACCACCCCGCCCCGAGACACTGCTTCCTCCGCCAGGACTCTTACCCTCATTATGGCGTCAATGGTAGAGCGCCCACGACGGAACCCAAACTGGCTGTCGTCCAGGTTCGGCCCTTCTGTACACAAGTGGCTGACGAGGCGGTCTGCGATAATTCGCTCGAGCATCTTGCCCGCCTCGTCCAGCAGCACTATGGGCCGATAAGCGGACGACGAGTCCGCCGGGCGCCCTGCCTTCCTGAGCAAGACCAGTCGACCAGTCTTCCACCGGGTAGGGAACTGGCCTTGCTCAAGGCATGCCGAGAAGAGTCCTCTCAGTGGGGGCTCCAGCTCCTTCATGGCGAGGACCAGAGCGCGGCCAGGCACTCCATCGGGCCCCGGGGCAGTGTTCTTAGCCCGGAGCCGCAATACGGCCGCGCCCATCTCTGCCTGTGTCACCTCTGGGACGGTTTCGCCTTCATCTTCCTCCGACTCTGCAGCTGTGTGCAGAACCATCGGCGGTGGCTCGTACTCGGCTCTCACAGGGAAGAGGGCCGAGACCACTCGCTCCAGGAACTGCGGCTCGAGACTTTCCGTTAGCGGGGGCGCCCACGGCCGAAGTTTCCCTCGGACCGACCGGTAAGGGCGCCCAAACGGATCCCCGTCTAAACTCGCCAGCATTTCCTCCCTGGAGCGTGTCTTCGACTCACCGATGGCCAGCCACAGAGCCAGCTTCGCCGCGCGGTACACCTCATACAGCGCGGCTTCTTCCTCAGGAACCCGTGGACGTCTTCTCCGGCACCGCGTGTACGGGCGTCTGGCGTCTGCGCACTCGACGCGCAGTCGCTCGATCTCGACGCACCACCAGTACAAGCGGCGCCGTGCGGACAGAAAGGAGACGCGTGGCATGCATGCGTCGCAGATCTGCGTCATCGCATCGCCAAACCACTGCGCCTCCAGTTCGACGTCGACGGGACCGACGGTTGCCGACTCCCGGATCCAGGCCTGGACTATGGCGGCTTCTTCGAGAGCTTCCCTGTCGAGACGTTTCAGTGCCCAACGCGGGCCGTCTCTTCGGGGCCCCGATTGGCTACGTCCTCCAGTGGTCTGGGTGGAGACGTCGAAGCGGATGTATCGGTGATCCGATAGCGTCTCCACCTCCACCTCAACGTGCCAATCACGGACACGGTGCACGACAGCGGGACTAGCGAACGAGACGTCCACTATCGACCCACCCCGCTGCCGTACACACGTGTAGGCAGAACCCCGATTTAAGACGGCCAGGCCCGTCGTGATGGCCCACTCCTCTAGCACTTCGCCTCTCGGGTCCGTGACGGGGGAACCCCACGCCGCAGACTTGGCGTTGAGGTCACCGAGAAGCAAAATGGGTCGAGGGTGAGACTGGCCGACGACGGCTCCCAACTCGACAAGGAAACTCTCGAAGTCGGCGAGACTCTTGTTGGGCGAAAAATACGCCCCAATCGTGACGATCCCGTTCACAAAGGCCGCAACCCAACCGTGACCACGGGATACGTCGACGAGAGTCGCGCCGATGATGGCCACTAGGCCGTCTAGATCCCCTTCCCAGTTATCCCGGGGGGGTATGAAATACGGCTCAGTGACCACCGCCACATTTATCGACCACTGCGCCATGCTCTGGAGCAGGAGATCCTGAGCTCTGGTGCAGTGGTTGATGTTCGCCTGGAGGAAATGGTAGTGTGCCATCACTAGCACTCCATTTCCTCGGCGCTCCGTCCCACCACAGGCCGGGAGTCGGCCGAAGAGGTGCTAGGTTGCGGGGGGGGTGCGTCCCCCGCAGCCTTGGCCCATCGCTTGCTGCGCTTTCTGGGCGCACCGCAGGCTTTTCCACCTACTCTGTGCCCCGCGGACTTTCCTGCAGCCGCACACAAACTGCAGTGTGGGTCCGCGGAGCACTGGGACGCCTTATGGCCAGGCTGACCGCAGCGATAACATAAATCGCTGCGGTCTGTGTCACAGGTGCACACTGCCCGGACGTGCCCTTTCTCCAGGCACCGGTAACACTGCATGGCCCTGGGTGCCAAGAGTTTTACTCTCGCCGACACCCAGCCCACCAGCAGACGTCCCGCGTCAGCAACCTGCTTGGCCGCAACAACCGGACACCGCACCCAGATGGTGCCAAGCCCGCCAGTATTTACGCGGATACTACCCGCCTTTACATTGTCGGCTGAGCATCCACCGCTTCGGGCTATGGCCGCCACCACCTCCTCTGGGGTCACTGAGTCGTCCAGCCCATCGTCTCGTACCTCAGCGGTCTTCATGGGCCTGGACACCCGCGCCTCCTCGGGATTGAGCACGTCCTTCAGTTTTGCAGCCAGAGCGTCCGCCCGCTCAGCACTGCTGGTCCCCGCCAACTCGAACATTTTGGCCCCCGTGGCTGCCGTCCTGAAACGGAAGCCGTCTGGGGTGCCGAAGTCAGCGAAGACCAGTTTGCCCCTCGCCTCCGCCAGTACCTTCTGGTAAGTGACACCCCTCTCTTTGGCTTCGGGCTGCAGCGTGACCACTACAGCCTCTGAGCGAGGGACGCGTATTTTTGGGGCGCTCTGGCCACCCCTGGCGGTTTGCCCCCCCGAGCCCGGTGCGGCCTTGCCCTTGCGGCTCCTCTTCTTTCTCTTCTTACGGCTTTCGACCGTTTTCCAGTCACCCTCTTTGGGGGGCGAGCTGCTTCCCTCAGTGAGCTTTCCCGTACCCTTTACGGCTTTCTTGGCTCCCTCCGTGGGCTTTTTGGGCGTTTGCGTGGGAGTTTTTGGCGCTGTTGGCGCTTTAGCCACCTCTGCCCACGTAGGCCCAGCCACTGTTGGAGCAAGCTCTAACGCCTTCTTCCGCTTGTCCGCTGCCAGCGGCGGACGGACATTAACAGGGGGGTTGAGCCTGGGTTCTAGGCTGTCCAAGCGGGCGGTCATAATGGCCAACAGCCGGTTGAACTGGTCTTCCCCCAAAGACCCGTTCTGTGGCAGAGTGCGACTGTCCGAAGTCACACCCTGCTGCCGGCTGAAGTCCGCCCCCAGGGCGCTGACCTCCCGCTGGAGCTCCTCCATCTTCGTATGGAGACGATGATTTTCCTCTTGGAGCTTCACCGTCTCCTCCGAGGTCGTCCGATCAAGGAGGACTTCCACAGCCTCCTTGATTCCCTCCGCCGCCTCCTTAAGGGCCCGCGTAAATGTGCCCTTTAGGTTGCCCGATTTTGTGGCAACCTTCAGGACGACGTCCACACCGTCCAAAACCTGGCGGCTGAGGACCTCAGCCGTCAGACCCTCAGGGGCTGTGGCAGTTTGCAACCGCCTCTCCCTTGCTTTCCGAGCCAACTCGGCGACTTCGTCGGTCGCTGCGGCCTTCCGGCCCTCTCGCCTGGCGGCGTGGAGCTCCGCCTTGGTGCTCACCAATCCGGTGGAGGCCGCGGAATCACCCTTCTCAACCAGCATGGCCCCGTCGGAGTCACTTACTCCGCTGGCCATCGGCGTATCGGGGCACTTCAGGTAGCGGCCCCGCGAGTCACGTGCCTCCGCCCCCGAAGTTTTGGCTCCGGAAGGTGACCCACGACCTCTGCCCCTTCTTGCAGTCGCCACCTTAGCGGCCGGCAGGTTCTCCTCACTTGAGGAGAGACCCGCCGACAACGCGTCCGACTCAAAGCGCGGTCGCTTCCCCCAAAACTTGGAGGGACCGGCCGCACCTATTTGTGGTGCTTTGCCGGATTCCGACAGAACACTCACCCTCTCCAAAACCACTAACGGTTCTGCTGGAGCCACTGCTCCCGTCTTTAGTGACGCAGTGCCAGAATTTGACGCTGCGTCCGCCTTCTCCACAACTTTTTTATTTTGTTCAATATCCATGTGATTCCCACGAGTATGGGGGATATAAAACGTCCATCCGGGCAGTGCCCCCTGTACCCGGATAAGCCTTTAACATTTATAACCCGCCAGGGGGTCGGCTGGTACCCTGGCGGGGGTCGCACTAGAGACTGATTGTTCCATGGGAACACCCGTCAGCCATACATCCCCTCACGGTGCGCCGCCGCTTGAGATTCGGGGTAACTTTTTATAGAGGTTTTCTACCTCGCGGTCCGGGCGGTTAAGCCAAGACCCTCGGTCCCGATCGAAGCCGCGAGACGTGATCCACGACACTCCGATGATGGGATTACGAGAACGACGGGGACAGAGAAGGAAAGCGTCCCTCACTGTCGGCTCGGAGGCAGGGTGAGTGCACACCGAGCTCGCCGTTGCTCCTCCGCTGTGCCCTCTGCTTTTCAGAGGGTCACGCGGAACAGCCCCCTGTGGTCCAAGTTGGACCCCCCTCCTATGTCAGAATATTGGCCACAGACAGTAACATTCCCCGAAGAATAAGAATCTCTTCCCATTCCTTGAGGAAGGCTACTGCCCGCGCCCAGGGTGCACCGTCCCAGCCAGCTGCTGTTCCCTCCAAACGAATCGAAAGGGACCGGCAGCCGTCAGGCCCACGAGGAGGTTTTCTGACCCAGCACCCCAACCTAACCTAACCTAACCTAACCGGCACTCGGTCTCTCGAGCGGTAAGCAGCGAAAACTCACGCGCTCCGCACTTAAAAATACAAAATAATTGGTTTTTCTGCTCGTATTATCAAAAGTGAAGTGCCGTTGGATGCGGAAAATTGCGCCGCACAAAGTGCCGCGATCAAATAGTGCCGTTCCACAGTGCTGTGAAAGTTATTAGTGAAAAACCCTTCTTTTGGAGGTTAAGTTTAAACAGCGTTTTATGCATACGCTGCCAAAACAAGATCGGTGACCCTGCACTTTTTCATCGGCATCGTGTGAGCATAGTGGTTCTTGACCACCTGGGCCACCCAACATCACCCTGACATCGCGTTTCTGCGAGATATTCAGAAATTTGTGAAAAACACGTGCCCTGAAAAAGCTGAAGGAGTGGAGGCAGCGGCACGAAATTTGGCGTCAACTTGAACCATATTTATAAAAGGCGAGTGCAACTATTTTTAGAATTTTAAGACGACTGGGAGATTTTATATTTCAACTGAAAGTTGCAAACTTTGGACCTCAATATCTCCAGTCCCCATCATCATATCCAAGATTTTCAACTGCACACCGTGGCGCGCTTACCGGATGAGTAGAGACCTTAAGTTTTAGATTTTTAGTGTCAGTAGTTCTTAAGTTATACCGAAATTTTCAGGAAAACCACATTTTCAAATTTTTTTCACACGTCAAATTGGATTTTGTAATTTTTTATTCTTGTGTGTTGTAGCACCATAATTCTCATATTTTTAACATATTTTTTCAAAATTTTTAGCCAATTACTTTTAAAGATATAGAATTTTAAGTGTTTTTTGTATTTAATTCCGTAATTATAGGAAATAATCACTTTTTTGTGATATTATCGTGTTCTAGTACTATATTTGGACTAAATTAAGCCCAAACACGGGCCCTATATCGACTGATTTGGCTTTTTTGGCAAAAAGCACCATTTTGGGTTTTTAGGTTTTAATTTTTAGATTTATATAGCTCGGAAACCGCTGGTCCGTTAAGCACCGGATTTTCGCTATAGCTGGTAGTGTGTCACTAACTTTAGGTGGGGACCAATTTCAGGCTGTTTCAGGCCAAACAATTTTTTGTCGCTGAAACTGCTTTCAGGTCTTACCTGAAGTGACGCCGAGCTGTGAGTCCAAAACCCCGTCCTTCTGCGACGTCGGGTTGCGAAGATACGGGCGTCTAAACACGACGTTTGACAGCTCGGCGGCCATCTTGTCCAGCTTCAAACCACTGTAACTCGTAAACCGGTGGTCGCAGGAAGTAGCGGATTTCGAAGTTACAGTCAGAAGCCCGTTGCCCTGCTTACCCCAAGTTTTCAGGAGGTTTGGAGCTGAAAATTTTCAGGATCCTGAAAGTAGTTTCGGCGGACAGAGGAGCTCAGGCCGAGTAGGGAGAGCCCAAACTCGAGGGGTCTGCGGCTTTCTCGACGGAAGTTATCTGCGGTCAAATATCATCATTGACAGGTTCGCGGCCATTTTGAATTTTTTCAATTGACCATAACTTCTCAACAGAAAGTCGTAGAGGGCTGCGGTTTCCTCTGGAGTTATCAGTAGGGTGTAGGCTGACAGGTTTTATACCTTTCAGGCGTTTCGGGAGGACGAAAAATTTTCCGCCTGAAAACCGTTTCAGTGGATCGGTCTCGCCGAGCCAAGCTCGGAGAGCCCAAACATCGGGGTTTTTGGACCGGTGGTTCCGGAGAAACCTCCTGTGATCACATTGGGTTTTTTATTTTGACAAAAAAACCCGTTTTTTCAAGTTAGGATATCTCCGGAACTACTTGGTGTAACCACACCGAGTTTGGGTTTATCTGAGGGGGCTCGGGGAGGGCTATCCGCTGGACTTGACGGACTGACTTTACATAGAGTCCTCCCGAAAATTGACGTATAATTAGGGGTTTTTAGACTTGGGGGAGAGTTTTTCGACTTTTCAAACTGAATATTGTGACTCGCTCTTGAGCAAAGGACTTTATACAGAGACGGAAGTTATTTCTTATTTATAACTCTATTTTAAATTCATAATTTAATTAAGGTGTATTACGGAAGCCTTATTGAGCCGGACTTTTCTCTTTGCGACTGTTGACTAGCAATTTTCTAGTCTTCTTTACAAATTGCTTGTTTGTTGTCCAACTTTAGATTGAACTGCACACAAATCTTTACACTGTGTGCAGACGATTGATATAGACACTATTGTGCTATATATTTTATTTTTGTTTTTTTTTTGTTTCTACATCCTCACCTGACGCATTCCTTACACAATGTTCGCAACACCACCTAAGAAGTCTGCGGAAGGAACGGAAAAACCAAAATCTCCCCCTCGGACACAGACGCTCGCGTCTAAAACATCTTCACCAGGGACACAAACGCTCGCGCCCAGTGTCAGACGCAGCGTCGAAAACCTGGAAGCCGCGGCGTCAGCAGCAATTCACTTGACTCCAGCTTCTGGCAAGACAGAGGCCCAAATTTCACCCAGACAGGTTCTGCCCCCCCGCTTGACCCGCCTTGCGGAAGCCAAACAGAATGTCATAAAGGCCAAGACAAATATTAACAACTCGCGGAACTTAAAATCCGACATCAAAACCAGTGTGCTGGAGGCAGTGGATAAGTTGTTTTTTATTATAAAAGACGCAGATGCTGAGATAAAAAGGCTCCAAAAGACCGGGGAAGCCTCTACATCTACGTCGGCGAAAACTCCAATAACACCAAAGGAGAAGACCGAACAAGAGACCCCCGAGGCCAATATCCGTATCATAAAACAGCTGGAAGAACAAAGCCGGCTACTCCTGGAGAACGGCAAAAAGCTGGATGATCTAAAGGAAAAGATAGAAGAACAGCACCAACATGTCCTAAAAACACCAACATATGCGGAACAGGCGGCAATCCGCCCCACCTTGCAACCACCTCCGCAAAATGCACTCCATTCAGTGGTCGTCTCGTCTCAGGACGAAAAAGACACAGGAGAACACGTGCTCGCGAAGATTAGAGAGGCAGTGAACGCCAAAGAAGGGTGGATCAAGGTGGAGAGGACTCGCAAGGGAAAGGACCGGAAGGTCATAATGAGCTGCAATACGGAAGATGACAGGCAGAAAATAAAACAAAGACTGGAGAAGTCGGGGAAAAATCTTATCGTGGAAGAGGTCAAAAACAGAGACCCACTCCTGAAGCTCACCGGTGTCCTGGCAGTCCATACTGATGAAGACATCTTACAGGCTTTTAGGAACCAGAACAAGGGTATTTTCCACGATCTCAAGCAAAGCGAAAATAGACTCGAAATCAAATATAAAAGGAAAGCCCGCAACCCACTTACGAGCCACGTCGTCCTTAGCGTGTCTCCGGCGATCTGGAAACGAGCGACTGACGCTGGAGTGGCATACATAGACCTTCAGCGCGTCCGGGTGCTGGACCAGTCACCACTGGTGCAGTGCTCGCGATGCCTTGGATATGGCCACAGTAAGAGGTTTTGCACAGATCCAGAAGACCTCTGCAGTCACTGCGGAGAACCGCATCTTAGGGCGCAATGCCCAGAGTGGCTGGCAGGAGGTGTCCCCTCTTGCAGAAATTGTGTAGTGGCCAAATCAGAACGCAGCGATCACAACGCCTTCAGCCAGGAGTGTCCCATAAGGAGAAAGCGTGACGCCATAGCGCGTATGTCTATAGCGTACTGCTAAGGGCGTTCATGTGGACCAACAGCAATACCGAGTGCTCCAAAGCAACCTCCAAAGAAGAAAATTGGCTACAGAGGAACTAATGATCGAGGCCAATGAGAGAAAAGTGGCAATAGCGTTGATCCAGGAACCTTATGTGGGTGGGTCGGACAATATGAGGTCATACCGCGGAGTCAGGGTGTACCAAAACACCAAAGGAGGCACGGTCAAAGCAGCAATTGCTGTCTTTGACCCTGACTTAGATGTCACGCAACACCCGGAGCTTACCACCAACAACATCGTGGTGGTGAGCGTAAGCACCAAAGACTGGAATGTAACGCTGGTCTCATATTACTTCGAACCCGACCTACCCATAGATCCGTACCTGGAACACATAAAGAAGATCGCAACAGCCAAAACACGGAGGCTCATCATAGGAGGCGACTCTAACGCTAAGAGCACTTGGTGGGGAAGCCCCGTTATCGATCACAGGGGGGACGATGTTGCAGGCGTATTCCATGAGATGGACCTCCATATCCTTAACAAAGGCGACACTCCAACCTTTGACACCATTAGAGGCGGAAAACGCTACTCTAGTTTCGTTGACGTGACGGCCTGCACTATTGATATGCTGGACCTAGTGGTCAGACTGCACAAGATGTGCAAAGACAGGCCAATGCCGCTCTCAAGCTTGTTCGGGTGTGGGGTGTCGAAAATAAGCTCAAATTCGCGCCTCATAAGACCAATGCAATGGTAATTACGCGCAAGCTTAAATTCGACACTCCGCGCTTGAGCATGGGCGGGATCGACATTGGCATGTCCAAGGAGATTAAGATGTTAGGTGTGACATTTGACGAGAAGCTCAGCTTTAATGCTCACGTATCAACCGTCTGTAGGAAGGCCATTAACATATATAAACAGCTTGCAAGAGCAGCGAAGGCGAGCTGGGGCCTGAACCCTGAAGTGATACGCACAATATACACAGCGACCATCGAACCCATCATTTTGTACGCGGCAAGCGTTTGGGCACCGGCTGCCGAAAAATTAGGAGTGCAAAGACAGCTTGGAACTTTGCAGAGGGGCTTCGCACAAAAAATGTGCAAGGCTTATCGCACGGTCTCCCTGAACGCGGCAATGGTCCTCGCAGGAGTGCTCCCGCTTGATCTTCGTGTACGTGAGGTAGCCTCACTTTACAGGATCAGGAAGGGGGCGGCCCTGCCGGGGCTAGGTGACAGGGAGATCGAGCGAGTAATGCCAGCAACAGAGGCGCCACATCCTGCAACAGTCGCAAACCTTGAGCTGACATGCCTCAGAGACCAGAGTGAAGTTGACGCGAATGATGGCTGTGCAGTAAAGATCTTCACAGACGGCAGTAAGGTTGGGGGAAGAGTTGGCGCGGCGCTGTCCGTATGGGAGGGCGAAGCGGAGACTCGGACCGTCAAGCTTTGCCTGCCGTCTTATTGCACAGTTTACCAAGCGGAACTCCTGGCCATCTGCGAAGCAACGAGGCGGATCAGGACATACGGTGCAACCACATTCGGAATTTACAGTGACTCAATGGCGGCATTACAGACGGTCGCTAACCTCGGCTCCCTCCATCCACTAGCAGTAGAAACCCGCGAGAACCTGTCAGAATTATCTCGACAGAACAAAATAGTATCTCTGTTCTGGATAAAAGCGCACGCTGGATTGGAGGGGAACGAAAGGGCAGATCAGCTTGCCAAGGAGGCCGCTGCAGCATCAAAAAAGAGAAAACCGGACTACGAAGTATTTCCCGTCTCATTTGCGAAGCGACAGCTGAGGCTGGAGTCGATTCGCGAATGGGACGCGAGATACAAGTCAGGACAAGTAGCCGGAATAACTAAACTCTTCTTCCCGGATGTGGTGGCAGCGTATGGTGTGATACGCAAATTCGAGCCGACATGCCTGAGCACTCAATTGTTTACCGGCCATGGGGGATTCTCCGAATATCTATGCCGCTTTAAATGCAAAGAGAGTCCCTCATGCACTTGTGACCCGGACATAGAAGAGTCCGTCCCCCACATTATCTTGGAATGCCCAGTGTTCGGATATGAAAGATACCAAATTGAACAGGTTTTAGATACAAAACTTACAGTAGAAAACCTAAAATTTATTATGTTGGACAAACGTAGGAGTAAGTTCATGGACTATTGCTTAAAAATTGTGGAAGCAGTCGTAAAGAGAAATAAGTAACAAAAGTATGATGGCCATATATTATGGAAAAATATATTGTGCATCATACACGGAAATTTATTAAGCATATTATAATTAAAAGTAGCAATAAGCTTAGTCTTAAATATAAACTAGTACAGTATGTAAATTAACTATGTAAGGAATCTAGATTTAAAAAATACTGGGCTAAAAGAAGCTCAAAGAAAACTGGCTATTGTAAGCCTGGTATCACTATATTATACGGTGTAAATAGACATAAAACTAGCTATAAGCATATAATTATAAGTTACTAGCTGCCCGGACAGACTTCGTTCTGTCAAAAGTTAAAGCAATGCACTTTTCCTACCTACCTACCCTACCCTACCCAACCCTACCTACCCTACCCTACCCAACCCTACCTACCCTACCCTACCCAACCCTACCTACCCTACCCTACCCAACCCTACCTACCTACTACCTACCTACCCTACCCTACCCTACCCAACCCAACCCTACCCTACCCAACCCTACCCTACCTACCCTACCCTACCTACCTACTACCTACTACCTACCTACCTATCCTACCGTACCATACCCTGCCTACCCTACTTTACCCTACCTACCTACCCTACTCTACCCTACTCTACCCTACTCTACCCTACCCTACCCTACTCTACCCTACTCTACCCTACCCTACCCTATCCTACCCAACCCTACCTACCCTACCCTACCTACTGCAGCATTATCACGCTGTTTTCGGCTGAATAAAAACTATTCTGTTCGTGTAAGTCGACCTCATTTCTAATCAATTTACTTTTTCTTACTTCGGTTCAAATTTAAAAATATGACGATTCCATGGATGTGACAGAGGAAAATTTTTCTCAGATGGACGACAAATCTTTGGAAATAACAGACATATTATTCCGTTTCGTAATTTAATTGATAAAGTAAAAAAGGACCTAAGAAAGATAAATTTTGTAGTGCTGTACTGTATAGTCGGTTATCAGTGATTTCACCAAGAACCGGTATGTATTTGAAACATAAATCTTTGGAAATAACAGACATATTATTCCGTTTCGTAATTTAATTGATAAAGTAAAAAAGGACCTAAGAAAGATAAATTTTGTAGTGCTGTACTGTATAGTCGGTTATCAGTGATTTCACCAAGAACCGGTATGTATTTGAAACATTTTAAATTTTTTCTGCTTAAAAGATTCTCTCGGAGCATGGTGTTAATTTTTCTGTATTTTTCTCACCATAGATTCGCTCAGAATCGGTTCTAGGACTTTTATCCTAGCTAAGATCTAGTGACCATATACTTTCGGCGCCGCGACTCAAGGCCGACCAGGGGTCGGGAGACGCGTACTGGCGGTTGGCTCCGAGGCTTGCCGCCTGAGACCCGGAGCAACAGCGAAGATCCGATTTCGAGCGAGGATCCGGACCTTCAGGGAACAAATTTTGTTTTAATCCTTTTTTTAAATCTATAGCAATAGTATAGTTTCTCTTTTTTTTTTGTTGTACAATCATTTAATTTATTTAAACCCTATTCGTGTCAAAAGGTCGCGCAATGTATTTTTTCCGGTGTAATATTTAAACTCGTATACATTTTGATCGCGCCTAGGGCTGAGTAGGCGTTGCAACCCCTTTCTCACCTTGTTTTAATTTTCAAAATTACAGATTTTATACAATTCTGAACAACCCATTTCGCTGCTTTACATAAAATTATATTACATGTCGTCCATTATTTAATTCCTTTTTTTGATCCTTTTAAATTTTTTTTATAAAAAATTGTATTAGTTTTTTTTATAACAGCAAAATTATACGTTTTAACATGTAGCAGTGACGACTTTTATTTTTATTTTCGCTACAAAAATGGCGCCCGAACCATTTTTGTAGCGAAAATAAAAATAAAAGGCGCAAAATGCAAAATGTGGCGAATCACAATCCTGTAGCAAATAGGTGGTCCTTGAAATGACAATGACAACGGAATAATATGTCTGTTATTTCCAAAGATTTGTCGTCAACCAGGATGGACGACAAATCTTTGGAAATAACAGACATATTATTCCGTTTCGTAATTTAATTGATAAAGTAAGAAAAAGTAAATTGATTAGAAATGAGGTCGACTTACACGAACAGAATAGTTTTTATTCAGCCGAAAACAGCGTGATAATGCTGCAATACCCTCTTTCTAAGAAAAAAAGGACGTAAGTACGAGTGAGAAAGAAGAAAAAAACTGGATCAGGCAAAAACAAAAAAAACAGGCATCATATCTGAATCAAACGATATCGAAGTGCAACAAATACTGAATAAACACGGAGGCCACCATATCTAAACGTTATCCGCGCGAACTCGCGATATCTCAATTACATCTATGGAGAATATGAAAGAAAATAACGAACTCCTAAATCTAAATATATATTGTTCAGTTAGAGCCAAACTCTAACCTGCCACATCCTTACAATTAGTAAACTTTAGATCTAAGTAAAATTAACCTAACTTAACATAAGACTTAGCTATTACCTATCAACTATAAGAAAAAACTTGGGAATCCCCAAAAATAAATAACGTGAACACGTAAAGTCCAACCTCTAGTTATAGAAACTAAGACAAGTTGAACAAAAAAAAACTAAGTTTAAGAAAGAAAACCTAAATTAATTAAGTCAAAGAAGAACTCAAGACAGAACTTAAATCAGAGAACTCAAGTCATAAAACTCAAGTTTAAATTCAAATTTAAAATTAAATGTTGAATGTCACGCCATCTGTGTTAAACTAAAAGAAACCTTAGAACACAAGTTGACATAACACAGAAATAAACAGATGTCACTATTAACAGATAATCTATGAAGTTTTTAATCTAATCGAAAAACTATGCAAAGAAATATTCCAAAGAGGAAAAAGGATTAGAAAGCAAATGTCAATGTCAAAATGGAACAAAGAGAATTTAATCCAATTTATTTTAAGATATCTTTGATATGATATTGTCCGGAGTGGACTGAATCACAATCCTGTAGCAAATAGGTGGTCCTTGAAATGACTCTTATTACACGGCACTTAATAAAACGTGGAGCAAGCTTCCCAGAGAAAAAATCACCTCCAGAAGACTTGGAAAAATTCCTTCTCCATACAATATCACCAACATTTAGAGTGACAGCTGATCGATTAGAATTATATGCACGAGAGTTACGGAGAAAAGCTAAAGAAAGATTATCAGCAACCTTTGCATAAACTTCGCTGAGAGAGGATAGGTTTGAAGCATGACGAGCCCGAAAACCTAAATTAATTAAGTCAAAGAAGAACTCAAGACAGAACTTAAATCAGAGAACTCAAGTCATAAAACTCAAGTTTAAATTCAAATTTAAAATTAAATGTTGAATGTCACGCCATCTGTGTTAAACTAAAAGAAACCTTAGAACACAAGTTGACATAACACAGAAATAAACAGATGTCACTATTAACAGATAATCTATGAAGTTTTTAATCTAATCGAAAAACTATGCAAAGAAATTTTCCAAAGAGGAAAAAGGATTAGAAAGCAAATGTCAATGTCAAAATGGAACAAAGAGAATTTAATCCAATTTATTTTAAGATATCTTTGATATGATATTGTCCGGAGTGGACTGAATCACAATCCTGTAGCAAATAGGTGGTCCTTGAAATGACTCTTATTACACGGCACTTAATAAAACGTGGAGCAAGCTTCCCAGAGAAAAAATCACCTCCAGAAGACTTGGAAAAATTCCTTCTCCATACAATATCACCAACATTTAGAGTGACAGCTGATCGATTAGAATTATATGCACGAGAGTTACGGAGAAAAGCTAAAGAAAGATTATCAGCAACCTTTGCATAAACTTCGCTGAGAGAGGATAGGTTTGAAGCATGACGAGCCCGACTGTCTGCCAAATTAGAGCTTCGAGTCTGACTATTTACATGACTGCTATCCATAAGGACCTCTCTACCAAGCATAAGAAAGTTAGGCGTAAAACCAGTAGCTAGATTAACACAAGAATTGAGGTAAAGCTTCACTTTAGGTAACATTTTAGCCCAACTTCTTTGGTTTTCACCAACCAAAATACCTAAACATGTTATAACGCTTTGGTTGTATCGCTCAACCGTATTTGCTTGGGGTGTATAATATGGCGTAAAAGTAGGTGATTGAATATGGAAAGATCTGAGAAAATTAAGGAATTGATTACTACGAAAAACTGTAGCGTTGTCATGTAAATAGTCAGACTCGAAGCTCTAATTTGGCAGACAGTCGGGCTCGTCATGCTTCAAACCTATCCTCTCTCAGCGAAGTTTATGCAAAGGTTGCTGATAATCTTTCTTTAGCTTTTCTCCGTAACTCTCGTGCATATAATTCTAATCGATCAGCTGTCACTCTAAATGTTGGTGATATTGTATGGAGAAGGAATTTTTCCAAGTCTTCTGGAGGTGATTTTTTCTCTGGGAAGCTTGCTCCACGTTTTATTAAGTGCCGTGTAATAAGAGTCATTTCAAGGACCACCTATTTGCTACAGGATTGTGATTCAGTCCACTCCGGACAATATCATATCAAAGATATCTTAAAATAAATTGGATTAAATTCTCTTTGTTCCATTTTGACATTGACATTTGCTTTCTAATCCTTTTTCCTCTTTGGAATATTTCTTTGCATAGTTTTTCGATTAGATTAAAAACTTCATAGATTATCTGTTAATAGTGACATCTGTTTATTTCTGTGTTATGTCAACTTGTGTTCTAAGGTTTCTTTTAGTTTAACACAGATGGCGTGACATTCAACATTTAATTTTAAATTTGAATTTAAACTTGAGTTTTATGACTTGAGTTCTCTGATTTAAGTTCTGTCTTGAGTTCTTCTTTGACTTAATTAATTTAGGTTTTCTTTCTTAAACTTAGTTTTTTTTTGTTCAACTTGTCTTAGTTTCTATAACTAGAGGTTGGACTTTACGTGTTCACGTTATTTATTTTTGGGGATTCCCAAGTTTTTTCTTATAGTTGATAGGTAATAGCTAAGTCTTATGTTAAGTTAGGTTAATTTTACTTAGATCTAAAGTTTACTAATTGTAAGGATGTGGCAGGTTAGAGTTTGGCTCTAACTGAACAATATATATTTAGATTTAGGAGTTCGTTATTTTCTTTCATATTCTCCATAGATGTAATTGAGATATCGCGAGTTCGCGCGGATAACGTTTAGATATGGTGGCCTCCGTGTTTATTCAGTATTTGTTGCACTTCGATATCGTTTGATTCAGATATGATGCCTGTTTTTTTTGTTTTTGCCTGATCCAGTTTTTTTCTTCTTTCTCACTCGTACTTACGTCCTTTTTTTCTTAGAAAGAGGGTATTGCAGCATTATCACGCTGTTTTCGGCTGAATAAAAACTATTCTGTTCGTGTAAGTCGACCTCATTTCTAATCAATTTACTTTTTCTTACTTCGGTTCAAATTTAAAAATATGACGATTCCATGGATGTGACAGAGGAAAATTTTTCTCAGATGGACGACAAATCTTTGGAAATAACAGACATATTATTCCGTTTCGTAATTTAATTGATAAAGTAAAAAAGGACCTAAGAAAGATAAATTTTGTAGTGCTGTACTGTATAGTCGGTTATCAGTGATTTCACCAAGAACCGGTATGTATTTGAAACATTTTAAATTTTTTCTGCTTAAAAGATTCTCTCGGAGCATGGTGTTAATTTTTCTGTATTTTTCTCACCATAGATTCGCTCAGAATCGGTTCTAGGACTTTTATCCTAGCTAAGATCTAGTGACCATATACTTTCGGCGCCGCGACTCAAGGCCGACCAGGGGTCGGGAGACGCGTACTGGCGGTTGGCTCCGAGGCTTGCCGCCTGAGACCCGGAGCAACAGCGAAGATCCGATTTCGAGCGAGGATCCGGACCTTCAGGGAACAAATTTTGTTTTAATCCTTTTTTTAAATCTATAGCAATAGTATAGTTTCTCTTTTTTTTTTGTTGTACAATCATTTAATTTATTTAAACCCTATTCGTGTCAAAAGGTCGCGCAATGTATTTTTTCCGGTGTAATATTTAAACTCGTATACATTTTGATCGCGCCTAGGGCTGAGTAGGCGTTGCAACCCCTTTCTCACCTTGTTTTAATTTTCAAAATTACAGATTTTATACAATTCTGAACAACCCATTTCGCTGCTTTACATAAAATCTGTAATTTTGAAAATTAAAACAAGGTGAGAAAGGGGTTGCAACGCCTACTCAGCCCTAGGCGCGATCAAAATGTATACGAGTTTAAATATTACACCGGAAAAAATACATTGCGCGACCTTTTGACACGAATAGGGTTTAAATAAATTAAATGATTGTACAACAAAAAAAAAAGAGAAACTATACTATTGCTATAGATTTAAAAAAAGGATTAAAACAAAATTTGTTCCCTGAAGGTCCGGATCCTCGCTCGAAATCGGATCTTCGCTGTTGCTCCGGGTCTCAGGCGGCAAGCCTCGGAGCCAACCGCCAGTACGCGTCTCCCGACCCCTGGTCGGCCTTGAGTCGCGGCGCCGAAAGTATATGGTCACTAGATCTTAGCTAGGATAAAAGTCCTAGAACCGATTCTGAGCGAATCTATGGTGAGAAAAATACAGAAAAATTAACACCATGCTCCGAGAGAATCTTTTAAGCAGAAAAAATTTAAAATGTTTCAAATACATACCGGTTCTTGGTGAAATCACTGATAACCGACTATACAGTACAGCACTACAAAATTTATCTTTCTTAGGTCCTTTTTTACTTTATCAATTAAATTACGAAACGGAATAATATGTCTGTTATTTCCAAAGATTTGTCGTCCATCTGAGAAAAATTTTCCTCTGTCACATCCATGGAATCGTCATATTTTTAAATTTGAACCGAAGTAAGAAAAAGTAAATTGATTAGAAATGAGGTCGACTTACACGAACAGAATAGTTTTTATTCAGCCGAAAACAGCGTGATAATGCTGCACTACCTACTACCTACCTACCCTACCCTACCCTGCCCAACCCAACCCAACCCTACCCTACCCAACCCTACCCTACCTACCCTACCCTACCTACCTACTACCTACCTACTACCTACCTAAAAAAAAAAAAAAAAAAAAAAAAAAAAAAAAAAAAAAAAAAAAAAAAAAAAGTATCCTATGTCCTTCTCCTGGCTCTAAACTACCTCCCTGCCAATTTTCAGCTAAATCGGTTCAGCCGTTCTTGAGTTATAAGCGAAGTAACTAAAACGACTTTCTTTTATATATATATAGATAAGTAAGAATTAGATGTACACGTAATATCTGAAAATAAAAATAAACTGTGTATTGTATGTTATTGTAAACCTGATATATTTAATAAAGAGAAAACATATTTAGAGTAGACAGAGTAGATAAGGGAATAAGACCGGAATCCCACCGGGAAAACTGCACGAAAGAGACAGTAAGAGAGAAAGATAAAGTATGCGGAATAGAAGTGCGAGAAGAATAATTGATAGAACTGGAATGATAGAGTAACTTTAGTGAGCATAGACTTTGACCTCGAGTCAGAGGAGATAGAAACAAACAAAAAAAAAAAAAAAAAAAAAACCTAACCTAACCTAACCTAACCTTTTTTTTTTTTGTTGCGGGGTGGAAAATCCGCCCGGATGTCCTCCGCCTGGGGAGGGCGGAGGGGTCTGTCAGACTCCAACTGACTAAAAACCACCCCGGTGTTCCATCTCTCACCTACACCAGGGGTCGCGGGAACGTACGACTCTTCCGCAACCCCCGGCTGGTGCCGGCCCGCTATGGCGGGCCTCATCTCGGGTTGAGGGGGGAGTGAGGTGTTTGACTCCCCCCGCGACGTCTCAGAGGGGCGCGCGTGGAACACTTCGCGCCGCCACCTCGGGTCCGATCTATAGGGGGCGACGGACGTCCCCACGTCCGTTGCCCCTGGACCCATTTAGGGGGGCTGGAAGAGGGCGTTATCCGCCCTCCGCCGACGCCCGGTGCGCCTGCTGCGGACTGGATGAGAGGTCGTGATCTCCCTCTCTCTTTCCGCAGCCTCCTTCTGCGAGATGACTGTTTCGCAGAAGGAAACCACTGCGTCCCAGGACTCCCCGCTACCGACCATCGAGTTCACGACGGCCGGCAGCGAGAGGTCGTCGCCTACTCCAGAGATGAGAGCACGGCGCGGCTCCTCCCAAGCGGCACACTCTACCAGCGTATGCCGCGCCGTGTCCTCCCGACAGTCGACGCAGTGGTGGCACCGAGCGTCCGGCTCCCTGTTTATGCGACACAGGTACTTCCCGAAGCAACCATGCCCCGAGAGCACCTGCGTCACCCGAAACGACAGGGAGCCGTGCCTCCTCCCGAGCCAGAGGTCGAGCACTGGCCGGATCGCCTCGATGATGTTGAGGCCGGCGGTAGGGCGTGAAAGCCTGTCCCGCCATTCCGCCACCAGGACCTCGCGAAGCTGTGACCGACGCTGCTCCAGCTGTCGCTGCATCGGTCGCTCGCCTCGCGCCCGCATTTCCTCGCGCCACCGATACAGCGACGCGAGAACTTTCGCCTCCAGGTCCCAGGGCGGGGATCCGGCCAGTGCGCAAGCCGCCTCGTAGGAGATCGTGCGATATCCCCTGATGACTCTGACGGCCATCGCCCGCTGCGGTCTCCGCAGGACTGCGATGCTGCCGGCCGTCAGGTCAGCCGCCCAGATTGGGGCCCCGTACAGGGCCATCGATCGCACGATCCCCACGTAGAGCCGCCTACAGACGGCGCTCGGGCCCCCCAGATTGGGAAGCAGCGTTGACAGCGCCCCAGCCGCGCCCAACAACTTGGGCGCCAGCCGCCGGAAGTGGGGTCCGAAGTCCCACCGGCTGTCGAGCACCAGTCCTAGGTACTTCATGGTAGCCTCGACAGCGATCCGAACCCCCCCGATCACTATGTGTGATTCGGGCGGCGGCGCCCGCCGGGGACCATGGAACACCATGGCCTCCGACTTGTTGAGGGCCACCTCCAGGCCAAGACGCCGTATGCGGCCCACCACCTGTGAGACCGCAGCCGTCGCCAGCAACGCTGCCTCCCTGTGTGAACTCCCCCGGGCCGTGACCAGCGTGTCGTCAGCGTAACACGTCAGGTCCACGCCCGGCTGGAGTTCACCCCTCAGCACCCAGTCGTACCCGATGTTCCACAAGGGAGGGCCCAGAACCGACCCCTGCGGAACACCGCACGACATGCGGCGCTGGTTAACGCCATCACGTCCCACATAGGTGACACACCTCTCCGACAGATAAGCCCCAACGATTCGGCGGAGGTAGAGAGGCACCCGGTGGTACCGCAGTGCCTCCAGGATACAACTCCAGGGCAGGGTGTTGAATGCGTTGGAGATGTCCAACGACACCGCCACCATCACCCCGCCCCGAGACACCGTTTCCTCCGCCAGGACTCTTACCCGCGACACAGCGTGTATCGTCGAGCGCCCGTACCGAAACCCGAATTGACACTCGTCCAGGTCCGGCCCTTCTCCGCTCAAGTGGCCGACGAGGCGGGCTGCTATTATACGCTCAAACAGCTTAGCCACCTCGTCGAGCAACACTATGGGCCGGTACGCAGATGGTGAGTCGGCCGGGCGCCCCGCCTTCCTGAGCAGGACCAGACGACCATTTTTCCACAGAGTGGGAAACTGGCCCTGCTCTAGACACGCCGTGTAGAGTCCTCTCAGCTGGGGCTCCAGCTCCTTCAGAGCGAGGGCAAGCACCTGGCCGTGGATTCCGTCAGGCCCCGGAGCCACGTTCTTGGCCCGGAGCCGCATCACGGCCGCCCTCATCTCTGCCTGTGTCACCTCTGGGACGCTGATGGCGCTCTCATCTCCTTCAGGCTCTGCGGCTGTGGGCAAAGCCATCGGCGGCGGGGTATGCTCCGCTCTAGCTGGGAAGAGGGCTGCGACCACCTCCTCCAGCAGCTCGGGTTGGAGACTCTCTGTGATCGGAGGCGCCGCGGCTCTGAGGTTTCCTCGAACCGCTCGATACGGGCGCCCCCACGGATCTCCGTCTAGAGTCTCCAACATCTCCTCCCTGGCTCGCGTCCTCGCCTCAACGATGGCCAGCCACAGAGCCTGCGTCGCCGCGCGGTACACCTCATACAGCGCGGCTTCTTCGTCAGGGACCCGACGACGTCTCCTCCGGTATCGGGTGTACTGGCGCCTAACCGCTACGCACGCGACTCGTAACTGTGCGATCTCGGCGGACCACCAGTACACCTGGCGTCTTGCTGACTGTGTGTGGACCCGGGGCATCGACGCGTCGCAAATCATCACCATCGCCGATGGGATGGGGTGCCACTGACCGCCCAAGAATCGGCCCAGCTGCTGGCTGAGACTTTCTACCCTGAGGACCTAGAAGAGGGAGAAACAGAAGACCACCGTCGGACACGTGAAGCGGCCAGTCGTGTAAACGATTGGGCGCATGATGAATACCATGACCCACCGTTTACACTTCAGGAGCTGAAAACCGCGGTGGAAAGTTTCAACCCAAAAAAGGCACCCGGGGCGGACGGCCTCACAGCCGAAATCTGTGCCCAGGTCATATCCCGGGACCCAGGGACGTTCCTTGCACTGGCCAATAAGTGTCTGGAGCACGGACATTTCCCTGGGGCCTGGAAAGAGGCCACGGTGGTAGTCCTCCGGAAGCCCGGCAAAGACACATACACCACTCCAAAATCGTACAGGCCGATCGGCCTCCTGCCGGTCCTAGGAAAAACTCTGGAAAAATTGTTGGTAGCCAGGTTGAAGTGGCATCTGATACCGCGGCTCAGTACTCGCCAGTATGGCTTCATGCCACAAAAGAGCACCGAGGACTCCCTGTATGACATGATACAACATATCAAGGGAAAGTTGAACGACAAGAAGCTGATAACTGTTGTATCGCTTGATATAGAGGGAGCCTTCGACAGCGCATGGTGGCCGGCCATAAGGACCAGACTGGCTGAGGAAAAGTGCCGGTGAACATCAGACGGACGCTGGACAGCTATCTGACTGGTAGGAGCGTCAGAGTAAGGTACGCAGGCGCGGAGTGCCTGAGACAGACCAATAAGGGGTGTGTGCAGGGGTCTATTGGCGGTCCGATTTTATGGAACCTTATACTAGACCCTTTGTTGAAGGGGCTGGAAGAGCAGGGACACCACTGCCAGGCTTTTGCGGATGACGTGGTGTGGGACTCCCCGGTCTGGGACCGGTATACCCACTAAAACGACCCAGCGGCATTCCCGCTTCGTCCTAGTGGCGGGGGACTGGGAAACCGGCACAGCCTTTACTTCCAGTCCTCCGCCGACGATGACCCGCACAGCGGACCTCACGCCCCCCCCGTGGGGAGACCACCTCCTCCAGCAGCTCGGGTTGGACACTCTCTGTGATCGGAGGCGCCGCGGCTCTGAGGTTTCCTCGAACCGCTCGATACGGGCGCCCCCACGGATCTCCGTCTAGAGTCTCCAACATCTCCTCCCTGGCTCGCGTCCTCGCCTCAACGATGGCCAGCCACAGAGCCTGCGTCGCCGCGCGGTACACCTCATACAGCGCGGCTTCTTCGTCAGGGACCCGACGACGTCTCCTCCAGTATCGGGTGTACTGGCGCCTAACCGCTACGCACGCGACTCGTAACTGTGCGATCTCGGCGGACCACCAGTACACCTGGCGTCTTGCTGACTGTGTGTGGACCCGGGGCATCGACGCGTCGCAAATCATCACCATCGCCCCGCGGAACCACAGCGCCTCCTGTTCGACGTCGACGGGTCCGGTCGTTGGCGACTCCCGGAACCAGGCCTGGACAATCGCGGCCTCCTCGAGAAGTTCCCTGTCGATGCGTTTGCGCGACCAGCGCGGGCCGTCCGTTCGTGGGGCCGATGAACTCAGGCCGCCGGCAGTCTGGGCGGAGACGTCGAAACGGATATATCTGTGATCCGACAACGTCTCCACCTCCGCAGCGACACGCCAGCCGCGAACACGGCTCGCGACAGCAGGGCTAGCAAACGAGACGTCCACTATTGAGCCGCCCCGCTGCCGCACGCACGTGTATACCGAGCCCCGGTTCAGGACGACCAGGCCAGTCACGACCGCCCACTCCTCCAGCACCTCACCCCTAGCATCGGTCACCGGAGATCCCCACGCCGCAGATTTGGCGTTGAGATCCCCGAGCAACAGCACCGGGCGAGGGTGGAAACGGCCCACGACGGCACCCAGCTCGACAAGGAAATTCTCGAAGTCGGCGAGGCTCTTGTTGGGCGAAAAGTACGCACCAATCGTACCAACGCCGTCCGCGAGGGCGGCTACCCAGCCGTGACCTCGGGACGGGCTGGACAGAGCCCCACCGATGATAGCCACCAAGCCGTCCAGGTCGCCCACCCAATTATCCCGGGGGGAGACAAAGTATGGCTCGGCGACCACAGCCACGTGAATCGACCACTCTGCCATGCTCTGAAGAAAGAGATCCTGAGCTCTAGCAGAGTGGTTGAGATTGCCCTGGAGGAAATGGTAGAGCGTAGCCATTATGCGCAATCCATTCCCTCCACACCATTCCTAGCTCGGGAGTCGGCAGACTGACGGGGGTGTAAAGAGCCCCCGGCAGGCTTGGCCCCCTTTCTCCTCTTCGTGGCAGAGGCGCCACAGTCTTTTTCGCCAACTCTGTGCCCGGCGGGCTTCCCTGCAGCTGTACAGAGGCTGCAGTTTGGCGCCGCGGAGCACTGAGCTGCCTTGTGGCCGGGCTGACCGCAGCGATAACACTGATCGCTGCGGTCAATTTCGCAGGTACACCGCACCCGGACATGCCCAATGTCCAGGCACCTGTAGCACCGCATGGCCCTGGGCTGCAGCAGCTTCACCTTTGCTGCAACCCACCCCACCAACAAACGACCACAGTCGGCGACCTTGTTCGCCGCCAACACCGGGCACCGCACCCAGATCGTGCCGAGCCCGGAAGCGTCGGCTCGAATGTCGCCCGTCTTCACGTCCTGAAGCGAACATCCGCCGGCTCGGGCAACGGCCGCCACGACCTCAGCCGAGGTCACCGAGTCGTCCAGACCACTGACTCGCAGCTCTGAGGTCTTCATAGGCCTGGACACCCGGACGTCCTCCGGGTTGAGGACCTCCCTCAGTTTGGCGGCCAATTTATCCGCCTTTTCCCCGCTAGAGGCACCCGGCACCTCGAGCAGCCGCGCCCCCGTCAATGCCGGCTTCATTCTGAAGCCGGACGGTATGCCAAGGTCATCGAGCGCGACCTTAGATCTAGCCTCAATAAGGACCGCCTTATAGGTGATGCCCCTTTCGACGGCTCCTGGCTGCAGCGTAATTAATACAGCCGCGGAGCGTGGGGCTTTGACCCTGGGCGGTTTCTGGGCCTCCTTAGGTGCCGCTGCTGCTCCAGTCGGTGTTGGTGTTAGCGGCGCCGTCTTCTTCTTTTTGCGGCCCCTCTTGACGACCGTCGTCCAGGAATCCGTGGTAGGCCCTGGTTCGGCCGCTGGAGGTGCCGCGGAAGCCGCTGCTGGAGGCGCCACTGTCTGGGAAGCAGCCGTCTGCCGCTTTTTAGGCGCTCTGCCCTCGGATCGACCCGGTTCTGCCATCGTAGTTGTGGGGCCCCGTCTATCGACCCCCTCCCCCCCGCGTCCGTCCCCAGCAAGCGGCGGTCGGATGGACTCAGCCGGGAGGAGCCTTGTCTCTATGGCCTCGAAGCGGGCACTCATCATGTGCCCGCACTGAATCTGGCAAATGCGGACGATCTTTTCGACCTCCGCATCTGCAAGTGCGGTCGTCGACGACATGGCCGGCGATGGAGCCGATGATGGGGCCGCAACGGGAGACGACCCGGCGGCAACGGGAGCTTCTTTCTGGGTGGCAACCAGCCGCTTGAGGTCCTCAAGCTCGGCTCGGAGACGGCCATTCTCCTCCCACAATTTTGCCGTCTCCTCCGTGCTGTTGCACTTAGTGAGGACCTCAACCGCCTCCTTGATGCCCTCAGCTGCCTCCTTCAATGCGCGCGTGAACGTGCCCTTCAGATTGCCTGATTTGGTGGCAACCTTTAGGACGACGTCCACGCCGTCCAAAACTTGGCGACTGAGCGCCACCGCCGTTGGGCTCCCTTCGGCCATCCGAGCGGAGCGTCGCTCTCGGGCCTGTCGGGCCAGCTCGCTGACCTCGTCAGCCACGACAACCCTTTGCTGCGCCCGCTTAGCAGCAGCGGCCTCTGCTCTGGTGCTCCCCAGCAGGGACGTAGTGGAGCCCCCACTCAGGTCTGACATGGTGAGCCCGGGGTCAGTCTCCGCACCCTCTATGCGCTCCACTGGAGCTGGCGGAACAAAACGACACCGCGCGTCACGAGCGGAGACACCGCCTGCCACCGCACGACCTCTGCCTCTCCGCGTCGTTGACACCTTTTTTGCCAACAGATTTTCCTCGCTCGAGGAGAGGCCGCGCTTGCGAGATCTGGATCCGGGCCTGGATCCGGATCCAGATCTAGAAGCGCGCCCTCGTGTGTCCTCGTCGGACTTCGGGTCCCTGTCAGGACTGGAGCCTCCTCGGCTCTTGTTGCCGTCGGCGTCGGCAAGCGGCTGGACCACAACACGCAGGTGCTTCAGGTTCTCCTGTAGCTCCTTTTCTCGCTGGCCGGTGGTCTCGGCAAGACTGGTGGTGCCCCCCCCAGATACGATGGGGCAACCCTCGTTAGAGGGGCGGGATTCCCCCCGTAGGGGACCCGCCTGGGGATTTGTATTCCCAACAGACTTTTCCATGTTTTTTTTTTGTTTTTTAGCGCTAACGACCGGATACCCTCCGGCCATTCATCCCCTCGGCACGCTCGACCTTGAGATTGGGGTAATTTTTTTTAAAGAGGTTGTTGTCTTCCTCTCCTGCTTCCCTGTTCGTCCACTCAACCAACCCTTTGTAAGCAAAGGGGGGAGTGGGCATAAGTTGGGGCATAAGATGGCCACCAGGCCTACCCCCACGGCGGACTTGCCGTCCCCAAGTTCGGTTCCCTTCGCAGACCAATAAAAGATGATCGGCGATTGAAACCGAACCCTTCCCTGTTTGTTGAAGATTCGCCGTCGGACCCAGCTGTCCACCAAAGGTTGTTGGGCAGCTGGGGCCGACGTTGCCCAGGGTACGCCACGAGGAGGCTCTTCAACATGCACCCCAAACTTTTTTTTTTTTTTTTTTATTAAGTGGTGAAAAATGCCTAACGCATACCGCCCCGTCCGGGGAGACGGTTTGGCTATGTGGGGCTTGCACCCACTAAAAAACACCACCGTGAGCCTACTGTCGCCTTGGTGGATGGGCCACGAGAACTGCTACGCATGACGTTCGCGACCCACCCAGCGCAGCCCGCTTCCGGGCACCAACTCCTTTGACGATGTCCGGGCTCACCTGAGACATCGCCACCGCTCGCGAGGGCCGTGCAATGCGACAGCGATAGACTCCCCGATCTATCGCCCGCTGGCACCTCCTAGGGCGGCATCAAGTCGCCATGGCGCCTCCTACGCCGCCCTGTCCTCCTGCGACGAATCGTGTCAGCGAGGGCGTCCTCCTCCCTGACGCGCTCCGCCGCTTCCTTCTGCGAGATGACGTCCTCGCAGAAGGATGCCACTGCCTCCCAAGCCCCCCCACTGTCGACCATGGCCTTGGCCACAGCCGGCAAAGAGAGGTCTGCCCCGATTGCTGCTGCGAGAGCACGGCGCTGCAGCACCCAAGCAGGACAATGCTCGAGGGTGTGAAGGGCCGTGTCCTCGCTGCAGCCACACTGGTGACACACGGGAGTCGCCTCCCGTCTAGCCACTTTGTGCAGGTATTTGCCGAAGCAGCCATGCCCTGACAACACCTGCACTATACGGAAGGTCAACGTCCCGTGTCGCCTCCGTACCCACTGTTCCAGGATCGGCTGGATAGCCCCCACGGTCCAGTGTCCTGCGCTCGGCGTCTCCAGCCTCACCTTCCACAGCCTCAGGGTTTGGGATTGAGCCTCCCTGCGCCACCTCGTGACCAGCTCAGGCGGCGGACGTCTGCCACTCTCCGCCTGCATATCTGCGCCTCGCCGGTAGACTTCGGCGAGCACTTGGGCCTCCAAATCCCACGGAGGTGTGCCCGCAAGGGCGCATGCCGCTTCCGTGGACACAGTGCGGTATCCGCGTATGACCCTGACCGCCATGACTCTCTGTGGCCTCCGCAGTAGAGCCATGTTCTGGGCGGACAGGGACTCCGCCCACACCGGGGCCCCGTATAGCGCCATCGAACGAACCACCCCCGTATATAGCCGTCGGCATACCAAATTCGGTCCGCCCAGGTTTGGCAACAGCCGGCTGAGGGCAGACGCCGTGCCTATCAGCTTCGGCACAAGCTGAGCAAAGTGCTCGCCGAAGTTCCACCTCCGGTCCAAAACCAGGCCCAGGTATTTCATGCTTGCCCGTACCGCTATCCTTACACCACCGATAGTGAGGTGTGCGCCAGCCGGTGGCCGGCGTCGGGGCGCATGAAATACTAGGGCCTCCGTCTTTTCTAGCGCCACCCTGAGGCCCAGTGCCTCGATTCGTCCCACGACGAGGGACGCGCCTTCGACGACAGAGCGTGCCGCTTCCTCGTAGTTCTCTCCCCGGGCCGTGACGAGAGTGTCGTCAGCGTAGCAGATGACGCTCTGCCCGGGGGAGAGCACACTGCGCAGCGCCCAGTCGTAGCCTATGTTCCACAGGGGCGGACCCAAAACCGACCCCTGTGGGACACCGCACGAGATGGCTCTGCGCGCAACTTGGCCTTCGCGTCCCTCGTAGCAAACGAACCGCCCCTGCAGGTAATCCGTTACCAGCTGCCTCAAGTAGATTGGCACCTTATGGTACAGAGCGCCTCCCCAATACAGTCGAATGGCAGAGTGTTGAACGCGTTAGCGATGTCTAAAGACACCGCCAACAACACCCCACCCTGCGCGACAGCAGCCCTTGCCTCGGCCTTTAGACGCAATATTGCGTCTATTGTCGAACGCCCTGCACGGAAACCGAACTGGGCGTCCGACAAGTTTGGACCGACCGCTTCCAGGTGCCGGACGATGCGGGTAGCGAGAATCTTCTCTAGCATCTTCCCCACCTCGTCCAGCAGCACAATCGGCCTGTACGCCGATGGGGACTCCAGGGGCCGCCCCGGCTTCTGGAGCAGCACCAGTCGACCTTCCTTCCAGACCTTAGGGAACCGCCTCGACATTAAGCAGGCATCGAACAGCTCCCTAAGCCTGACTTCCAGTGCCGCTTTTAGAGCCAGGGCCAGCACCCTTGCATGCACTCCGTCCGGTCCGGGGGCAGTCCTCTTGGACCGCACCCGTAGAATGGCTGCTTCCATTTCTGCGTCCGAAATTGGGGGAGTCTCCACCTCCGCATCCTGTTCAGCCTCCGCTTCGGCCATGGTCGGGGAAGGGTGATCCGCCCGATCCGGGAACAGCGTCTCCACGACCCTAACGAGGAACTGAGGCTGGAGGGTTTCCGTCAGTGGGGGGCCTTTGGCACGGAGTTTCTTCCGCGCCGCACGGTACGGACGCCCCCAGGGATCACGGTTCAGGTCCTCCAGTGCCTCAGATCTCGACTGCTCCTTCGCTCGACAGATTGCCAACTGCAGAGCCCCCCGAGTATTGCGGTATGACTCATGCAGTTGGGACTGAAGGGTCTCCAGCTCTGCATTGCGATGGCGTAACCTGCGGATCTGCGAGTAGGTCCTCCGGGCAATAATACAGGCCGCGCGGAGGCCACCTATCTCTTGGGACCACCAGTATACCGCTCGCTTTGGGGGTTGCCTTCGGGAGCGAGGCATGGCTGCATCGCATACAGCCGCCATGGTGTCGCGAAAGCGGTCAGCCTTGACATCGACTCCCTCTGCTAGTGGCGACGAGAACAGCCAAGCCTGGACAATGGCTGCTTCCTCTAGGAGGTCCCCGTCAAGCCGCCCCACTGCCCACCGCGGGAATTGCCGAGCTTCGGGTCGTGGAGACACTGTTGGGCCCGAGGAGGTGGAGACATCCATACAGATGTACAGGTGATCTGATAGGGTCTCCACACTCTCTAGGACCCGCCAACCCTGGACCCTTGAGGCGATAGCAGGGGTGGCAAACGAGAGGTCCACTATAGAGCCCCCGTGATGCCGGACGCACGTGTTAACGGAGCCCCTGTTTAAAAGACAGAGGCCCGCAGCCGCCGCCCATTCTTCGACAGCCTGCCCCCTGGCGTCCGTCCTGGGAGACCCCCACGCGGTGGATTTCGCGTTGAAGTCTCCCATGATGACAGCCTGGGCCGGCATTACTCGCCGAACCGAAGTCCCTAGGCGGTCCAGGAAGTCCTCGAACTCCGCAAGACTCCTGTTTGGGGAGAAATAAACTCCGAAGAGAATTACGTCCCCCCAGGCAGCCGCAACGAAGCCTCGACTCCTCTCCCGGATGGTAAGGGGAGCCCAGGAGCTGATAATAGCAACGGAGCCATCTATATCCCCTGCCCAGTCAGGGCGAGTTGGGACGAAGTACGGCTCCGCCACTACGGCCACACCGATCGACCGCTCTGCCATGGTTTGAAGAACCAAGTCCTGCGCACCGGCGCAGTGGTTCAGGTTCGCCTGGAGGAGAGAATGACCACGGACCGGGTCCATATTAGTCCGTGATCATTATCGCCCCTTGCGACGGCTCCTCTGGTCGCACCGAACCGGAAGCGGTCGACAGCAGAGTCCTCAAACCATCCCTGTTGGAACGGAGTGGCGGTTTGCAGTCCTTTCTGCCAGCGACGTGGTTGGCCAGTAGTCCTGCCGCCGCGCACAGCAAGCAGTGCGGGTCGGCAGAGCACAAGGAGGCCAGGTGTCCCTGCTCACCGCATCGGAAGCAGTGTCGGCTGAGGTCGACGCCAGAGTCGCACTTCTGGCTTATATGCCCCAACCCCCAGCACCTGTAGCACCTCATGGGCCGAGCGTCCAGAACCACGACCCTGGCAGAACTCCAACACACCAAGAGCCGTCCGGCGTCGGCCAGGTGCTTGGCCACTGCGACGGGGCACTGGACCCAGACAGAGCTGGCGCCTCCCGGGCCGGGTCGGATCGAACCGACTCGAACCGCGTCCGGAGAGCAGCTAGTTTTCCGCGCTATTGCGTCCTGCACATCCTGCCCAGTCACGGAATCGTCAATCGGCGCTTGAGAGGTCCCGGTGGTGTGAGAGTTTCGGGAACAGAACCCGACAACACAGCACCCTGACTTCGCTGGCCGCCCACCTCAACCCTAGCGCCGTCGCTTGACGACGCGCCTGCCCTAATTATAGGCGATGCGTTGTCGGACTCCAACAACACATCCATCCTCTCCAGAACCACGCGTGGTTCTAATGGAGCCACTGCTCCCGTGTTAATTGACGCAGCGGCAGAGCCTGACCCTGCGTCCACCTTCTCCGCAACTTTATTAATTGGGTTGTCTTTCATTTTATTCCCACGAGTATGGGGGATAAGACAGTCCATCCGGGCAGTGCCCCCTGTACCCGGATAAGCCTTGAACTTAACCCGCCAGAGGGTCGGCCGGTACCCTGGCGGAGGTCGCACTAACGACTGATTGTTCCATGGGAACGCCCGTCAGCCATACATCCCCTCACGGTGCGCCGCCGCTTGAGATTCGGGGTAACTTTTTATAGAGGTTTTCTCCCTCGCGGTCCAGGCGGGTAAGCCAAGACCCTCGGTCCCAATCGAAGCCGCGAGACGTGATCCACGACACTCCGATGATGGGATTACGAGACCGCCGGGGACAGAGAAGGACTGCGTCCCTCACTGTCTGCTCGGAGGCAGGGTGAGTGCACACCGAGCCCGCCGTTGCTCCTCCGCCGTGCCCTCTGCTTTTCAGAGGGTCACGCGGAACAACATCTCGTTGGTCCAGGATGGACCCCTCCTATGTCAGAATATTGGCCACAGGCAGTAACATTCCCCGAAGAATAAGAATCTCTTCCCATTCCTTGAGGAAGGCTACTGCCCGCGCCCAGGGTGCACCGTCCTAGCCAGCTGCTGTTCCCTCCAAACGTATCAAGAGGGACCGGCAGCCGTCAGGCCCACGAGGAGGTTTTCTGACCCAGCACCCCTAACATGCACCCCAACCTAACCTTTTTTTTTTTTTTTTGTTGCGGGGTGGAAAATCCGCCCGGATGTCCTCCGCCTGGGGAGGGCGGAGGGGTCTGTCAGACTCCAACTGACTAAAAACCACCCCGGTGTTCCATCTCTCACCTACACCAGGGGTCGCGGGAACGTACGACTCTTCCGCAACCCCCGGCTGGTGCCGGCCCGCTATTGCGGGCCTCATCTCGGGTTGAGGGGGGAGTGAGGTGTTTGACTCCCCCCGCGACGTCTCAGAGGGGCGCGCGTGGAACACTACGCGCCGCCACCTCGGGTCCGATGTATAGGGGGCGACGGACGTCCCCACGTCCGTTGCCCCTGGACCCATTTAGGGGGGCTGGAAGAGGGCGTTGTCCGCCCTCCGCCGACGCCCGGTGCGCCTGCTGCGGACTGGATGAGAGGTCGTGATCTCCCTCTCTCTTTCCGCAGCCTCCTTCTGCGAGATGACTGTTTCGCAGAAGGAAACCACTGCGTCCCAGGACTCCCCGCTACCGACCATCGAGTTCACGACAGCCGGCAGCGAGAGGTCGTTGCCTACTCCAGAGATAAGAGCACGGCGCGGCTCCTCCCAAGCGGCACACTCTGCCAGCGTATGCCGCGCCGTGTCCTCCCGACAGTCGACGCAGTGGTGGCACCGAGCGTCCGGCTCCCTGTTTATGCGACACAGGTACTTCCCGAAGCAACCATGCCCCGAGAGCACCTGTGTCACCCGAAACGACAGGGAGCCGTGCCTCCTCCCGAGCCAGAGGTCGAGCACTGGCCGGATCGCCTCGATGATGTTGAGGCCGGCGGTAGGGCGTGAAAGCCTGTCCCGCCATTCCGCCACCAGGACCTCGCGAAGCTGTGACCGACGCTGCTCCAGCTGTCGCTGCATCGGTCGCTCGCCTCGCGCCCGCATTTCCTCGCGCCACCGATACAGCGACGCGAGAACTTTCGCCTCCAGGTCCCAGGGCGGGGATCCGGCCAGTGCGCAAGCCGCCTCGTAGGAGATCGTGCGATATCCCCTGATGACTCTGACGGCCATCGCCCGCTGCGGTCTCCGCAGGACTGCGATGCTGCCGGCCGTCAGGTCAGCCGCCCAGATCGGGGCCCCGTACAGGGCCATCGATCGCACGATCCCCACGTAGAGCCGCCTACAGACGGCGCTCGGGCCCCCCAGATTGGGAAGCAGCGTTGACAGCGCCCCAGCCGCGCCCAACAACTTGGGCGCCAGCCGCCGGAAGTGGGGTCCGAAGTCCCACCGGCTGTCGAGCACCAGTCCTAGGTACTTCATGGTAGCCTCGACAGCGATCCGAACCCCCCCGATCACTATGTGTGATTCGGCCGGCGGCGCCCGCCGGGGACCATGGAACACCATGGCCTCCGACTTGTTGAGGGCCACCTCCAGGCCAAGACGCCGTATGCGGCCCACCACCTGTGAGACCGCAGCCGTCGCCAGCAACGCTGCCTCCCTGTGTGAACTCCCCCGGGCCGTGACCAGCGTGTCGTCAGCGTAACACGTCAGGTCCACGCCCGGCTGGAGTTCACCCCTCAGCACCCAGTCGTACCCGATGTTCCACAAGGGAGGGCCCAGAACCGACCCCTGCGGAACACCGCACGACATGCGGCGCTGGTTAACGCCATCACGTCCCACATAGGTGACACACCTCTCCGACAGATAAGCCCCAACGATTCGGCGGAGGTAGAGAGGCACCCGGTGGTACCGCAGTGCCTCCAGGATACAACTCCAGGGCAGGGTGTTGAATGCGTTGGAGATGTCCAACGACACCGCCACCATCACCCCGCCCCGAGACACCGTTTCCTCCGCCAGGACTCTTACCCGCGACACAGCGTGTATCGTCGAGCGCCCGTACCGAAACCCGAATTGACACTCGTCCAGGTCCGGCCCTTCTCCGCTCAAGTGGCCGACGAGGCGGGCTGCTATTATACGCTCAAACAGCTTAGCCACCTCGTCGAGCAACACTATGGGCCGGTACGCAGATGGTGAGTCGGCCGGGCGCCCTGCCTTCCTGAGCAGGACCAGACGACCATTTTTCCACAGAGTGGGAAACTGGCCCTGCTCTAGACACGCCGTGTAGAGTCCTCTCAGCTGGGGAACCTAACCTTTTTTTTTTTTTTTTTTTTTTTTTTTTTTTTTGTCGCTGGGAAAAAATGCATTACGCACACCCTCCCATCGGGGGATGGAAGGGTAGTGTGGGACTCCCCGGTCTGAGACCGGTATACCCACTAAAACGACCCAGCGGCATTCCCGCTTCGTCCTAGTGGCGGGGGACTGGGAAACCGGCACAGCCTTCACTTCCAGTCCTCCGCCGACGATGACCCGCACAGCGGACCTCACGCCCCCCCCGTGGGGAGGGGGGCGGGCCCGGGAATGACAGACGAAGGTGGTGACGGGTGCAATGCGGGCGAAGGCACCCCCGCGCCTGTCGCCCGCCCGTCGCCACCATGAAGAGGGAGACCGCGTCTTCTCCGACCTCTTCTTCTTCTGCGGAGCGGCGCTGCGAGAGGGTCTTCCTCCCGCGCGCGCTCCGCCGCCTCCTTTTGCGACACTACGTCCTCGCAAAAGGAGGCGACCGCTGACCAGGCCCCCTCGCTCCCCAGCATGGCGTTGACCACACCGGGAAGCGAGAGGTCCCGTCCGATCTCCGCGATCAGACTGCGGCGCGGCTCGGACCAAGCTGGGCACACCTCGAGGGTGTGCTGCGCCGTGTCCTCCGGCGCGCCGCAGTCGTGACACGCCGGGGCTTCCTCCCTCCCGATCCGGTGCAGGTACGTTCCGAAGCAGCCATGCCCGGACAACACCTGCACCAGACGGAACGAGAGGAAACCATGGGACCGCTCGAGCCAGGCCCGGAGGACTGGACCGAGCGCGTCCAACGTCCGGCGGCCAAAGGTGGCGGTGGCGAGGTCCTCCGTCCAATGGAGGACGATGGCGTCCCTCGCCTCCCGCCGCACGGCCTCCCGCTCCTCGGCGACGGGGCGCTCCCCGAGCGCCCTGCGATGCGCCGTCCACTCATACACCCTGGCCAGCACCCAAGCCTCCAACTCCCAAGGAGGGGTGCCGGCCAGAGCGCACGCCGCCGAAAAACCCACCGACCGGTAGGCCCTCGCCACCCGCAGTGCAATGGCCCTTTGGGGCTTGCGGATGGCGGTCGCGTTCTCCCTCCTGTGGAGGGAGTCCGCCCAAATGGGGGCCCCGTACAGGGCCATGCTCCGCAAGATGCCGGCATAGAGGCGCCGGCATTTCGCCTTGGGCCCCCCCAGGTTCGGGAGGAGCCACGAGAGGGCGTCCGCGGCCTTCAACAGGCGCGTCGACAGCCCGCTGAAATGTGGGCCGAAGCGCCACCTGTCGTCCAGCACCAGGCCCAGATATTTCATCCGGGGCTGGACCTCTATACGGACGCCCTCCACGACGATGTGGGCGTCGGGTGGGCAGCGCTGCCGAGGCCCGCGAAAGATGGGGAACCTAACCTAACCTAACCTAACCTAACCTTTTTTTTATTTATTTTTTTTTTTTTTTTTTTTGTTGACGATGTGGAAATCCGCACGGATGTCCTCCGCCTGGGGAAGGCGGAGGGGTCTGTCAGACTCCAACTGACTAAAACCACACCGGTGTTCCCTCGCACACTTGCGTCTGGGGGCAGCGGGAACGAATGTGACTTCCGCTGCCCCGGACTAGTGCCGGCCCGCTTGACCAGTGCGGGCCTCGTCCCTGGGGGGAGTGAGGTGTACTCCCCCCGATACGTCATGAGAGGCGCGCGTGGAACACTACGCGCCGCCGTCTCGGGTCCAGTGAGATGGGGGGCGACGGATGTCCCCGAATCCGTCGCCCCTGGACCTGTTTAGGGGGGGCCGGAAGAGGGCGTTATCCGCCCTCTGCCGACGCCCGGTGCGTCTGCTGCGGTATGGGAGGGAACTAGAGATCTCCCTCTCCCTTTCCGCAGCTTCCTTCTGCGACATGACGGTTTCGCAGAAGGACACCACCGCGTCCCAGGACTCTGTGCTGCCGACCATCGTGCGAACAACGGCCGGCAGCGACAGGTCTGCTCCTCCCTCTGTGACAAGATCACGGCGCGGCTCATCCCACGCGGCACATTCCGCCAGCGTATGCCGCGCCGTATCCTCCAGACAGTGGACGCAGTGATGGCACCGAGAGTCCGGCTCCCTGCTTATGCGACACAGGTACTTCCCGAAGCAGCCGTGCCCCGAGAGCAGCTGCGTCGCCCGAAACGTCAGGGAGCCGTGCTTCCTCCCGAGCCAGTCTTCGAGTACTGGCCGGATCGCCTCGATTGTGTCGAGGCCGGCGGAGGGATGGTCAAGCCTCCTCCGCCATTCTGCCACCATGACCTGTCGGAGCTGAGACCGGTGCAGCGTAATCTGTCGCTGCACCAGCCTTTCACCCCGATCCCTGGCGTCCTCGCGCCACCGATGCAGTGTCGCGTCGCAGTGTCGCGAGGGCTTTCGCCTCCAGGTCCCATGGTGGGGATCCGGCCAGTAAACAAGCCGCCTCGTAGGAGATCGTGCGATATCCCCGTATGACCCTGACGGCCATCGCTCTCTGCGGTTTCCGCAGGACTGCTATAGTGCGGGCCGTCAGGTCCGTCGCCCATACTGGGGCCCCATACAGGGCCATGGATCGCACGATCCCTACGTACAACCGCCTACAGGCGGTGCTCGGGCCCCCCAAATTGGGAAGCAGCGTTGACAGCGCGCCCGCCGCGCCCATCAACTTGGGCACCAGCCGCTGAAAGTGGGGTCCGAAGTCCCAACGGCTGTCGAGCACCAATCCCAGGTACTTCATGGTTGACTCGACAGCAATCCGGGCCCCTCCGACCACAATATGTGATCCCAGCGGCGGCGCCCGTCGGGGGCCATGAAACGCAATGGCCTCCGACTTGTTGAGGGCCACCTCCAGGCCCAGGCGTCGTATGCGGCTCACCACCTTCGAGACCGCAGCCGTAGCCAGCAACGCTGCTTCCCTGTACGAGCTCCCCCGGGCAATGACCAGCGTGTCGTCCGCATAACACATCAGGTTCACTCCCGGTGGAAGCTCGCACCGCAAAACCCAGTCGTAACCGATGTTCCACAAGGGAGGGCCCAGAACCGACCCCTGTGGAACACCGCACGACATCTCGCGGCGGCCATCGCCGTCGCGTCCCATGTAGGTGACACACCTTCCCGACAGATAAGCCCCCACAATGTTGCGGAGGTAGAGAGGCACCCGGTGGTAGCGCAGGGCCTCCCTAATGCAACCCCAGGGCAGGGTGTTGAAGGCGTTGGAGATGTCCAAGGACACCGCCAGCACCACCCCGCCCCGAGACACTGCTTCCTCCGCCAGGACTCTTACCCTCATTATGGCGTCAATGGTAGAGCGCCCACGACGGAACCCAAACTGGCTGTCGTCCAGGTTCGGCTCTTCTGTACACAAGTGGCTGACGAGGCGGTCTGCGATTATTCGCTCCAGCATCTTGCCCGCCTCGTCCAGCAGCACTATGGGCCGATAAGCGGACGACGAGTCCGCCGGGCGCCCTGCCTTCCTGAGCAAGACCAGTCGACCAGTCTTCCACCGGGTAGGGAACTGGCCTTGCTCAAGGCATGCCGAGAAGAGTCCTCTCAGTGGGGGCTCCAGCTCCTTCATGGCGAGGACCAGAGCGCGGCCAGGCACTCCATCGGGCCCCGGGGCAGTGTTCTTAGCCCGGAGCCGCAATACGGCCGCGCCCATCTCTGCCTGTGTCACCTCTGGGACGGTTTCGCCTTCATCTTCCTCCGACTCTGCAGCTGTGTGCAGAACCATCGGCGGTGGCTCGTACTCGGCTCTCACAGGGAAGAGGGCCGAGACCACTCGCTCCAGGAACTGCGGCTCGAGACTTTCCGTTAGCGGGGGCGCCCACGGCCGAAGTTTCCCTCGGACCGACCGGTAAGGGCGCCCAAACGGATCCCCGTCTAGGCTCGCCAGCATTTCCTCTCTGGAGCGTGTCTTCGATTCGCCGATGGCCAGCCACAGAGCCAGCTTCGCCGCGCGGTACACCTCATACAGCGCGGCTTCTTCCTCAGGAACCCGTGGACGTCTTCTCCGGCACCGCGTGTACGGGCGTCTGGCGTCTGCGCACTCGACGCGCAGTCGCCCGATCTCGACGCACCACCAGTACAAGCGGCGCCGTGCGGACAGAGAGGAGACGCGTGGCATGCATGCGTCGCAGATCTGCGTCATCGCATCGCCAAACCACTGCGCCTCCAGTTCGACGTCGACGGGACCGACGGTGGCCGACTCCCGGATCCAGGCCTGAACTATTGCGGCTTCTTCGAGAGCTTCCCTGTCGAGACGTTTCAGCGCCCAACGCGGGCCGTCTCTTCGGGGCCCCGACTGGCTACGTCCTCCAGCGGTCTGGGTGGAGACGTCGAAGCGGATGTATCGGTGATCCGATAGCGTCTCCACCTCCACCTCAACGTGCCAATCACGGACACGGTGCACGACAGCGGGACTAGCGAACGAGACGTCCACTATCGACCCGCCCCGCTGCCGTACACACGTGTAGGCGGAACCCCGATTTAAGACGGCCAGGCCCGTCGTTATGGCCCACTCCTCTAGCACTTCGCCTCTCGGGTCCGTGACGGGGGAACCCCAGGCCGCAGACTTGGCGTTGAGGTCACCGAGAAGCAAAATGGGTCGAGGGTGAGACTGGCCGACGACGGCTCCCAACTCGACAAGGAAACTCTCGAAGTCGGCGAGACTCTTGTTGGGCGAAAAATACGCCCCAATCGTGACGATCCCGTTCACAAGGGCCGCAACCCAACCGTGACCACGGGATACGTCGACGAGAGTCGCGCCGATGATGGCCACCAGGCCGTCTAGATCCCCTTCCCAGTTATCCCGGGGGGGTATGAAATACGGCTCAGCGACCACCGCCACATTTATCGACCACTGCGCCATGCTCTGGAGCAGGAGATCCTGAGCTCTGGTGCAGTGGTTGATGTTCGCCTGGAGGAAATGGTAGTGTGCCATCACTAGCACTCCATTTCCTCGGCGCTCCGTCCCACCACAGGCCGGGAGTCGGCCGAAGAGGTGCTAGGTTGCGGGGGGGGTGCGTCCCCCGCAGCCTTGGCCCATCGCTTGCTGCGCTTTCTGGGCGCGCCGCAGGCTTTACCCCCTACTCTGTGCCCCGCGGACTTTCCTGCAGCCGCACACAAACTGCAATGTGGGTCCGCGGAGCACTGGGACGCCTTATGGCCAGGCTGACCGCAGCGATAACATAAATCGCTGCGGTCTGTGTCACAGGTGCACACTGCCCGGACGTGCCCTTTCTCCAGGCACCGGTAGCACTGCATGGCCCTGGGTGCCAGCAGTGTAACTCTCGCTGACACCCAGCCCACCAGAAGACGTCCCGCATCAGCGACCTGCCTCGCCGCAGCCACCGGACACCGCACCCAGATGGTGCCACCTGCCCGCACATTTTCGGCCGAGCAACCGCCGCTTCGGGCTATGGCCGCCACCACCTCCTCCGGGGTTACGGAGTCGTCCAGCCCATTGACGCGTACCTCAGCGGTCTTCATGGGTCTGGACACCCGCGCCTCCTCAGGGTTGAGGACGTCCCTCAGCTTCGCAGCCAGAGCGTCCGCCCGCTCAGTGCTGCTGGTCCCCGCCAACTCGAACATTTTGGCCCCCGTGGCTGCCGTTCGGAAACGGAAGCCGTCTGGGGTGCCAAAGTCGGCGAAGACCAGCTTGCTTTTTGCTTCCGCCAGTACCTTCTGGTAGGTGACGCCTCTGTCCTTTGCTTCGGGCTGAAGCGTCACCACCACTGCCTCTGAGCGAGGCACGCGGATCTTTGGGGATTTCTGGTTGCCCTTGGCAGCCGATCCCCCGGAGCCCGCGGTGGTCTTAGCCTTGCGGCCCCTCTTCTGCTTCTTTTTGCGGCTTTCGGCCGTCTTCCAGGCTCCCTCTTTTTCTTTAGGGGGCGAGCTGCTCCCCTCAGCGGGCTCTTTCGTACCCTTAACTACCTTTTTGGCCCCCTCTGTAGACTTTTTGGGCGTCTGCGTGGTCTTTTGTGGCGCAGGTGGCGCTTTAGCCACCTGTGCCCACGTAGGCCCAGCCGTTGTTGGAGCGGGCTCCGTCTCTTTCCTCCGCTTGTCCGCTGCCAGCGGCGGGCGGAGGTTAACAGGGGGGTTAAGCCTGGGTTCTAGGCTGTCCAAGCGGGCGGTCATAATGCTCAACAGCCGGTTGAACTGGTCTTCCCCCAAAGACCCGTTCTGTGGCAGAGCGCGACTGTCCGAAGTCACACCCTGCTGCCGGCTGAAGTCCGCCCTCAGGGCGCTGACCTCCCGCTGGAGCTCCTCCATCTCCGAGGTCGTCCTATCAAGGAGGACTTCCACAGCCTCCCTGATACCCTCCGCCGCTTCCTTAAGGGCCCGCGTAAAGGTGCCCTTTAGGTTGCCCGATTTTGTGGCAACCTTCAGGACGACGTCCACGCCGTCCAAAACCTGGCGACTGAGAACCTCAGCCGTCAGTCCCTCGGGGCCAGCGGCGGTCTGCAACCGCCTCTCCCTTGCCTTGCGAGCCAACTCGGCGACTTCATCGGTCGCTGCGGCCTTCCGGCCCTCTCGCCTCGCGGCTTTGAGCTCCGCCTTGGTGCTCACTAACCCGGTGGAGGCCGCGGAATCGCTCTGTTCCACCTGCATGGCCCCCTCGGAGTCGCTCACTCGGCTGGCCACCGACGTATCGGGGCGCTTCAGGTAGCGGCCTCGCGTGTCACGTACCTCCGCCCCCGAAGTTTTGGCTCCGGAAGGTGACCCGCGACCTCTGCCCCTCCTTGCAGTCGGCACCTTAGCGGCCGGCAGGTTCTCCTCACTTGAGGACAAACCTGCCGACAACGCGTCCGACTCAAAGCGTGGCCGCTTCCCCCAAAACTTAGAGGGGCCGGCCGCAACTATTTGTGGTGCTTTGCCGGATTCCGACAGAACATCCACCCTCTCTAGAACCACTAGGGGCTCTACTGGAGCAACTGCTCCCGTCTTCAATGACGCAGTGCCATCTGACGCTGCGTCCTCCTTCTCCACAACTTTTTTATTTTGAATAATATCCATGTAATTCCCACGAGTATGGGGGATATAAAATGTCCATCCGGGCAGTGCCCCCTGTACCCGGATAAGCCTTTAACATTTATAACCCGCCAGGGGGTCGGCTGGTACCCTGGCGGGGGTCGCACTAGAGACTGATTGTTCCATGGGAACACCCGTCAGCCATACATCCCCTCACGGTGCGCCGCCGCTTGAGATTCGGGGTAACTTTTTATAGAGGTTTTCTACCTCGCGGTCCGGGCGGTTAAGCCAAGACCCTCGATCCCGATCGAAGCCGCGAGACATGATCCACGACACTCCGATGATGGGATTACGAGAACGACGGGGACAGAGAGGGAAAGCGTCCCTCACTGCCGGCTCGGAGGCAGGGTGAGTGCACACCGAGCTCGCCGTTGCTCCTCCGCTGTGCCCTCTGCTTTTCAGAGGGTCACGCGGAACAGCCCCCCGTGGTCCAAGTTGGACCCCCCTCCTATGTCAGAATATTGGCCACAGACAGTAACATTCCTCGAAGAATAGGAATCTCTTCCCATTCCTTGAGGAAGGCTACTGCCCGCGCCCAGGGTGCACCGTCCCAGCCAGCTGCTGTTCCCTCCAAACGTATCGAGAGGGACCGGCAGCCGTCAGGCCCACGAGGAGGTTTTCTGACCCAGCACCCCAACCTAACCTAACCTAACCATCCCTGTGTTCCGGTGCGCGTTTCGTGTCCCGGAGTCCAGGTTGGAGGTTGAAAAACTAAATTTTTTGAGTCAAAAACTGGTTTTTTGACCAAAACCCAAAATTTTTATTCGGCACCTACCTTGTTTTGTTTCGTTATTAGCTAGCCCGCGCGAAGACGCGTCTCTGGACACCTCACTCGCGCGTCTAGCTCAAATAGAACTTGGCATTTTTTCAAAAAATATTGTTTTTAATTAGTTTCTGCTACCACCAAAATCCACCTAAGGGATCACGCTAAACACTAAATCGTTGATATCTTCGACATTAAGGGTGCGTTTTTGACGCTGTTTTCAGCATTTTTAGACTTTAGTGGGCCTCCGCCTACGTTCTGACCACATTGCACCACCCTGCAAGCGTTTTCAAAAAACCTCCCTTCCAACACTTAGAACATTTTTAGAATTTCAGATAAAATCTTCCAAATTTAGTGTTATTTCAAATTTTCCCACAGATTTGACGTTAGTTTATAGTTGCAATAGTACTCACCTACCATCCCTGTGTTCCGGTGCGCGTTTCGTGTCCCGGAGTCCAGGTTGGAGGTTGAAAAACTAAATTTTTTGAGTCAAAAACTGGTTTTTTGACCAAAACCCAAAATTTTTATTCGGCACCTACCTTGTTTTGTTTCGTAGTTAGCTAGCCCGCGCAAAGACGCGTCTCTGGACACCTCACTCGCGCGTCTAGCTCAAATAGAACTTGGCATTTTTTCAAAAAATATTGTTTTTAATTAGTTTCTGCTACCACCAAAATCCACCTAAGGGATCACGCTAACGCGCCCCAGAAGGTGGTAGCCGCGCCCCAGAAGGTGGTAGCCGTAAGGCTGATCCGGGGGTACCGCACGATCTCCGGCGAGGCGGCGAGCCTCTTGGCCGGATTGCCGCCATGGGATCTGGAGGCGATAGTCCTCGCGTGCCTGCACGAATGGCGCGCGGAGGCACTACGCCGGGGGGAAACTCCGTTGCCGCGGCAAATTGTCGCTCAGCGGACAGACCTCCGGCGCGATCTCATGGCGACATGGAGAGAGCGACTGTCGCAACCCCGTGCAGGGCACGCCACAATAGTGGCGATAAGTCCCCTCTTTGAGGAGTGGCTAGAGAGGCGCCACGGCGCCCTCACCTTCCGCCTGACGCAGGTCCTCACCGGACACGGTTGTTTCGGGAGGTTCCTGCACCGAATCGGGCGGGAGGAAACGCCCGGGTGTCACCACTGCGAGGATCGGCCGGAGGACACGGTGGAGCACACTGTGGAGCTATGCCCCGCTTGGGCTGAGCACCGCCGTGTCCTCGTAGCGGCGATTGGCGGCGGCGACCTCTCGCGTCCGGCCCTGGTTCAATCCATGGTCCGGAGCGAGAGGGAATGGGAAGCCGTCGCCTCCTTCTGCGAAGCAGTCATGCTAGCGAAGGAGGTGGCGGAACGTGAGAGGGAGAGAACCTCACGTCCCAGCCGCCGCGGGAGACGCCCCGGGCGTCGGGGGGCAACCAGTGGCCCCCGGCCACCGTAGGCGCGGGCCTGTGGACGGTGAGTAATGGGCTAGCTCACCGTCCGTCCGTCTTATGACGACAGACCGTGCCGACGGCGCGTTCGTGTTCCACGCGCGCCTCAAGGAGATGTCAGCAAATCGGAAGGGGTCCGAGAGGGCCGATGCCTGCCAGGGCTGCGGGTTGTTCGAAAGAGATACCGTGGCCCTGGAACGCAAAGGGCTAAGAAGGAACATGGATGGGTTTTAGTCAGTCAAGTCTGACACTCCCTTCCGCTCCGCCCAGAGCGGAAGAAGTCATTTGATGATTTCCCATCCGAAAAAAAAAAAAAAAAAAAAAAAAAGGGATCACGCTAAACACTAAATCGTTGATATCTTCGACATTAAGGGTGCGTTTTTGACGCTGTTTTCAGCATTTTTAGACTTTAGTGGGCCTCCGCCTACGTTCTGACCACATTGCACCACCCTGCAAGCGTTTTCAAAAAACCTCCCTTCCAACACTTAGAACATTTTTAGAATTTCAGATAAAATCTTCCAAATTTAGTGTTATTTCAAATTTTCCCACAGATTTGACGTTAGTTTATAGTTGCAATAGTACTCACCTACCATCCCTGTGTTCCGGTGCGCGTTTCGTGTCCCGGAGTCCAGGTTGGAGGTTGAAAAACTAAATTTTTTGAGTCAAAAACTGGTTTTTTGACCAAAACCCAAAATTTTTATTCGGCACCTACCTTGTTTTGTTTCGTTATTAGCTAGCCCGCGCGAAGACGCGTCTCTGGACACCTCACTCGCGCGTCTAGCTCAAATAAAACTTGGCATTTTTTCAAAAAATATTGTTTTTAATTTACCATCATTTTTAATTATTTACCCTATGATTTGCGGCAGTAATACCGCATGTATCATTTGTATCAACAGACAGATTAATAATTAAAATGGGAAGTTTATTACGCACCATTTAGATACATCGATTGGGATTATTATCTGGATCTAGAGTGAATGTGTAACCTATGTGAGCTACTATTTTTGATGCAAAAACGCATTGATGTAACTCGTCCGATAGTCATTCTTTCACGGAAAATCTTAACATCGCGATTTAGAAAATGGCGACAAATGCACAACGCTATCTATTGAGCATGGAGTTAAACTGCCAAAATATAATGTATTGAAAGCAATCGAACAAACACTCTGCACGTAGATTTTCAAAGCAGCGCCATTAAAGGTACCTTTTCCTATCATAACTTTTTGAAAACCCCGGTCAGTCGATTTAAAAGTAATCTTGTGAGCACATTTTATTCATTGGTACCATTTTAGTCCAATAGATGTCGTTGAATGTATCTTACCTTACGTAATGATGAAAAGTTCTTCTCGAACACTTTAAACTCATATATCTTTTGATAGAGAGCACAGATTGCAATGAAACAAAAACTAAATGTTACTTCAAGTTACGCACAATTGTTGTGTATAAAAGTTATCTACATTGCTTTCGTACATTTTACGTGATGCCCGAACAAATAAACAGACAAACAGATAAACAGACAAACAGACAAACAGACAAAAATTTTTAATGCTGAAAATGGGTTCTGTTGGTTGTCCTTTCACACCCTGGCTATTTTTTTTGGAAATATTTTCGATGTACAAAAGCGATTTTTCTACAGATTTATTATAATATGTATAGATATAGAAAAGAAATATAAAAATAATCAATTAATAACATTTAACTACATTATTTACCAACTAAAAAGTAACTAAGTATTTACAATACTAGATTAAATATAAAACAGAAATAAACTAATAATGAACGCATCAAATCAGAATAGGGGCACCCAGAGACTGTTCCTTTGTTCTCGGCGCAGGCGCATCGTTCGTCGTTCATTCACGACAGAATACTACATTACCTGAAGACAAGTGTTACGGGAGAGGCGGAAGCATTGTTACGGCAAATACAAATTACTGAAACTAATTATTCACAAGCTTGGGAATTAATAAAAGGTCGTTATGGCAATAAACGAGTATTAAGAACCTCTCTTTTCAAACGGCTTTTTTATCAGAAACGGGTAGCCAACTAAGATGCTCCGACGATCAAACTGTTGGTAGATACAACCTCAGAGTGCCTTCATGGTTTTAAAAATACCGGACTAACTATTAATGAGTGGGATCCATTCCTGGAGTTTCTTGTCATGCAGAAATTAGACAATCTTACTCACAAAGAATGGGAAGAATTCGCATACAAGGACAACAGCGATGACGTGCCAAAATGGGCCACTTTGAAAGGTTTTTTAGAAAGTAAATTTCGGACGCTGGAATTAGTTACACCTGAAACAATGAAGGAGAGAGGGGGAAATAAGCCCAAGTCATTTCATGCCGCCACCAGTGAAGAACATAAACCTGAACGTGAGAAAGCTTGTGCCTACTGCAAGGGTGATCATTTTATTCACAACTGCAAGGAGTTTGTCAAGTTATCGGTCGCAGATAGACACAATGCTGCACTAAAGAACAAGCTATGCTTCAACTGCCTCATACCTTATCACGCCGTTTCTCGATGCAATTACAAGACGTCCTGTAGAATCTGTAAGAAGAAGCATCACTCCCTCCTACACCAAGACCGGTCGAGACCAACTGAAGAGAAGAACACTTCGTCTGGGACATGCGTTGCCTCTCAGACTGAAGACGCTACTGAAACAAAGATAGCAGCCCACTATTCTAGGAAACAGCAGCCTGGTCAACAAGTTTTGTTAGCCACAGCACTGGTAGATATCATTTCAAGTTCCGGAGAGCCACATGTCTTCCGTGCGCTCATTGACCAGGGCTCTGAAGCCTCCTTTGTCACAGCTAGAACAGTGGAGTTATTAGGTTTGAAGAAAACTGAAGTCAGTAGTATAGTCAGTGGTATTGGCGAAGAAAAACAATCCATCAAGCATAAGGTATTTTTCCACCTACTATCAAGCTCAAGGGAACCTATTGAAGTTAAGGCCTACGTTATGAAATCGATTTCCTCAAGATTACCCTCTAAGTCCATGAAGATCAACAAGGCCGAGTTACAACCCTTGACGTTAGCTGATCCAAAGTTTGGCATACCGGGAAAAATTGACATTCTTCTTGGGGCAGACGTTTTCGGAAGAATAATAAAAGAAGGGCTAATACGACTACAAAATGGTCTAGTAGCACAACAAACATGCTTAGGATGGGTTTTGTCGGGTGAAACTAACAATGGTACAGATCAAGAAGTAATAACTACTCTATTTGTCAAAGAAGAAGAAGAAGAAGACACATTAAAAAGATTTTGGGAGATAGAAACAGATTCTTATACAAAAAAGAAGATTTTAACAAAAGAAGAAGAAGAGTGTGAATCTATTTACAAAAATACAACCGTGAGAGATAAAGAAGGGAATTATGTCGTACAATTACCATTAAAGCAGACTGTTGAAGACACTATACAAAAAATAGGAGATACAGGATATGCAGCAATTCAGAGATTCCGCCAATTAGAGCGAAAATTCCAAAGAAACAAAGTTTTTAAGAAAAATTACAAAATGGTAATTGATGAGTATTTAGAGATGCGACATTTACAAAAATGTGAAGACCAAGATGACAGACCTATGCAATACCTTCCGCATCATGCTGTAGTTCGAGAGGACAAAGACACGACGAAGTTACGTGTTGTCTTTGACGCTTCGGCTAGAGGCACCAATGGACATTCTCTCAACGATTGCATGATGATTGGGCCTGTATTACAGCCTGATTTTTGCGTAGACTTATAATCAATTGGAGGAGACACAAAATATGTGTAATAGCCGATATTATCAAGATGTACCGAATGGTGAAAATGGCTGAACAACATACACCACTACAAGGTATTGTGTGGCGAGATGACGCAGACAAGAACTTGAGTACTTATAAACTGAAGACTGTCACATTCGGAACAGCTGCCGCGCCATATCTTGCTGTACGAACACTTCAGCAGTTAGCTGATGACGAAGGCCATGAATGTCCAGAGGCTGCTGCTGCAATAAAACAATGTTTTTACATGGACGATTTAATGGCCGGCCATGAAAATGTACAAGAAGCTAATATTCTATGTATAAATATAAGAGAAATACTTAAAAGGGGTGGATTTAAATTGCAGAAATGGTCAAGCAATTCAGAAGAAGTATTAAAATGTTTAAAAGAAGGAAATGAAAATACTACAGATCAGTTGGAAATAAAACTAGACAAGATTATAAAAATTTTGGGACTAAAGTGGGATAGAAAAGATGATAAATTCAAGGTGACAGTTAACTTACTTGAACTGAAGTATCCCATAACGAAGAGATCCATTCTCTCGGACGTGTCGCGATTGTTCGACCCGTTTGGATGGTTGTCGCCTGTAGTTATCATAGCTAAGGTAATGATCCAGAAGTTATGGCTCCGTCGTTTAGATTGGGATGATGAAGCTCCTTTCGACCTAGTGGAAGAGTGGACAAAATATAGAAAATAATTAACTTACCTGCAAACCATTAGGGTCCCACGTTGGTTTCAAATTACGCCACGAAGTAAAGTAATCCAGCTCCACGGCTTCGCAGATGCTTCGATGACATCATACGCTGCAGTTATTTACCTAAGAGTTGTCGATGAAGATGATGTGGTGCACGTCGTAATGGTAGCATCTCGTACGAAGGTAGCACCTGTAAAACAACTGAGTATCCCCAGACTGGAACTGTGCGCTGCCACGTTACTGGCTGAATTAGTGAACGATATTACTGCCGTACTCGATATACAAATGAATAATGTCTATGCTTACACCCATTCCATGGTTGTATTGGCATGGTTGCAATCTACACCGAGTCGATGGCGCACATTTGTCGCGAATAGAACCGCAGATATTCTCAGAGTCCTAGAAAGCAATAAAAGGAGTCACGTACAGTCGGCTGAAAATCCTGCGGACTTAGCTACAAGGGGTGTGAAGGCAAGCGATTTAGTAGATCTCGAGCTTTGGTGGACGGGACCTAGTTGGCTTAAGTTTAAAGAAATTAAAAAGGCAAGAGAAGAAGTTCCTGAAACTGATCTAGAAATTAAAGTTTCAAGTTACCATACTTTTGACAATACCTGCGAAAAGAAACCTATTTGGGAAAGATTTTCTAGCATTTCAAAACTAAAAAGAGTTTTAGCCTACTGTAAGCGATTTATAAATATTAAAAATGTAACAAAACAAGAAGATTATTTGACAGTTAATGAAATGGAAGATATTTTAGAAATGGCAATAAAATATTATCAAAATCTAGTATACGAAAGAGATATAGAAAACATTAAGAAAAAGGGGAAGGTTAACAATAAAGTTCTCTAATTACATTGGTTCCATATTTAGATGACAAGGATATAATAAGAGTCGGAGGCCGACTACAAAACGCAAGACTGCCGAAAGCATCTAAACACCCAATAATAATACCTAAAGATGTTTACATTACAAGACTTATAATTCAAGAAGCACACATTAAGACTTTGCACGGTGGCATCCAAATGATGATGACTTACATTCGGAGTAAATATTGGATTATTGGGTTAAAGGCAGCTGTAAGAAAATGTATACGTACCTGTAAGGTCTGCATCGTTGACAAGGCAAAGACGCATAATCAAATGATGGGACAGCTCCCTCCTGAAAGGGTGAACACCAACAGAGCTTTTCTTAACAGCGGAGTCGATTATGCTGCCTGTGCAAATACGAACATCTAAGGGACGAGGTCATCATGCAACGAAAGGCTATGTATGCTTGTTCGTGTGCATGTCAACAAAGGCTCTGCACTTAGAGGCAGTTACAGACCTTACTGCCCAGGCATTTATTGCCGCTTTCCGACGATTTGTTGCTCGAAGAGGTCCATGTGCTCATTTATGGAGCGACAACGGCACCAACTTTGTCGGGGCCGCAAGGGAGCTGACAGCACTATTTGTAAGAGGCAAGGCCAGTGTAACAAACGAGATTGCTGAACTGTTAGCCAATGATGGTACGGTATGGCACTTTATTCCGCCGCGAATGCCAAATTATGGAGGCTTATGGGAAGCGGGCGTACAGTCAGCCAAACGGCACTTGACTAGAGTAACTCAAGGAACTAAACTGACATATGAAGAGATGGCTACATTATTGGCTCAAGTGGAAGCAAGCCTTAACTCACGCCCATTATGTCAGCTTGATCACACTCCCGACACTCTTACACCTCTGACACCTGGTCATTTTTTGGTGGGAGAACCCCTGATCAGTGTTCCAGATATCAATTTCAAGGAGAGAAACATAAGTTTACTTACGAGATGGCAATTAATACAAAGGATGACCCAACATTTTTGGAAGCGGTGGCAATCTGAATATCTTAACACCATGCAGCAAAGATATAAATGGCATTCCAAGATTCCATCACCCTGTGTTGGTGACATTGTGATAATTAAAGAGGATGACTTACCACCTAATAAATGGCTATTAGGTCGAGTGAAAGTAGTCCATCCTGGGACTGACAATTTGGTTCGAGTGGTCACCGTACAATGTAAGGGAGATCATGAATTGAAGAGACCTCTCTCAAAATTAATATTTTTGCCACAGGATTATGACACTAACCCATAATAACTCTTATTTATTTAAGTTAAGATGTTAAATTAGTAATTTTTGTACGTTTTATAGATTCGTTTTGTATACAGTCCAATTGCTCTGATATTTTTTAATGTTATAATGTAAAACAATTTGTTTTGGTGGGCGGAATGTTTACGCCAAAATTATATTTCTTATAGACAGTATATAGGTACCTACTTATGTTGATTATGTAAAGCTTGGTAGTATGAAGTTAGTTCCAAAATAAACTCATTAAAGAAAATAATAATAATTCATTTATTTATTAAAGTGACAAGGACTCACAATTCAGTTACCAAAACACATAATTCAATAAATAACACAAAATAATACATTAAACATACACAATAAAAACAAATAAACCACATTACAATTTACAGTCACAATTAAGCTGCCATCCGACGACTGCATGTGACGTGCAAGTCACTACAGCGTCGTATGTATGGACAGTCGAGCCTGTCGGCTATCATCATCAGTACACTGTTGGGGCTGCCGCGAACCCTGCGCACCAGGGACGCACTACGCTTACGCATCGTTGCATGAAAACAGTCGACACGAGCGACAGCGAACATGCCCGAGGCACTACAGTGTCGCGGCAGCCCCATCAACGCTCTGAATGCGTTGTTATATTGAACGCGGAGGGCTTCGTATGCTTTTTGGGTGTGATTCACCCACAAGCTGCACGCGTACAGGGAAGTACAATAAGCCCTGAAAAGGGTCTGCTTGACCGGCCCGGAACAGCGCGCAAATCTGCGAGCTATGATGTTACCCCTAACAGCCAAAGCCCTCCGCTCCCTCTCGATGTCAGCATCGTCTCTGAGACCGGCTGTTACTAAATGCCCCAAGTATTTGAAATGGTCCACTTGAACCAAGGGAACCCCACCCAGTTTGATGGGAGGTACTCTTAAAGGACATTTAGAGCCGGCCTGAAAAACGATGAACTGACTTTTCGCCACATTATATTTGAGACCGTGCTGTTCAGCATATGTCTCACAGACCCTCACCAATGTTCTCATGCCACAGACCGATGCGCTCAGCAGCACCATGTCGTCCGCATAACTAATATTATTCAAACAAACTCCATCAATATGACAGCCGACATGATGACTGCTGAGGGCAACGATCAGGGCGTTGACATACAGGTTAAAAAGTGCGGGAGAGCTCAGCCCACCCTGCCTCACCCCGCACTCCAACCCATATGGTTCCGACAGTGAACCGGCCCACTTAACACTATTGATCTGGCCCCCATACCAACATTTAAACACGTTAATGAGTTCTGTGGGAAAGTTAATGTCCTTTAGCTTCTTCCACAGAATGTCATAGGAAACCAGATCAAAAGCCCTGGACAAATCGAGGAAGCACGCGTACACCGGAGTATTCCTGTCTGTATAGTACCTGACGGCATGCTTGAGACACAGTATAGCACTTTCTGTGGAGAGTCCTGGCCGAAAACCAAACTGGTTATCGTGCAGTTGTACATATTCATTTAACTGTGTATCAAGCAAACCGTCAAGCACTTTCGCAATAACAGTTGCTAAAGAGATAGGCCTGTAATTATTTTTATCAGACAGGTCCCCTGTTTTATTTTTAACAACTGGCACTACTACTGTCTTAACAAGGTCAGAGGGTAAGTGGGCATGACTGACACAGAAGTTAAAAAGCATTGCCAATACTCTTGGTAGGTGATGTCCAGCCTGCTGAAGATGCTCAATGCTGAGACCGTCATGGCCAGGGGACTTGCCTCTGGACATTAACTTAACAGCACACGCTACATTTTTTGAGCTAATTCTCGTTCTCACCTGACCATAACATGTCTCAACACCAAGCATCTGTCGTGAAGGCGGCCCCAGGGGCGATTTCACATGAAAATGTTCTCGAAAGAGATCAGCAATGCCTTTAGGGTCACTCACACCATTGACGCCCACTGGGAGGCCAGGCCGAAGTTTCATTTTATTAGTCCCTTTCCAGAAGTTACGGAAGTCCTTCTTAGAATGATGTGATGCAAGGATATCCATTTTAATCTGGTGCTGATGGTCTTGACACCATTTAAGCCTTGACTTAAATATCCTTCTACTCTGGCACATCTCTTCATAAGCAGGGCCAGCAGAAGGCCCCCCGCATCGTTGCCAATCACGAAACCTTAACCTGGCCACCCCGTACGCCTCCCTTACGTGCCTATTCCAGCCAACAATGCAACGCGACTTAACCCTGCGTCGCACACCCCCTCGACTCGCAGTTGCAGACTCACTAAGGGCCGACACAACATTCCGATACAATTCATCAATTACAGATCTGTGATTTGGGTCGTTACAATACGTGTCTGCACAGTTAATAAATTCTGAAGGAAAATCAATTATTTTTAATTTTCTATTACATTCTTCTCGGTACAACTTAATTTGTTCATCAGTTCTCTCTCCCCATATTACACTTGAACCAATGTTATTTACAGTTTGTACCTTTGCCGTTAATAAATTAAGACAACATTCGAGTATAAGAGGATAATGGTCTGACCATGTAATATTATAATCTACGTAAACATTGGAAATAGAACACAGTGCGGAACGTGTTACAACGCAGTGGTCTAGCCACCGTTTCGATCCATGAACCTCACTAACAAATGTATAGGTGCCCGACTGAACACCTAACATATCTACATCAACACACAGCCAGTCTTGTTCTTGACAGAAATTTGTAAGTTCAATATAAAATAATTCACTTGGATGTGCGTTAAAATCCCCTAATAAATATACTGAATCTATCCCATATTCATCTACAATAGCACTCACCCTGCCAAGGCAATCCGTAAAGTCGGGCAAATTACTGAGCGCGTCAGTAGGCATGTATACACTCACAATAACAATCGGTCTATCGGCCGTCACTATTTTCACTGCACACACACGCGGGTTATCGCACGGAATAACACTAACATTTTGGCAAACGCTGTGTCTCCACATCAAAGCTACTCCGCCGTATGGTCTGCCGCGCAGCATCCCCACCGACGTGTCCACTGCAGATGTACCGGTTGCACCGAACTCGGGGTCAATGGTGCCCAGATAGGGTAGTTCATGGGGCATCAGCCAGGTCTCCTGGAGTGCTACTATATCCGACGTCCCACAAAGTTCTCTAACACTGTCTACAGTTCGTCTGATACTTTTACAATTAAAACTTGCTAAAGTATAAACATTATTTTTCCTTTTGCTTGAGATGGGCTGTACTTTATCCATTATTTATTTGTACGAACGTCGTCAACAAACACATGTCTGTTCGATTTTCGGCGATTAAAATGGACAAACCGTCGAAATATGATGCCCTGTGGCCAAATATTTTCATCTAAATATTCAGGTAATTTTGACTCGGAAACCAAAAACTTATAGGCAATATGACCCCTTTCTTTCTTCATTATAACTTTCTCCAGTGACACCATTTCTTGTGTCTTTGAGTGGATGTAGTTTACTATCTCATTTTCCGGCGTTTCCTTATGAATATTAGTGATCAGTATAGGAACTTTCCGATCGGCTGCTCTAAATAGGCATTCGTCATCTCTCGCTATGCCCTTCTTGCCAACATAGCGGTATTTAGATGGCTTCTTCTTATATGATACCCTTTGCCATGCATCACTATTACAGTTTACAACGCCTGGCACAATGTTCTGACTAACAATGACATCGCTGCCGGCATTGCCCACGTCGGCAGTAGGCGCAACCACCTGACCATGCACAGTTTGTGTCGAGCACGCAGTCGTCATAGACGACGACGCCACGATCCCACTCGAACCAATATCACTGGAGAAACAAACTAAAGAAAGGACGTCTTTTAATCACATCTATTCACAATCAAGCAAATTTGAACCTTATTGCCTAGTGAACACCACACGTATGGATACGATTAAAAAACAAATTTTGGTTTTCAGTTCTATGTATGGGGAAACCCAAAATTTATGTTTTTTTTTTCTATTTGTGTGTGAAAATCTTAATGCGGTTCACAGAATACATCTACTTACCAAGTTTCAACAGTATAGTTCTTATAGTTTCGGAAAAAAGTGGCTGTGACATACAGACGGACGGACAGACAGACAGACAGACATGACGAATCTATAAGGGTTCCGTTTTTTGCCATTCGGCTACGGAACCCTAAAAACAGATAGTTAATTTTATTACAAACACGATTAAACTTATCATCATCATTCATCATTTCAGCCCAAAAGACATCCACTGCTGGACATAGGCCTCCCCCAAGTTTCGCCACATTGACATAACATGGGGGGTTTTGCCATAATCGCCACGCTTGGCAGGCGGGTTGGCGATCGCAGTACGGTTGTTACAAAAACACAGAGAAAGCTGCTGCCCATTCTCAGGCAAATCACTTAGTCGCCTCTTACGACACCCGCGGGAAGATATGGGATGGTGCTATTCTTTACGTCCGACACCACACAGAGCAAACACGATTAAACTTATGGTCAAATTAAACTAGGTTAATAAAGTAAGTACATGTTTTTTCATGGCACGTCTTTAACGTTTTAATGTACCTGCAATTGAACTTCGGAGCATTAATATTGATAATAGTCAACATAATTTTATTATGGTGAATAGATGAAGGGCTTGCTTCGACAGTATTTGTTACATTATAGATCTGCGTGATGCCTGCGTCAACGCTTCAACTTATTTTCATCCGTCCACCAGACTCCTTGGAAAAATATCCGCTTTGCCAATCATGGTCTATCATCGGAAATACAAGATCTAACATTTTTGCTCTGTTCTTCTTCTTCTTTCGCATCGATGGTACGTCATATGAGATTATTAACACCCAGGTGGCTACGTTACCTATTTGCGGTTTCAGTACCACTTTTGACAGAAGGTCCTCTAAAACGCAGGGATACTTTGGACACAAGTCAGCCATGGTCTGGTCGAGAGCCCCGTATTCACATTGAGCTGCTATAACACGTACAACCATAGAAGTACATGTTTAGTAAGTATCACTATGATTAGAATATTACGGATTTACGCCTAAACTCTTCTGAAAACTTGAGTAACTTAAATAAGGTGCGTGCGACCAAAATGGATAGATTTCATAAGTGCACAATCATCATCATCATTCATCATTTCAGCCCAAAAGACGTCCACTGCTGGACATAGGCCTCCCCCAAGTCACATTGACATTTTGGGGGGTTTTGCCATAATCGCCACGCTTGGCAGGCAGGTTGGCGATCGCAGTACGGTTGTTACAAAAAGCACAGAGAACGCTGCTGTCCATTCTCTAGCAAGTCCCTTAGTCGCCTCTTACGACACCCACGGGAAGATATGGGGTGCTATTCTTTACGTCCGACACCGTACAGAGCCCAAGTGCACAATAAATGCACTAAAATGCGTTGAAAAACCAAACTTGGAAGTTCTGTATCTGTGCTGGTCACATTTATATTGCTAGGAGTTCCTTTGATACTTAAAACAAAGATAGTATAGTGTAGTAGTAGTAAAGTGCACACGGCGTCACATCAAGTTATACATCTGCAGTAGGTATAACCTAACCTCGCTTTGTTACCAATGAGAGTTCAGCTTTATTTTGTTTTGCACAGCTTGATTGGTCGCCGTGCGTGCCAACGGGTTTAAGTTTAAACTAACAGTAAGCCAGTTTATTAGTATATTATATATGTAGAGTACGTTAGGAATATACTACGATTTTACGTTACCATGTTTTTTGTGACAATGCTATAAGAATAAGGGGACACGTGAGCGAAGCCGCGGGCACAGCTAGTCATTAATTAAAATTAGGACATGTAACAATTAATGTTACAAAGTGGGTGAGAGTCATCTCTATTTTACAAGTAATTTATATAACACAGCGTTGCAGTGTTATAAAGAAGTTAAGGAGTTAATCCTCCTTCAACATCAGCAAGTGTCGACGCACAAACGGTCCGTTGTACCCTCGGTGCAACCGCCACCGCTCGGAGATACCTCTCAACAAGAGAAAGCAGGTACATCGAGCAAAACAGAAGAAGAACAACATGAGGCAGAGGGAGACAAAACCAACAACACAGATGAGAAGAGCGGTAACAACAACAGGGATCAACCGCCTCCTCGACAACAACAAAGCCCTAACAAGAGGGACACAGGGTCCAATAGTAAGCTGGACGATTTACTACGAAAACACTCGGCAAACTTCAAAGCCTTCATGAGAGCAGTCGCCATCACTCAAGTGGAATTTATCTCTGAAAAATGGGAATTCCAGGATGCGTTGCAAACATTACAGGCGCGTTGGTCGGCTATTGACAGTCTTCATTGGGACATAGAGTGCGAACTTAATGGGGACAAAAACGCCGTATATGAAGAGCGCTATACAAGATGCGAAAAGCAATACCTCGATCTGAAGAAGGCGTTAAATACAAAGATGTGGTCCGGAGCTTATCGAGAAAAAACAACACCAAAATTAGAGATACCTGTCTTTCACGGCAAATTTAATCAGTAGATACCATTCAAAGACCTTTTCACGGAAGCAATCCATAACAACTCATCCTTGTCAAATGCGCAGTCAATTTTTGAAAAATAAAGTCCAAGGAGAAGCCGAAAGGCTGATACAACACTTACAGATAAGCTCAGACAACTATCTTGTGTGTTGGGACATTCTCAACAACCGCTATAACAATAAAAAACTTATATTTACATCGCACATCAACATGCTCTTCAATCTACCGATCATGCAACAACAATCATTGGCACCAATTAAGAAAATACATGACGTCACAATAGAATGTTTGTACGCCATCAAGAATTTGGAAGTGGATGTCAGAACCTGGGATCCACTACTAGTACATATATTGGCGCAAAAGCTGGACGCTGAGACATATTCTGATTACATTGGATCACTCAGGAACTCTCGAGAATTACCTACATTAAAGGATTTTCTAGACTACCTAGAGGCGAAGTTTACTTCAATGGAATCGTCGCAGCGTAAACCAGACAGCCACCAGAAATCAAGTTCGGGAACGAATCAGCATCAAGAAGCTGCCCATATCAAGAAACATAATTACAACAAGAACCAAGGGGTTAGTAACAACAAGGTTACGAAATCCTACCATGCGTCAACAATTATTTGTCCACTCTGCAACGACGAGCATGGCCTCGGTATTCTCAGATATCATTAATAACAGAACGCGCTGCTCAACTTCTTGGGAACAAACGCCAGAAATGCGAAGGGGTCGTCTTCGGAATTGGGGTAAAGGGAGGGCAAGCTGGGCTCTTCCAAACAGATTGCAATTGCGCAATTCAAAACGTTAGAACGAAGATTGGGAAAACAACAAGAATTAGCAAAAGCCTATAAAGAATTTATAGCAGAGTACATTGACTTAGGTCATATGCAACAATCAACATGTAACAAGACACTCGACTGCTATTTGCCGCACCACGGCGTCGAACGCGCCGAGTCAACAACAACTAAGTACAGAGTGGTGTTTAATGCGTCCGCTAAGACGTCTACAGGATGGAGTTTAAACGACCTCATGTATAAAGGTCCAAACCTACAACAAGATTTACAAACAACATTGATGATTGATGGAGGCAATATAAATACGCATACACTGCTGACATTGAAAAAATGTATAGACAAATTTTAGTGGCACGCTGTGACCAAAACCTACAACAGATTGTATGGCGAGAACCGCCGGAACAACCTCTACTTTCATATCAACTCGGTACAGTAACTTATGGCACCAAGGCAGCGCCGTTCTTGGCCATAATGACTTTACGAAGATTGGCAGAGGACGAGCGTCAACATTTTCCGGAAGCTTCAAAAGTAGTGGAGGAGTCATTTTACGTTGATGATCTCGTTCACGGTTCCCACACCATTGAACAAGCACAAGCGCTTATTTTGGACCTAAAACTATTACTTAATTGAGTGGTGGGTTTAACCTCAGAAAATGGTCATCAAACGAGCCTGCCCTCTTGGAAAATGTTACAACACAACATAACAATGAAAACACGGTTTTCAATTTCAAAACGGATCAAACATCAAAAACATTAGGCCTATGCTGGAATCCGACAGAGGACAAATTCACATTCCAATGTGCGATTTCAAGCGTCAACAAAAAACATACAAAACGCAGCTTATTAGCTGAAATATCAAAACCTTTTGACCCACTTGGCTGGCTGGCTCCCGTATCCACAAAATTGAAATTATTATTTCAAAAACTGTGGGAGGTCAAACTACAATGGGATGACGAAGTGACGGATAGCATACACAAGGAGTGGTGCAAAGTACAAGCGGATATAACGGCGATTAATTTGTGTGAAGTACCAAGATGGCTCAGATGTGATGAGAAACAAGCAATAGAACTACATGGCTTCTGTGACGCTTCCCTGGATGCCTATGCGTGTGTTATTTACGCAAGAGTTCACCCATCAACAATCGTCACACTTGTCGCTGCAAAATCTAAAATTGTCCCACACAGAGAAGTAACAACATTGCCTCGACTGGAACTAAATGGAGCACATCTACTATCCAAATAATTGCAAAAGGTAAAGGAATCCTTACATCAACATGATATTCGCGCCTATGGCTGGACTGATTCTATGGTGGTCCTGGGTTGGATACAAGGTGACCCGGCACTATGAAAACATACATAGGGAATCGAGTCCAAAAAATAAACTCTGTAATACCGCGCTCGTGTTGGCATTACGTCAAATCAGAGGAAAATCCCGCTGACACCGCAAGTCGAGGCCAGTACGCCGGTCAACGGTCAACAAAGATGTAAAAACAACGGCAACGAAACAAGTCAACGCTGCCCAAATCGACACAGAAACAACCAACATTATTGAACAATTATTACGAAAACATAGCTCTATTAATTATGTCATTCGAATAGTTGCATGGATACAAAGAGCATTGAACTTAAAACTTGGAACAATGGACTCGAAACATCGTCAATTACCAAGTTATCTTACGTTGCAAGAATTAAATAGTGCGACTAAGGCAATTGTAAAACAGACGCAACAAAAGGTATTTGAAACGGATATGAGTCATTTACGTAAACACGGCAGAGTGGCATCAAATAGCACGTTATTACCTCTCAACCCTTACATTGATCAAGAAGGCTTGCTAAGAGTCGGGGGAAAATTGAACAACGCAACGCTAACGGAAGAAATGAAACATCATCTGAAAAGAGTAGTGGGTGAACAAAGGTTAACATTCGAAGAGTTCACCACTATCTTAACAAAACTAGAAAAATGTACTCAGAAATTTGGAAGAAATGGAAAAATGAGTACTTGTGCCAATTGTTAGCAAGAACAAAGTGGCAGAAACCGCAGAACAATATGAAAGTTGGTGGCTTGGTTGTTGTAAATGACGACCAGCGGCCCGCAGGAAAACGGTTAATGGGTCGAGTAACAGACCTTCACCCGGGAGACGACGGATATGTTCGTATCGTAACCCTGAAAACAAGAAACGGCGTCATAAAGAGACCCATAACAAAGCTGTCTATTTTACCAATAGACAGCGAGGAAACCTCAAAACCACAAAACAGCAAAAATGAACATAAGAAACAAGCAACAGACGAGAAAACACCAAAATTTCAACAAACTGCAACGACAAGCAAAATCAACTTTATCGGCGTAGTGATGACCCTGCTATACCTACTGAGTCCAGCAACTGCGACAACAATCACAACATTTATCGAACTGCAACAAGGCTTATATTTCGATAAATCAACCAACATGAGATTGATTCGCGACGAGTGGAAGATAGTTGTCTATTACGACATCAAACCCTACTGGCATGTGTAGCGTAAATAAAAATAAAAGTCGTCACTGCTACATGTTAATACGTATAATTTTGCGGATATAAAAATAAACCTAATACAAATTTTCTATATAAAAATTTTAAAGGATCAAAGAAAGAATTAAATATTAGGTCTTTACCTATGAAATTGCCGTTTTGTTTGAATTTTTTTTTATTTTTATTTTTTTTATTTTATTCAAAAGGAACAGCAAACAGCTACAATATATAGTATAAAAAAGAGAAACACAAAACATAAGAACAATATTGTAGCCCACAACGCTGTTCACAGATTAACTGAAGAATACACAATACAAATTAAAATTTAAACGCTAGGGTTATGATACAATAATATTAAAAACTAAACTTACTTAACTATCATGCTTATCTGTCCCATAGACATCAATCAATCAAGAGAGCTCCTTGAGTATAAGACCTTTGAACTGACTGGGAGAACATGCAAAAATGTCAATATGGTCAAAACTCCCATTGTACGAATCTATCATTTTGCGAACAGGTGAGCGCAAACCAGTGTTAGAATGGCAGGTACGACTGGAAAATAGTCTGCCAGCGCGCACTTTACGCTTGTACACTGTTCTGGGAACAACGTAGCATAACATGTTGGTTAACTCAATGCAGTCAAATCTATTACTTACAATATTATAAAGATTCATGGCTTCCAAATACTTACGTCTACTTTCAAGTGTTGTGAGTCTGTATTTATTAAGTAAATCCTGATATGGCATGTAATATCCGAAGCATCTGAAATGCATAGCACGTAGGAATTTCTGTTGAACACTCTCAATCGCCTCAATGTATTTTTTATAATATGGACTCCAAACGGACACGGCATACTCCAGTTGCGAACGTACGAGAGACTTATAAAGGCAAATATATGAAGAAGCATTCTTAAAATCTAATGTTGAGCGCATAACAAATCCATAAAGTTGGTACGCCTTGCTAACTATTTTGCTAATATGCAAGTCCAAGCAAAGCTTGGAGTCTAGGATGATACCGAGATCACGGACCAAGTCCAATTTTGTTAGGGGAACATCGCACAGAGTGTATGTATGTGTTACGATGTTTTTATTTTTTGTAAAATTTACAAAATTGCATTTTGGTATACTAAGCTGCAACTTATTTCTACGGCAGTACTCTGATAGTCTGTCCAAGTCTTGTTGTAGCAGAAGGCAGTCATTTATGTTGCGTATTGTTCTGTATACCTTAAGATCGTCGGCATATAAGAGAAATTTGGTATTAAGAAAACATTGGCTGATGTCGTTTATATACAAAACAAATAAAAGGGGACCTAGAATAGAACCTTGTGGTACACCAGAGGTGACCTGCGCGATGCAAGAAGAATGACCATTTACCACAACTCTCTGACTACGGTTAGTGATGTAGGAAGCAAACCACCTCAGCAGATTTCCACGGATTCCATTAAAAGCTAATTTATTGAGCAATATTACATGATCTACCTTGTCGAAAGCCTTGCAGAAGTCTGTATACACTGCGTCCACCTGTACACGGCTGTCAACATTGTCAAATAAAAAGCTTGTGAACAGTAAGAGATTAGTGTTTGTGGACCGCCGTTTAACGAAACCGTGCTGTTGTTGAACAATAATATTATGCAGAATGGGATATATTTCATTATGCACTAACCTCTCAAAGAGCTTCGACAAGGCAGATAAAATGGAAATAGGACGATAGTGTTCAACATTACATCTTGATCCGCCTTTGTGGACAGGTACAATATAGGCATCTTTCCACCGTTTGGGCACCACACCTTCCGACATGCATTTATTATAGATAATAAAAAGTGGTTTGCAGATAGAAACAGCGGCACATTTCAAAAAATAAGGAGAAAGTCCGTCCGGTCCAGGTCCTTTCGATGCATCTAGAGATTTCAGCTCTTTCAGTATTTTATCCTCACTCAAAGATATATCGCAGATCAAAGAATCGTGTAGCGCATTGTCAAGTGGAGGCTTCCATTGAGGTAACGACGGTGAAGCAGGTTCGAAAACGGAGTAGAAGAAATCAGAAAACATATTGCAGACGGAAGTCGGATCATTAGATTCAGAGTTTTTATATTGAAGCTTTGCTGGTATCCCAGGTTTCTCTTTCCGATTCGAAATGTACGTCCAGAAATGCTTTATGTTTTTGCACAGACTATCCTCCACAGACGTAATGTATAAGTTAAAACATTTTAGACAAGTGTCCTTAAATTGAATTCTATATTTGGCAAATGTATTGTAGTCCGAAATGTTATCAAATTTTTTCCACTTAACCCACGCCTTGTGTTTCTTTTTCGAAATGGTTATAAGAGTCCTTGAAAACCAGATAGGATAACTAACTGATCTGGCACGAACCAAAGGAGTATCTTGTTTGATAATCCTATCCAACTCATCATAGAAAGTAGTCAGTGCATCTTCGGAGTTTTTGGAGCTAAGCAGATCTGTCCAATTCGTTTGTTGTATGTTACAGTTAATGTTGTCAAAATTAGCTTTATGAAAATTATATTTGTGTAGAGGAATCATTGTTAAAGGAGAGATTTTAATGTCTAGGGAAGTATCGCAGGTTAAAGCAGGGTGGTAAATGTCAATAGGTAGTAGCGTAGTTGTGGAACGGGAAACTATACAGGCGTTGTTAGATATAACTAAGTCAAGTATTTTGCCTTTGTGATTCACTATATTATTGAGTTGAGAAGCACCAAGAAGTGAAATAAGATTATGTAGGTTAGCGCATGTAACAGATGCCATAGAGTTGAGGGTCACAACTCCAGGGGAATTTGAGGCAGATGATCCCAACCAATTGGCTTCTGGAAGATTGTAGTCGCCCATAATATAGAAGCTGTCAACAGTAGGATGACTCAAAACTTCTTGTAACGTTTCGAAATGCATATTGTAAACTAACGAAGAAGTCTTTGGTGGTATATAGGCAGCACTTACAATGTGCCGTTTTTTATTGAAAGTGCTGTGCAATTCTACAATAAGGTGTTCGATATGGTTGTGTGAAAGATCGCTACGCCGACATGGCGCGAGGTCTAGCTCAGACGGTTTGAGAGAGCTCAAAATTGCAACCAATACACCGCCACCATCCTGTTTATTTGTAGTAATACGATCACGATCGCATCGAAATACTGTATAGCGCTGGTCTATGAATTCGCTGTCATAGATTTCAGGTGTCAGCCATGTTTCAGTTAATACCAAGATTTCATAAGTGTTCATAAGGATGTTCTTGTATAGTTGATCTAGTTTTGTGCGAATGCCCCTACAGTTTTGATAAAAAATTGTTACATGTTTATTAGTCATTGTTAATACTATAATATAACAATGTATACATGTTTGCGATATGAGAGTGTTCATATTGTGAGAATAAAAACATGAAGATAAAATTGATAAATACGGAAAATTTATAAAACTGGCAGTACAGACCACAACACCTGATTAAATTGAGAAAATTGAGGAAGATATAATATGTATTAACTACAGCACTAGGACGATGTATACCACTTATCAACAAGTCTATTAAGTACATTAAGTAAGGAAATATTTTTGACTCAAAAGCTACGTTGGCAGGGCATTTAAAATAACAATGTTTTAAATTTAGTACACACAAAAAATAAACATGCGGACAATAAATACTTAACAAAAACCAGTAGTTACGGTAAATTAATAAAAAGTGGATATAAAAAAAACTAATCATTAATACTGTCCTTAGCATTGTTCTCACTGCATTTAAGTTTGGATATATCATCATCTGATCTGATGGCAAAGGCAGCATCGCCATCTTTTTTACGAGCAAGGATGGTACAGTTCTTAACCCAAACATATTTGTACTGATAAAGTTTTGCAGCTTCCTTACATTTACGAAATAATACTTTGTTCCTTAACGTTAGGTGCTCATTGATGTAAATATTTGTAGAGGACCCGGAAATACCAATTTGATCAGCTTTAAGTGACTTAGCCTTCCGATACGCGCTAAGGACATTGTCTCGTAGTATGCGCGTGGAGAACTTGACAATAATATTCTTCGGTCTATTGTTTTGCTGGTGTGCGTGCGGTACTCTATGGATGGATATGACCTCTTTTTGTGGAATGGTAAAGCTGATAGATTCCCCAATTGAGGCCAAGATCTGCAGCAGATTTTCTCCTCGCTTGTCAGGAACGTTGCAGATTTCTAGGTTACTGGCTCTCGCCTGCTGCTCGAGCGTATCTATCTTCGATTCTAGATGGCTGATCGAGGTAGCAGACTGTTCAGCCTGCTGACGTGCAATGTTGTCGACTCTTCTTTTGAGGTCTTCCTGTTCGCTTGCGTGGAACTGTAGCGAGTCTTTGAGGCCAGATATATCTTCGGCCATTTGCTTCAAATCCTGTTTAAATTCGGCTTGGACCGTACGGACAGAGCTCAACTCCTGCTTCATGTCCAACAGGCTACTTTTAACGGTTTCATGATAACTAAGCATACTAGCCTCGATCTCACCTCGCCAATCCTGCATAGTGGTTTTAATACCTTCCTTGAATGATTCAAGGGTCCGATCCATGTCAGAACGCCAACCCTGCAGAGATCTGTTGAATTCTTGGGTGAGCGTCTGGATTAGGTTGTCTTGGGTAGTCAATGCGCTGGTGTCCCCATCCCTAGCAGCAGATGGCACATACATCGGTGGGGTGCGTGGCGATATCGCACACTGATCCATGATATCGCAGGACATGTTCATACTACTGTCCTCATAAGCAGTAAGCTGGGTGGAAGAAACAGGCGTGTCCAAGATTTGGCGAGTGCGACGTGTAATATTACTGCACGAAGGACATTTCCAACAGGACTTATAATCCTGGGTCAGGGCCAAAAATTGCTGCAGCGTAATGTTTAGACAGTCGTGATGGTATTTTCCATCACATAAATTACATAACAGGTATCCAGCTCCAGGGGCCAAAGCCTCATTGCAACCGTTGCAAACCATCTTGAAGATAAATAATTAAAGTTAATTGTAGGTCTGATAGAAGTAACAAGTTATCCAGAATGGGTTGAAGTGGCGCCACCTATCGTTAACCGTAAGGATTATATCGATCGCTTGTTGCTAAATATGAATACCAAGTATGGAGTACACTTGGGTGCAATAATCACACGTGTGGCGCCCCCTACCTACCGCACGGCGAACTTCTAATGTGTATCGATTCACGGCACACGCAGTATCGACAGCTAGGAACACAATCCCTGTGCTGCTACTCTGCAAGTGCAATAGATGGCGTTGTTTTGAGTATAGTGTCAGGGAAGATGACCAGGCAGTTTTGAAAGCTGGACGTTTGCACAATAAAACACAGCATCCAGTCTAACACGACACAGTTGTTGATATATGCGAATCCGCGATATCACAGTCCTGTAGCACTCTGAATAAACACTCTCACACCACAATTATATGTTCTCAATCGATGATAGTCACCTGTGTTTTATTACCACAATAACTCGGTTTCTAGATTAAAGTTCTTGATGACTCCAATTGACAGCACAAATAAAGTCTCGGTCTCACCATTAAAGCACAATAATGTAATAATAGAGCACTTTTGAAATTTATGGAAATAGATAAACACTGAGAGTCAAGTTAAGCTAGTTAGCACAAGCAGCGCCACCTAGCGAAGGAAAAAAGTTGAAAAAAGTTAAAGTATTTTTTTTTTCGAACTTATTTATTTCTTTTATTCAAAGTAATCACCCCTGCAATCAATGCATCTTTGCCAACGCTGTGGCAGTTTATGGATGCCCTTCTTGAAAAAATCAGCTGGACGGGAGACAACAAACTCTTCAAAGGCGTTTTGTACTGCCTCTCGGGAATTGAATTTTTTTCCCGCTAAAAAGTTGTCCAAATTTTGGAAAAAGTAATAGTCGGAAGGCGCAAGATCTGGTGAGTATGGCGGATGAGGGAGAGCTTCCAAACCCAACTCATGCAGCTTAGAGACGGTCTGATTGTGCAGTATGGGGCCGCGCGTTGTCGTGAAGTAGCAGTGGAGACGACCGATTGACCAAAGCTGGTTGCAGACGTGCGAGTTTCGCCATCATTGTGGTCAGTTCTTCAATGTACACATCTGCAGTAATGCTCTCGCCGTTTTGTAAAAAGCTATGATGAATCACACCAGCACTTGACCACCAAACTGTGACCATCACCTTTCTACGGGTCATTTTTCGTTTTGCACATTGCTTTGGTACCGAACCAGGATCTAACCAACTTGCTGAGCGCTTTCGATTGTCAAAAAGAATCCATTTTTCGTCGCACGTAACAATTCGGTTCAAAATTCCTTCATTTCTGTGCCTGTTAAGCAGCGCAAGGCAAGTCTCGACGCGTACGTTGCGCTGGCGATCGTTAAGTTCGTGGGGCACCCATCTATCAAGCTTTTTTATCTTGCCAATCTGTCGCAAATGGACCAATATTGTTTTAATGCTAACATCAAAAGCTGCTGCCAGCTCAGCTGTAGATTGAGTTTCATCAGCTTCAACAATCACCTTTAATTCATCATTGTTGACCAAAGTTTCCGGACGACCACGAGGTTCATTTTTCAAGTCAAAATTCCCAGAACGGAACCGAGCAAACCAATAACGGGTTGTGCGTTCGTTTGTACAGTTCTCTCCGTAAACGTCGTTGATGTTACGGGTCGTTTGTGCCGCGTTGGTGCCACGACGGAACTCATATTCCATAATTACACGAATTTTCAAAGTATCCATTATGAGGAAAAATGTTGAAATGTAATGAAAATACAACGCTAATCAATAAACAAAAGACTGATTTTGTAAATAGAATGTCATATTTTTAAAACCAAATTAATTTGAATTTAGAACTCATAGCCAATCAAAACTTTTTTTTGTTTGAAAAAGTCTGTACTGCAATACGGCAATTTCATAGGTAAAGACCTATTAATTGGCGACATATGATTTTAACTAAAGCAGCGAAATGGGTTGTTCAGAATTGTATAAAATTTGTGATTTTGAAAATTAAAACCAGAAGGTGACAAGGGGTTGCAACACCTATTCAGCCCTAGGCGCGATCAAATTGTATCCGAGCTTAATTACTACACCGGAAAAAAATACATTGCGCGACCTTTTGACACGAAGGGCTTAAATATGTTAGATGATGGTACAAAAAACTACACTATTGCTATAGATTATAAAAAAAAACCGGCCAAGTGCGAGTCTTACTCGCACACAGGGTTCCATAGCTCCAAACAATATCATAACAATATTTTGAACTGTCATTCATTAGTTAGTAGTATTAGTTAGTAAACTTCCACACAACCGCAAAACTAAATTTGTTTTTCATAGTATGTTTATGAAAAACAAAGTTACTGCTGCAGTTTGATGAAAAAGTCCCATATCTCAAAAACTAAACATCATATCTTATTGAAACCAATTTTCGTTGATAGTTTTTTTTACGTTCTACAATCCTAAATATTTTCAGAATTTTCCTCCTCTTACTTTAGAAATTAGAGGGGGGGGGGACACACATTTTACCACTTGAAGTGTGGAAGTGGAAGTGGCTCTAGCGCAAACTATTCAGTTTAGAAAAAAATGATATTAGAAACCTCAATATCATTTTTGAAGACCTATCCATAGATACCCCACACGTATGGGTTAGATGAAAAAAAAAATTTTGGTTTTCAGTTCTTTGTATGGGGAACCCCAAAATTAATAGTTTTTTTTCTATTTTTGTGTAAAAATCTTAATGCGGTTCACAGAATACATCTAATTACCAAGTTTCAACAGTATAGCTCTTATAGTTTCGGAAAAAAGTTGCTGTGACATACGGATGGACAGACAGACAGACATGACGAATCTATAAGGGTTCCGTTTTTTGCCATTCGGCTCTGGAACCCTAAAAAAAGAAGGATTAGAACAAAATTTGTTCTTGGAATTTGACACCGTGAAATTTCTCCCTGAAGGTCTGGATCTTCGCTCAAAACCTGACTGTTGCTCCGGGTCTAGGTGGCAAGCCTCGGAGTCAACCGCTAGCACGCGTCTCCCGACCCCTGGTCGGTAAATTGACGCGGCGCCGAAAGTATACGGGCCACTAGTTCTCAGCTAGGTCAAAAGTCCTAGAACCGATTCTGAGCGAATCTATGGTGAGAAAAATACAGAAACATTAACACCATGCTCCAAAAGAATCTTTCAAGCAGTAAAGATTTAAAATGTTTCAAATACATACCGGTTCTTGGTAAAATCACTTATAACAACCGACTATTCAGTACGGCGCTACAAAATTCAAATTATCTTCCTTAGATAGATGACTTTAGATTACAAATAATTTAACAATTTAATTACGAAATGGAATAACATGTAGGATATTTCCAAAGATTCGTCGCCAATATGAGAAAAAAATTCCTACGTGACATCCCATGGAATCGTCATACTTTTTAAATTTGAACCGAAGTAAGAAAAAGTAAAATGATTAGAAATGAGGTCGACTTACACGAACAGAATAGTTTTTATTCAGCCGAAAACAGCGTGATAATGCTGCACATGGTACAGCAGTGTTCACTAAATTCAACGAGCATCTCGAAAACATATGTTCAAAGCTAAATCAGAAGACCCAATGTGACATTATTGCATTACAATTACGTCATGCATTCGCTGAACTCGAACACTATAACCGTTTATTGCTGAATCCGCAAGGTCGGGTGAACATGAGAAGCAAACGCGGCTTTATCAACGGTGTCGGGTCGATCGCACGGTCTTTGTTCGGAGTATTGGATGACCAATTCGCCGAACAATATCAACGAGATATTGAACTCATCCAAGAAAATGAAAAACATCTGGCTCTATTATACAAAAATCAGACAACTATTATAGAAGCCGAATACAACAAACTTCGGAGATCGGAAGAAACAATCGAAAAACAATACAAATTACTCAATCAACATCTGATAAGTCTAGACAAACTATCGAGTAACCTTCAGCAAGATATTGAGTCGCAAGAATTATCAATCGAATTTGTGATGTCGGCTATCTCGGCGAACAGCTTTATAGAGCATCTTAGAAACGTGCAAGAGATTCTGTTGGACACCGTAACAAACATTTACAATGGCAAGATGAACTTACACCTCATTGCGCCAGAACAGCTACGAGATGAATTGGCATTTGTGGCGATGTGGCACTTTCCATCAGAAATATTCAAGAAGAATTTTTCCGCTTGTATCATCTTCTGCAAGTGAAGGCAAGGATGTCAGACAGATATCTTATCATTGAGATACGGATGCCCCTAATCAGCAGAGAAAATTACGAAGTTTACCACATCATACCTGTCCCAAAAAGGAGCGGCGGCAAAATGGTTACCCTACTACCTACAGCGGAACTATTAGCAATTAACATACAAAAGGATTCTTACCTCCTGATGACTTTAACCGACCTACATCAATATATTGATCACGACAGTAAAACTATATTGTGCCCCACGAGGACGCCAGTATACCACATGAAAACTGACGAGAGCCTCTGCAAGAGAAGCAAAGGCTCGCCTGACTGCAAAACAAAACAGGAGAACTGTCGAGACACATTGAAGCAACTTAATAACATAAACAGCTACCTATACTTCTGCTGTGACGCTTGCAAAATACGCGTTATATGCGGGAATCAAGTTTCAACAGAGGTATTTAGCTACGCAGGGATAATGAAACTCGGAAGCGACTGCACTATCAATAGTGAGACGTTCACTATTTATTCCCAAAGGCAATTTATGGATACAATTCATGCCAAGGTCGAAGAATTCAAGATAGAAATTCCTCCTATCAATCGGATCATCAACCTATCTGTACCGGTTTTGAAACAAGAACCTGAAACTGAGACGGTAATGGAGCAGAGCTCATTACTGCGAGATCTGGGAAAGCAAATAGGACAGATGGAAGCTGCGACAGCAGAAGGCGTTATATCAGATCGAGCAACATATCACGAAGTCCACCAATACGTTGTCATGTACATTTTGGCAACAGTAGCAGTAGTAGCAGGCGCAATATATGCATACCACCGACTTCGGAAACATTGCAGGAGTCAACAGAAACCGATAGCACCACCTGTTCCGAATCCAGCGCCACGAAGGTCGACTGCAAGTGTTGTGGACAACGCTGTATCTGACGTCACAGAAGATAGTAGTGTAATGCATCTATCGAGTGCACACACACTTAACAAAGCAACGTCGCCTATTGCGCGCTGTGATTTAATAATATAATGCTTAAGTTATATCATTAAGATATAGATTTTATCCCCTTTTTACATTATAACATAGCATTTTTCAATTTTATAAACTGTTACATTTTGTGAGTGGGCAATATGTACGAGCTACGCTGTACATTGACCTTTGTGTAGTTTGTACGTCATACTTATTTATTGCACATCGATATTGTTTAGGTGTGCATTCCTGTAACTTAGCATGTAATCGTGTAATTATAATTTAGTAGCAATAAATCCATCAAGGGAATCACTCGTCTACTCATTTACATAACATAACTTACAAGTCTACATTACAAGTACATAACATTTCACTGTTGGGCATCATACCCCAACAATAATGGTACGGAACCCTTTGTGCGCGAGTCCGACTCGGTTTTTTTTTTGTCTTATTTTCACTACTCTAGCCCTTGTCAGGCCATACAATAGTGTTGTCGCAGCGTTTTTAATAAAAAGGCATATTATAGGTATTATTAAACGATTGTTTATTTTATTTTAACTAGATCAAGCCCCAGTCTGTTCTGGATCCCCATCCTTGTTCTGGGTTAAAGCACATGCTTACATCGATACAAGCGCGCTGTGTCAGCGTGCTAGTTAGTAGCGCATCGTCAGCACACGACAAAGTCGTTGTCTGCATACTACAATTTTATGAACAGGTAAATTGATGGCGAACATATTGCGTTTGCAGCGCGTTGCGAAAAAAGCGTGCTGTGTAAGAGCACTAACCGCTGTCCACGTGACAACACTGGAGGAATGACAGGATAACAAAATGATACGCAATTTACATTGTTCAAATTTATTCGTGTACAATTAATTATTATTTCACATATTATCGACATTCACACGGTTTCTGACATACAATATTTCACTATTAAATTACCCTTATTTCATTAAAAAAAACTTCCAACTACACATCGTGAACAACACGGACAGTCCTGCGCTCCATCTCACATATTTAGTTAGCGAAGCTGCCGACACTCGACAGACTGCAGACAGCGAGCGTGTGGGCACGGTGTACCGTGTGGGCACGAGGCGAGCCCACGCGCGCTACCGCAGCAGTGACGTTATTGTCCTACAATACAAAACTATCGATCGACCGTAACGCGAACATTTACTTCTACGCAATTAAACTAAGAAGCAAATTGTACGTTCCAATCATGTCGTATTCACTAGATAAGATTCTGTTGCGTTAGACTTATCAATATCTCAACATTAAACACTTTTAGTTCAAAATTTATTCGACAACTCATTTTAACCTACTATAAATTGAGATGATCTGTAGCACCAACGCGCACACACGTGGCACGTGGCCGCTACAACAGCGAGCCACGAGGTGTGCAAGTAGCGCATGATGGTGGAAGTCACGCAACCGAGGTATTTATGTGGAAGAGTACTCGCAGGGGAAGCACGTCGATAGATCGTGAGTACGTAAAGCACGCGCTCACCCGGAGAGCAGGCGGCGTCACAGCATTCGGGAAAACGACGCGATTTATCTACTTGTAAGCACTTACAGACATCACAACCATTAAAACATAATATATTTTAGATTCATTCTGCCACTTCACCCGTATCTTAAGTATAAAAACCTATATCGGATTACGATTTGATCTCATAATGTAGATAGCCACTTTCAGTAAGTTCAATCAGCATAAATTACAGTATTGTTTAAACCATTTTAAGTCAGTCGCGTCAGCGTCGCGGGCTCAGCACTTGACACCAGCGTTCACACAGGCGCGGAGACGCCCGGCTCGGTCGGCCGGACGTCGGGCTCGCGCTACCGGCGCCGGCGCCTGCCCTTGCGGTAGCCCTTGCCGTACCAGCCGCCGTCGTCCTCCAGCGGCGCGGGCGCGGGCGCGGGCTCGGCGCGGCCGCAGCAGGCGCACAGGTAGCGCCGCCCGCGCTCGCGCCGCCACGCGCGCGCGCCCGGGCCCGGCTCGCGCGCCGGCCCGTACCACAGGCAGCGCCGCGCCGCGAAGTGCCGCGCGCACCACGCGCACTCGGGCGCCGGCTCGGGCGCGATGATGGTGTGCAGGCCCGGGTACAGCGAGGCGCGGCACAGCAGCACGGCGCGCCGGATGATGGCGGCCGCCAGCGAGCCCGCCGCCAGCGCGCCGCCGCCCTCCGCGCCCGAAGCGTCGCTCGACTCCGACGAGCTCGCCTCCTCCTTGGGCTCGTCCTTCGGCTCCGCCTTCGGCTCCATCTTCGCACACTTCGCGTCGCCCTCGAGCTTCGGTCCGAGCTCCGCGGGGATCGTCTTGACGTGCTCGGGGGTGTCGATGCGCGGCTCGTACTCGAGCAGTCGCCGGAGCCGCGAGCCGAGCCCGGCCGTACCGTTGGCGAGCGCGTCCGGGGCGGCGGCGGGCGCGGGTCTCGTGTCGGCGGCGACGCCCGGAGGGCCGTGACCGTTGACCGCGACCGGCGCGTCCCACATGTCGTGCGCATCCGGCGGGCGCCTCGCCATCCGGAACCTGCGCAGGTCCGCGGTGCGACAGTGGAGCGGAGAGCGCGCGCGCGCCGGGAACAGGCCGGGCGGAGCGGCCGGCCGCGCGTGCTCGGTACGCAGGAGGATGGTGGCTTCCCCAGAGAGCATGTTGACCTGAAAAAAAAGCCGCTTCGTACAAAGGTGCAACGGATCGACGGCGAGTAAATCGCAAAGCTTGGGCAAAAACGGAGACCCCTCACCTGAAAGGAGTGCAGGCGGTTTGTCGGCCCCGGGGCTTGCAGTCCGTCCGGCTGGTCGGACGCGGACGGGGCGTGCGGGGCGAGCGGGGCGTGCGGAACGTGAGGGGCGTGCGGGGCGGGCGAGGCGGGCGGGGCGCGCGGGGCGGGCCCGCGCAGGCGCGCCGCTAGGTGGCGCAGCGGCAGCTCCTCGTCCGAGTCGGACGCGGAGGGCGAGGAGGGCTCCCAGTGGTCGGCGGCGGCGGGCGGCGAGCGCGGCGCCACGAGCGGCGGGCGGCGCGTGGTGTGCCGCTCGGGCTCCGCCAGCGGCTCGGCGTGCGCCAGCACCGGGTCCAGCGCGCCGCGGTAGCGAGGCACGCGCAGGCGCAGGCGCCGCGCCACCTGCCGCATCACGGCGTCGCAACGCGCGTTGATCTTGAGCGCCGCCACCGAGTCCTTGGGCGTCCACTGCAGGTTGACGATGTAGAGCGCGGGCCGGGCGCGCGGCGCGCTCTGCATGCGCCACAGGCGCGGGTAGCGGCGCAGCACCTTGAGGCTGGAGCCCAGGCACAGCACGACGTCGGCGCGCGCCGCGTGGCGCAGCGCGCCGGCCCAGTTCAGCGGCCAGGCGGCGCGGCCGCGCTCGCCGAAGTGCACGATGGAGTCCCGCAGCTCGGCGCCGCACGCGTGGCACAGGCGGCGCGTGCCGTGCGCGTGGCGCGCCGTGCGCTCCGTGGTGTCGAAGGCGCGCAGGTACACGCGGCGGCAGGGCGCGCACAGCTCGGCGAACATGTCGCCGTGCAGCTCGGCGAGCGCGCGGCGCGGCAGGCCGGCGCGCAGGTGCAGCCCGTCGCAGTTCTGCGACACCACGAACTTGAGCGCGCCGCGCGCCCACAGCGCCGTCAGCGCCATGTGCGTGAAGGTGGGCTGCGCGCGCGACACCTCCACCCGCCTGCACACACACACACACGTCAGACCCGCGCGTGGCTGCGCTCACTGCTCGGGTACAGCCGCTCGGCGCACTCACCCGACGGTCTCGCCGCGCTGCAGCCGCGTCCACACGCCATGCGGCCCGCGGTAGTCGGGGATGTCGGCGGCTGTGCTGATGCCTGCTCCCGTGTATACCTGTTTGATAAGATCTTGTCAATTCATAAGAGAGTAAAGACATATATTTACTGAGTATCTCAGGTATATTTTTATTTTTGTTCCATTTGAGGTTTACTAAACTGTGCAAAGGTAGGGCAAAGGTTGCCATGTGCACTATCCTGTAAATTAATTATTAATTGAAATAATTCAGACTCTTTGTCATCTATGTGAAGAAAAGCCGCAGCACCAGATGAGGGTTTATGTGACATACTTAGAATAAGGAGCACTTAGGCGCCTAAACATTGTTTATTTAGTTAGTTTATACTAGCTGTGCCCGCAACTTCATCCACGTGGAATTTAACAAAAAAGTTATTTAGTTTTTTTTTTATTTTAGAATTTTTCAAAAATGGAAGTAGCTTAAGTTATTCCTTATTACATCAGCTATCTGCCAGTGAAAGTCCCGTCAAAATCGGTCCAGCCGTTGCAGAGATTAACCGGAACAAACAGACAGACAGACATACAAAAATGGTTAAAAATGCTATTTTGGTATATGTACCATATTAACATTCATATGCATGTAGTAAAAAGCGGTTATTTTAATATTACAAACAGACACTTCAATTTTATTTTTTGTATAGATTATCTTTCTTTTTTTTGTAAATATTTTGTATTAATAATTCAATAAGTAGCATTAAATATTAATTAACTTGAAAATTTTATCTTGGAATAATAATTACCAATCCATTTTATTAAAACTCAAACAAAGTTTAGCATTAGCCAAAAACACTGGATTACAAAATGAAAGACAATGTTTGGCAATAGATCCTTCTGCACATGTGGCTTCCCTGGTAGCTGGTAGCTCATTAACAACAACAAATACTTGAATGTCTATTAACTCAATCATATATTTTCTCTTTTTAAATTGTATTGGTTCGTAGAGGCACAGGAAAAGAGCACATAGAAGGAATTTGGGAAAGCCTTTGCCCAGTAGTGACTAGTGAGACGGTACAGGCAAAACAATATGTGTTCTTGTTACACCGGGTTCTGGGTAGACTTAATATAATTTAATATGTTTTGACAATATCTACATCTATACAGTCAACCTCAACCTTTAGACTAGTTTAAGTTTTGATGACAATATTATGTCACCTGGTTAATATAAATCTTGGAAATCCATAAATGTAGTAAAATAACAACACAATTCTATTTCCCAGTTTCCACACAGACAAATGGCTAAAAATCTATACTAATAATAAAGCTGAAGAGTTTGTTTGTTTGCTTGAATGCGCTAATCTCAGGAAGTACTGGTCCGATTTGAAATATTCTTTCAGTGTTAGATAGCCCATTTATCGAGGGAGGCTATATATTATCATGCTACAACCAATAGGAGCGGAGCAAAAATGAAAAATGATGCGAAAACGGGGAAAATTTAACGCAGACGAATTTGCGCGGTACAGCAAGTTTTCAATATAAATGAGTCTCTCATTTAGAATGGTATAAAGGACAGTTAGCATTGAACTTACTGTGAGTCAATCCTTTTCTGACATATTGTGCTGCGTGGAGGTTTCAAAAACACACTCGGAACCATAACATTTGGGCAAACCATAGCATGTAGTGTAGAGTATGCAGTTTCTGCCAAAGATGATTCACTGAACATGTCCTGTTACTGTTCAACCAGCAGCAGCGTACTGTCACAACTATCATTCACCATTTCTTTTACACTCTTCCAAGAGATTGCCAGCAACAACATGTAATTACTAGCCTTTAACACAAAGCTGCATTGGATCTGGCATGGATGTATTTCCCACCGCCTGACCTCCTTATAAATTGGGGTGCAAACCAACCACTACGGAGTTTCATAGACGATTTTTATTTATTGTGCACCGATTTAGAACTTTGATGATCTAGAACATTTGCTCACCACTAGATGCTTGGCATTCCGGAGAGCGCGCGCGAGGCGGCGGCACTTATCGCGCAGCACCCGCGGACTGTCTTCAACCTCTGCAGCGCGCTCAGCAGCACGCGCGCGGCGCAGCGCAGCGGCGGCCGTGCCAGAGAGAGGCCGGCCGCGGCCCGCAGGAGCAGCGCGGCTCGCTGGCGAAGCATGGCTCACAGGAGCGGCGCGGACTGCCACAGGGACCGCCGTGGCCGCTGCGCTGTCGCCGCTGAGGCGCGCGCTGGACCGCACACCGCCTCGGTCCGACATATCCCTCGGCTACTGGCCGCGACCGCTCCACGACTGGTTCCGCCGTTGACGCCTGCCGCTCGTCGGCCCGGACCTTTTACACATGTCGCTCAGAGCTGACGGTCGATCGCGGCGCTCGTAAACAATCAAAGAAGTCTGTCGTTTTCCGTTCGTCAGATACATACAAGCACAGATTATTAATATTTTGACGACGCTGCATGTTGACCTTCTGTCTGTCAACTGTCAGGATTTCTTTTTATTAATTCTTAGATAAAAGTATTTTGGCTATCAGTGAACGAATGAAATGTGATTACACCATTAGTCATACTAAAATTATGAGTTATAAAAAGTAACTTGATTAAAGGACTAGTTCGTAGTAAGGACTAGTAGCTATGGCCATATCAAAATAAACTTATTACAAATGCATATTTAACTGTCACGTTAAGCAGAATTTCGTGGGGCACCTTATCACGGGAACTCAAATGAGTTTTCGCGTTAAAGTATTCCGGTTCAAGAGCGAGCAGATGGTATTTTATATGAATAAATTATTTACCCCCTGCTCGCAAATGACAAATTATATGTCATGCAAACATGAAACGTGCATTATTGCGCAGTAATATTGTATTGAATTTCATTATTGCCGCAGTTCATTAAGAGTTAAATTTGGAACCTTAAAATATTGTGAAAAGACTTTCACTTCGTGGGTTCAAATAATTGCCGTTGAGTGCCAAAATAATTAAGTTAAATAACTACTTAGTAATGTTATGTTTAATAATAAGAAACATAATATTGTAAATGAATTAAATAGTTTAGTAGCCAAACGGCAAAAAAAAACCGGCCAAGTGCGAGTCGGACTCGTGCACGAAGGGTTCCGTACCATTATTTATAAAAACGCAAAAAATCACTTTTTTGTATCTCCTTCTTGGGGGGCTCCCATACAAAAAAGTGATTTTTTTCCCTTAACAGATGACTCCCCCAGTCGACCATTTTAATTGGGCACACGATGCACCAAACTCCCTGTATACGTAGATATTATTTTCAACCCCCACTTACATTAATGGAGGGCCAACCCCTTTTTAGGGTTCCGTAGCCAAATGGCAAAAAACGGAACCCTTATAGATTCGTCATGTCTGTCTGTCTGTCCGTCCGTCCGTATGTCACAGCCACTTTTTTCCGAAACTATAAGAACTATACTGTTGAAACTTGGTAAGTAGATGTATTCTGTAAACCGCATTAAGATTTTCACAAAAATATAGAAAAAAAAAACATAAATTTTGGGGTTCCCCATACATAGAACTGAAAACCAAAAAATTTTTTTTAATCATACATATACGTGTGGGGTATCTATGGATAGGTCTTCAAAAATGATACTGAGGTATCTAAAATCATTTTTTTCTAAACTGAATAGTTTGCGCTAGAGCCACTTCCAAAGTGGTAAAATGTGTGTGTGTCCCCCCCCCTCTAATTTCTAAAGTAAGAGTAGGAAAATTCTGAAAATATTTAGGATTGTAGAACGTAAAAAAAACTATCAACGAAAATTGGTTTCAATAAGATATGATGTTTAGTTTTTGAGATATGGGACTTTTTCAGCAAACTGCAGCAGTTACTTTGTTTTTCATTAACATACTATGAAAAACCAATTTAGTTTTGCGGTTGAGTGTGTGAATTTTACTAACTAATACTACTAAATAATGAATGACAGTTCAAAATATTATTTGGGGCTATGGAACCCTGTGTGCGAGTAAGACTCGCACTTGGCCGGTTTTTTTCTTTATTCCTACTTCATATTTCATTTTGTGTGGTGGTTTATAGAAGGCACTTACTCTCCAAATTTGAACTGTGTGTCTCGGTGTGAAAACACTGTGACATACGGACAGACGGACAGGCCGAATCCATGAGGGTTCCGTTTTCCCTAAAAACGGAACGCCTCCTTTCTTTTGATACCCATTTATCAAATTATGAAGAGTTCACAAGTTATGGCTCATAACTTGTGAACTCTACCATACCGGTCAAAATCTTTTTAACCCCCGACCAAAAAAGAGGGGTGTTATAAGTTTGACGTGTGTATCTGTGTATCTGTGTATCTGTGTGTCTGTCTGTGGCATCGTAGCTCCTAAACGGATGAACCGATTTGGATAAAAGTGGTGTCGTTTGAAAGGTATTTTAATCGAGAGTGTTCTTAGCTATGTTTCATGAAAATCTGCTCAGCCGTTTGAAGATCATCACCTCTTTTCTAGTTGATGTAGGGATTTAAAAACTTTCACAGGTAGTCTATTTGAAATTTGAGATGTTGTCGCTTGTCACCATGGGTATTGCTGAGGGGGGGGGGGGGTGCACCCCCTCCCCCCAAAATTTATATTTTGTTTAATTTATATCTTTCCTTGGTTTCGTTAACTAGGAGTAGGACAGTCAAGGCTAGGAAAAAATAAAATAAGTTTAAAAAGCATAAAAAAAATTAAATTAAAAATTTAAAAAACCCCCGACGCAAAAAACGTCTAAAAAGCCAAAAATAAATTAATCCAAGCGTCGTAGCGTCGGGGGACCGCTAAGAAGACCGCTTAGTACAAGCACAGAACAAAGCGGACCCCCGACGCTACGACGCTTGGATTAATTTATTTTTGGCTTTTTAGACGTTTTTTGCGTCGGGGGTTTTTTAAATTTTTAATTTAATTTTTTGAGGGTAATAAATGGTTCAATGATAATTGAATTGAATGGATAGTGTGAAAGAATTTCTTGAAAAAGTAACTGCTAATATGGCTAATGAGCTCCACAAAGTTTTATCTAATCTAAGCATCTATTAATGTTAGAATTTTGAATACATATGAAAACATATAGGTGGCAACAGATCAAGCTATACATTTCCAGCATAACATGGCCTCGATTTGTATAGATTTCATGTAAAATGAGAGAAACGCATAAACTGGTTTTGTATATCTTGATTGGTCGTTCGTCACAAAGCCGTCAACTAAGCGTTATGCACATCAAACTATTACTTAGTTTGATGACTTTGATGTGCTTAACGCAAAAATTATTGTCATATCATTATAAATCTCATATCTTTTTTAAATGTCCACTCATACTATATTTGTATGAGTGGAGATGCGACTGATTATGACTAAAATTATTTAAATTAAAAAAATGATATGGTTAATATTACCGAGAAATTTTTAATTAGTTAACTGTCGACTAAAATTAAAATGACCTTTCAAACAAATCATTGTTTATTTGTAGTAAATATGAAATCTTTTTTTTTTTAGTAAGGTAGCACCGGTTCACATTTAAATTACGTCTATTGGCATTTTCCACTGTTTTCTGTTCCGTGGATTCTATATTCCGAATCTATTTTACTGTCTTGAAAGCCTAAAGTTCAATCCTGTTACAAGTAAATAAAATGTCAAAGTCAGTTTTTGATTGTTGCAGCTGCCAATGTCATTGTCAAAAGTTTCTTTTGGAAGTTTGGCAGGTAAGATGTGTACGATTTTTACGAAAATCGTCCTAAAATCCATTTAAATCTACCACAAGACTAGTGTTTTCCATATTTTTTCATATGTAATCATTTAATAGTGATAGTAGTGCATCGATTGCAAGTTATATTTAAATTAATACCATCGTTTTATTTCCAGTTTGACGCTGAACATATTCGTCTTCAACATGGTAAGCAAAAGCTACTCATTTTAGTTGTTAGATGTTCTGAACGTTTATTAATTATTAATAAGCAAATATAATTAATATATAGTATAAATATTTATTTAATATATAATTACTATATATATATTAAGTAGTATCAAAAAATATCTTACCTCAAGGCGGAATTAATTGAAATGTATGTTGTTGTTATTTGCAGCCCCGCGAAATCAAAGATATCAAGGACTTCCTACTGAAGGCACGTAGGAAAGACGCTAAATGTAAGTTGTGTACCTACTGATAATACTACTGTGATTGTAACATTTTATTGATGTGAAACATCATGTGCGATTAGACATTAAAATTGATTCGTATGCCATGACGGGAAATGGAGTTTCGCCCCCCACCCCTATGTCATGTAAAATAAACCTTTTCCCATTAAAATAAAGTTTGTTTTAATTTCATTGACGATCATCAAATGTTGTATCTTTATTTTACTCTATATTTAGTTTTTCGGTTTTATTAATGCATAATAAAATTCTAAAACCAAAGATGTTTCACATCTGACATCTGACTTTTTTTTTTTGATAGTCCTAATAGATGATCTTACAGTTTACATTATCAAATGTTGTTGATAATGCTAAAACCATATATTATATTTATGTTTGTCATGTTTGCAGCTGTGAAGATAAAGAAGAACCCTGAGAATGTGAAGTTCAAGGTGCGATGCTCCCGATTCCTGTACACACTTGTCATCACTGACAAAGAGAAGGCAGAGAAGCTCAAGCAGAGCTTACCACCAGGTATGTGATCGACAAGTGGTAAATACAGTATGAATTTTTGAAGTGGGTGTGGATGACAAAATTGTAAACTATGTGTTGATAACGAAAAACACTCCAAGGAGTCTCGAGCCCGATTTGGATACAAAAACCACATATTGGATTTTTCAATTGGAGGAATCAAACACATTGATTTTGAAAAAAAAACACCAATCAATAGTGTCTGCATCCCCCCCCACCCACCTGGAAATTTCTTCCTGTATATGCATTCTTGAATCTCTTAGCTATTTAGAAATTCTCAAGCATTTAGAATAAAACTGATTTAAATTGATTTATCAGTGCAGTGAATCATTCATAATGCACAGCCTGTGAATGCTCACTATAATATTATAAGCTGTCCCACGCAACTTCATCTGTGTCACGTTTTCCCTGCTTTTGCAATTATTTTCATTGCTGCTATACAGCTCCATCTATTGAGTACTTACTCAATCCAGTCAACAGAGACCGCCATCTGTTAAAATGGTTTGGAGCTAGCAGATAATTGTGACTTAATTTGCAATAAAATCATATTGCCTTTATTTATTTTCTTAACATATCCTTTACATTTTTAAATATTTTTACAAAACAACATATAAAAAAACATTTTAAAATATAAAAAATAGTAGCCCATCAGCATCGAGAACAGGGTCGGGGCTACCGGTGGTCAGGGCTCTTGAGAGAAGAACCTCCTGACAATTCGTGCTGTGTCCGGAAGTACTGCTTTCTGAATCAAGCCCTTGATCCAGCTGCCAAGCGAAAGACTTCTCAGATGTTGGTCGAAGTTTTTAGCTATTAAGCCATTGGCCGACACGACTATCGGCACAATGACTGCTGTAGTCACGTCCCACATGTCGACAACCTCGCGAGCTAGATCTAGATACTTGAATTGATCTTTCTTCTGCTTTCACGAGGTTCTCATCATGCGGGACCGTTATATCAACAATCATTGCGCGACGCTCCAATCGATCTATCAACACAATGTCAGGCTTATTGGCAACAATAGTCCTGTCAGTGATGATAGGTTGATCACAATACAACGTGATATTACCATTATCGAGAACTGGGTCGGCCGCATACTTATAGTATGGCACTTCTGATTCCAACAAGGTTGTATTTCAAAGCAAGTTGCTGGTGGATAATCCTAGCAACAAGTACTCTCCGTTAGCCAGACGAGAACACCCAGAAATAATGTGTCAGGCCGACAAAACCGTCAGGGCCGCTAGCCTTGTTGTAGCACCCTACGAACGTCTTTTTGATGGATGCGAATATCCGACATACTCGTCTCGCATCCATCAGGAAAAGGAGAGGGCCGCGCGTCACCAGGACTCAGACGTGAAGATTCCGCAAAAAGAGAGGCAAATAAATTTGCTTTCTCCTCAGCGGAGTGGGCCAGCGACCCGTCGTGTTTCAGCAGTGGTGGTAGTGAGGGACGGCAGAAGTTCGACTCGACCGACTTGGCCAGGGACCAAAACGCTTTACTACCTGCTGGGTAAGAAGCAAGTTTGGCCCCTATTCGGCTAATGGGGTCGAACCGAGCCCCTCGCAACACCTTCTTGCAGGACTTGGCCGCCCTGTTGAAGGCCTTCTTCTTCTGACCCACGTCACTCGCTTTGCGCGACCGAGCATCGACCCATGCCAGGTAGGCCTCATGCTTGAGCGCGTCGGCGCGATAACAATCAGCACCAAGCCATGGCCGGTCTTCACTTGACATTGTTATGTCAGAGAACGGAATATAGTACTCCATTCCCCGACGCAACACATCTGTCACGGCGTCCGCGCATGACAAAGGGTCAGCCGAAGAAAAGCAAGTAGGCCGCCAAGGAAAGGATGCGAAGAAAGATCGCATCCCATCCCAATCTGCTGACCTGTACCGCCAAACCCGCCGGGTGCCTCTCGGGCTAGGATCGGGTGGGGAGTAGACGGACACAGCCTTCACCAGACAGTGATCGGAACTACCCAAAGGTGAAGTTATCGACACGGAGTATCGGTCTGGATCTGTTGTCAGCAGAAGGTTCAAGCAGTTAGCCGTGTGCGAATCTACATCCGGTACCCTCGTTGCCCCCTGAACCATCTGGGTGAGGTTTAGCGCTAGCAAAAGCTTACGCATCTCTCGCCCAGCATGATCGGTGCACTGGTATGGGAAGAGCCACTCCTGGTGGTGGGCATTAAAGTCCCCCAGTAACACTAATTGGGCGGAAGGGTACCGCTGCTGTGCCGCATCAGCCGCCTCACTGATGTACTCTGTGAGCCTGGTTGTCTCCTGATCTCCGCTGTGCGAACGGTATACACAGGCATAGATAATTTTATCCAGACCTGTGTCCACCAGTGTCCAAAGCGTCGTGAATCTGGAGTCCTCAAGGTTACGGAGACGCCGATAGCAAGCGTCGTCACGAACGTACACACACACTCCCGCGCCTGGTTTAAAATTGTGCTCCAGGGTGTACCCTGGGTAAGACAAGTACGACACGTCTGACGGGCTCGCTATCTGCGTCTCCGTTAGGAAAAACAGCGCTGGTTTCTCAGTCTCTAGGTGGTAGTGGACTGCAGAGAGATTTGAGTGCAGACCTCTAATGTTGGTGAGGTGCACTTTGTGTGGGAGGGGGTGCAGCCGCTGATGAACTTTAGATTTATTTTTCCTTGCCATATTATAAGAGTGAAGGGAGGAGAGGAGAAGGAAGTAAGACGAGGTACCACGCAGCTAACCTACAGACACGCACTGAAAGGACGCCATCATTGGGGCACTAGTCTGGAGACTGCGGGGACGCCCGAGCCCCCCCGGAATGTCCATCGGGCCCGCCCAAACTGGTCGCCAACCAGCACGATGGCGCATTCCGAGATTTTTCGACAGTTGGCGGGGCAGCCTTTCATGTGTGGCTGGCACAGTACTTGGGCCCCCAACTACCTGCGGTCGGCCAGCGGCGCACCGTGTATACAAGGTGTTGTTTTGCATCCTCGTCAAAATTCAGGAGGTTGTCACACAAGACATAAATCATCAATTAAAATTACGGTACCTAGTTAATTACTAATAAACGCGGATTTTTTTGGTTGTTTATGTTTGTCAGTATTTCAGAATAACCCCCTTAACGTGGTTTAGGGAATAAGAAATGATCGAATAAACGTTTGAGATTGTATTTGTGGAGGCGCGGTTATAAGACGAGATCTGATTCTCGTCTTATGCCCTAGGCCCTAGTTTAAAACACGGGTTTTTCACACTTACCGATTTCCGTAAATGAGATTAAAAACAAAAATTACCTACCAATTTTATTATTTATTCGGGACGAGAATCATTAGCATAGTTACCTCCTTAAATTTGACGAGGTTGCAAAACAACACGTTGTATATATCTCGACCCAACTCATCTAGTTGGCTACACCGAGCATCGTACCGAAACACGGCAAAGCCGCTTGGCGGTACGTCTTTGCCCGGTGGGTGTTCGCAAGCCTTTGGCCGAAGCCTACCACCAGTTAGTGTCACCTGATTTGCACCACCTGGGGACCACGTATAGGGAAACAGAGGGTACTCTCCTACGGACGTGGGTGACTCGGTCCCCACAGTATTCCCTTAGACTGCATACCTCACGGTTGTGCAGGGTCTTAGCATTTAAGAAGCCGCGACCCCCACACTTCCGCGGGATATACAGTCTCATCACCGACGATCGTGGGTGATGCATCTGATTTGCAGTCAGCAGTACGCTGACCCTCCTATCCAGGGCATCAAGTTCTGTCTGAGTCCATTTGAGTATGCCAAATGAAAACATCAAAACTGGCATGACCCAACCGTTGAAGGCGCGCACCTTGTTTCCGCCTGACAGAAGACTGCTTAGCACCTTATTCAGGCGGCCAAAGAAACGTTCCCTCAACGATTGTTTCATGTCAGCAGTATTGATGCCTAATGCTTCCGACATACCCAAATACTTGTAGGTTTCTGTTGAGGAAAGGGATCTAAGGTGTATGGAATCCGAGAGTTGAGTTCCCACGGATTCCATGATCTTCCCTCGCTTCACATACATGACTGCACATTTGTCCACGCCAATTTCCATCCTGATGGCGCTACTGAAAGTTTCTGTTACCTTCAGTAGCTTCATCAGTTGCAAATTGTTGAGGGCAAAGAGTTTCAGATCATCCATGTAAAGAAGGTGAGAAATTACTTGACCACCCTCCTCAACCGATAACATAACAACATAACATTCATTCTTTAGTAAATAGAAACTTAAAAACTGTTAGTAGCACTTCACTGCACTATGACACTGTGCGACAACCTAGACCTGAACCCTCTAGCAGTGTGCTGAGAGGGTTCAAGGCCAGACAAAACCATAATGGACTCAGACTATCACCCTGGAATATACCACGCTCGATCCTTATTGGTTCGCTGTTCCCCTGTATCTGTCGACATCCTGGATAGCGAAGGACAGTTCTCCAGCGCCCCATACATGATATCAGGAAGGTACGCAGAGTTGCATCTACTTTGTACAACTCCAGCCATGAGCCAGTATGAGGCACCGAATCATAGGCCTTCTTATAGTCTATCTAACGCCGTATCCCAGTAGTTCCATTCTCTAGTTCCATTATGGGACTACTGGGATTTTTTTCTCCCAGTAGTTCCATGGAACTGGCATTCTGTTTATGCAAGATAAAATTAGTCTCATTAGTTCCTGTACAGTTAAATCGCAATGGAATTGACCGCAATATATTAACAGATCCGAGTATAAGTAGGTACAAAAACGTTACCTAGAATGCTTTTATTTTATTAGTAGGTATTATTAACAGAAACGTAACTTACAATGTTTTTTTTTTTTAATTTTCTACTTCTACTTATGATAACTGCGGACGATTCTTCTTCAAGAAATGTGGTACAGTAATTTCTCCACTGAGAAGTTTCATTTGCGAATTTTGTAAAAGCATGTCCTTCAAAACATAATTAGAATCTCTTCTGGTGTCAGGATTTAATTATTTTGTATTTTCTGTGTACTGTATAATACATAGCGTCATTTGATAAAACTTGCAATAATTTATGTAGTAAATAATTTATTACAGTTTTCTAAAATGACTTATTTAATCCGCCGTGCCATGCCTCTACAAAATTTGTTGTCCTGTGTATTTCCCTGAAAGCACACCATAGGTCAATAAATTCAGCGTCACGCAACCAAAACCATTCCATGTATAGTTTAAACCTATTTAAAAGTTAAATAGGTTTAAGTTTCTCGGATTCAGGTATGAACTCAATTTCGTGTAATAATTGTATTTCAGACTTAATATACCCTTCCGTCTGTTGTAAAGTGGGGTGTACAATCTGGTATTTGCGACTTAATTAACGAAAATAATAGGCTATACATTATTTTTGTCTTTCTTGATAGCAATGCATAAATCAATAGTACAGTAGTAGTTTGACATAAGATGTTTTCCATTATCAGAACAAAAAATCAGAATGCGTTCATGTCTGCAAGCAAGAATGGAATAAACTTTGGTGGGACCTCCACTTCTCGTACGTCATTATAAACTAGTATTTACGCCGACTGTACTTAATGGAACTAATGGGATAAGGTGAAAAAGTATTCTAGTTCCATGGAACTACTGGGAGAAAAAAATCCCAGTAGTCCCATAATGGAACTAGACAATGGAACTACTGGGATACGGCGCTATCTAACATGTAGACAGATCCTTTCGGGAGCGGCGAACCTGTTGGGTAATCGCCATATCAATGAGGAGCAGCTCCTTAGTACCACGAGACCCGTTCTTACATCCATTCTGAGAGGGAGACATGATGGAATTGCGCTCAATTTGTTGGTTAATTTTAGCTCTCAAAATGGATGTTAGAACTTTATAGACCGTTGGTAAGCAAGTGATAGGTCTATAATTTTTGGGTTCCGCAGTACTACCTGATTTATGGAGCAGGTGGGTAATGCCTGTCGTCAGGAACTGGGGCAGCGACCCTGACTCTAAGGCTGATTGAAACTGGGACGTCAGTTCCCGAGAACGCCCGCCTCACAAAGCGCATCACTCTAGAGCGAGAATTGCCCTCCCTGAAGCAGATTAACTTGCCGATGAGTACTCTAGCCTCACCGATACGCCGTTCAATCCTGCACTGCCAAGCTGGAACAGCTAATTTTGGTCATGTAGCTCGGTCACTGTTAGGAACTTTGACGTGCGCAGTACAATATTGAGTGGGTATCAGCAAGATCTTCGCTGTTGTCAAAGCAGTTTGACAGCAGCGAATCTAGAGTACACACCAGCGCCTTGTTTTTCTTGTGCATAGCCTTTGCATTGCCTTTATTATTATCTTTCAAGTTGGATCAAACTGCATACGGTGTTTAATTTGCAATAAAATGATATTGCCTTTATTATTATCTTTCAAGTTGGATCAAACTGCATACGGTGTACACAATTGTTTAAAATTGGTTAAGTAGAAGAGTCCATCCCGACAAATTTGGCACACGATGCACAAAACACCCTGTATAATGCCGAGGATGGTGTTCTCTTGTTTTAAAAGTTTGTAAGTTATTGGGGAAATGATGGTAATTTGAGAACAAAAATCGGATTTTTATACTAATTAATATGTTCTTTCATGAATATTTTATGTTTCTTATTATATTTGGTAATGTCACTGGTATGCCTATATGCCCCATAAGGATCAGACAGGGTTTTTAAAAATATTGTATTTTTTTAGCTTTCGTTTTTCTAACTTGTGATCAAGTCTAGTAAAACATATGAAATCAACTTTTTATGTATGCACTCTTAATCCAAATAGTCGATAAAACAATTTTCTGTATACATAGATGAGTACTGAACCTATGGTTGGTTGTATTGCTCAACTGCCTAGCCCAAACTTTATTGGGTTTGGCTTCCAATCTAGCCGGATGCAGCTGAGTATCAGTATTTTACATGAAGCGACTGCCTATCTGACCTCCACAACCCAGTAACTGAATAATACTACTTGTAAAAATTGTCAAAGATCTAAAAATGACAGCCGGGACCAACGGCTTAACATGCTTTCCAAGGCACTGACGAAACTGGTTCAAAATCAAAATCAAAATATTTTTATTTTACATAGGCCTACAGGGGCACTTATAAAACGTCGGCAAAAAGGTGCTCGGTTCGGGTTGGTCGTTTCCTATGGAGAAGAACCGGCAAGAAACTCCATGGTTACTCTTTTAAAATCATTTGGTTTTACAATATTTCTGTTACAGCATTAGTACTAAAGTATGGGAGGACATCGTAGGCCTGACAATAAGTCGTTGCTTACTACGAAACGTAGAACGAAATAAAAAGTTACCAAGGATCTAGGAATCTATAAGGCCTACAATGTCCACACATTTACAAACAATCGGTAAATAAGAAAAAGAGTCTATACAACAACAAAAAATAAATAGAAAATATCACAAAATGACTAGATCAAATAAGTGACACAAATGTTGTCATCCGTGCTGTAACTATTCTAAACAAAAGGTGTAATGATTTAAAAACTATTGTAAAACATCTGATTAAAAAGAAAGGAAAAAAAAATAAGATTGAGAATAGTTAGAGACATCCACACATTTGTGCCGTTTATGAGCTACCAGGGAAGCCGCATGTGCGAAGGGGCTAAAGCCAAACTTCTCTATCTTCAACGTAGTCCTTAATTTTGTAATATGCTTTTTTAATTAGGACACGTTTAATATAATTTTTAAACTTTCCATCGGTCAGTTCTGTAACTGACTTCGGCAACTTATTATAAAAGCGTATACTGTTTATAAGAAAAGACTTGCTAGTTTTGGTTAATCTGAATTTGGGTATTACAATTTCGTGTTTACTGCGTGTATTTATATTATGGAAGTCGCTTCTAATTTTGAAAAGGTTAAGTAATTATGGTCACCCATCCACAGACCGACCTCGGCTAGCACGGCTTAACTGCTCCTCTACCGAACCTATTGCTATATTATTTAAAAAAAATATTTAACTATGACGTTTAACAGATGTTAAGGTATGGCTTTTTTTCATTGACCTCCTCATTTTGTGAGGCCTTGATAGTTTGTGGAATGTTAAGTTGGTATATTGGAAAGTACCTATTACGTAGTAGAATGTTCAATTAGATTTTTGTTTGTTGCAGGTCTCCAGGTTAAGGAAGTAAAGTGATGTGAATAGATTTAAATAATAGAAAAAATATTAAAACTACTGTCTTTTTTTATTTCTACCATAGCCAACAATATACACTACACACCTGACATAAGAACACACTAATTTGGTTGGATTCTGGAGTTGGAGAAAAAGCAATTAACCTTCTAATCTAATCAGAAAAGTAGTACTGCACGGTTGTGTACTCAATAATAAGAACCCCCTCTAAAGTTACCTCCCCGTCTCGAGAAGCTATAAATGTCGAATACACATTGAGGGGTTCGCAACCTTTGCAGAGATATTAATATGTATCCGGCTTGTGTACGAGGATTTGCTGAAATGAACTATGGGTTAAAACGTGGCCGCGCCATTGAAACGCGGAGATCCGCGCGGCCACGGAGATCTGAGTACCTATTTGGCTGCGACCAAACGGGCTCGATTCTAGGTTAGACATGCTAACCGCAACACTTTATTGTTATCTAGTTATAACTATAAGTTAGTAGCTGAAAAGACAGGACAATTTTTGTTAGTAAATCTAGCTAAACAAAAAATGTATATGTATAAGAAAAAAAAATTAATAAGTAGATGTATTCAAAACACTACAATTCAACATATAAAACAAAAAGTTATTATTACTACACACCAGACAACATTTTGATATCAATTACATTTAAAAACTTTGATAGGATTTGGATTGGTTTTGGAGAAAAGTTAGTCAAAATAATGAATGAAATGAATGAATGGAAGTTAATAGGAAGAGGGATTTTAATTTTGGAAAGCCTAGGGTAGTTACAAGTCAAAGGATTGGGAATTCAAAGGACATGAGAAGAAGATATGGTCCAAAGTACCATCATCAAGACCGCATTCGCACAGGGAACTGTCACGCACCCGAATCTTGTTCAGGAATACTGGCAGCAGTACCAACTCTCAGTCTGCACAAGGATGTAACAGTTCTTTTAGACAGTTTGAAGCATTTAAGAAACCAAGGTTTCCGCTGGATTTAAGATGAACACTGGCGTAATAGGTACGCCCCCTTAAGTTTCGAACTTACCTGCCACACAGCTGACCACGAGTTGTATAACTTGCGTTTGGTGTCAGTTAGATGAAGCAAATTTAGCCAATGAGTCGCCGCGCTCGTTGCCACCTATTCCCGAGTGGCTGGGAACCCAATCTATCTCAATGCTTAAACCGTTGTTCGAACAAGTGAATAGTAAGTTTAGAATGTCGAAAATGATTTTGCTACTGCGAAAATGAACGAATATCTGTGAAAATGAACGAATTTTTAATATTGTGGGTTAAAATAAAATTAATGGTTTCTAGGATACCGATGCATTCGCCAGTAAATACTGAAGTCTCTGGTGTGCATTGGAATAAAAAGGCAATCTTACAGTTCTGGAAATTCTGGAAGACGTGTTAAGAGAGGGGTAGATTTGTTCCAAAATTGGGAGTAAAGGATGGGACGAAAGAGAGAAAGCTTTTGATAAGACGATCTGCCAAGTATTGTCTTCGAATGTAAAGAGGAGGTTCTGCACATTCGACCTGGAGGGCATTTACGGGGGAGGGTTTAATTGCACCAATTACGATCCTCAGACATTTGGACTGTACAGAATCCAGGCTACGCAGGGCTGAGCTTCCTTGTTACATGGCTCAATTATGTAACTGCAGTAATCCAACACGCTTCTGACCAGTGCATTATATATGAGCTTTAAGGTATATAGGTGAGCTCCCCACCAGACACCTGCCAAAGCCTTGAGGACTGAAACCGAGCGCTCACATTTTTTTACTGTATTATCGAATGTGACCTACTCCCGACAATTTGTAATCTACGGTAACCTCAAGAAACCTGGCCTTCTCCTATGGGGATGGTTTGACCATCAATATTTATTTCAACTTGCGGGATAAGGCGTCTACGAGTAAAGACAACTGCGGTAGGTACTCTTTGGAGCAAACTCAAACTCAAAGCATTTATTTCAATTAGACCATTACAGGCACTTTTGAAAGACAAAAAACAAAAAAAGAACGCGAAGCTACAGTCCCAGTCACAAGACATAATAACTTGTGAAAGTACTGTAGTTGCCCATTCCAAAGCGTAGATCTCTATGGAGAAGAATGGGCAAGAAACTCCATGGACACCTTTTTAAATCAAAATATGTTACAAAATCTTGGTTACATCATTCGTGTTGAGAATTATTAGTATGTGAGAACGATGTAGAAATACGGGCAACTTAAGAGCGTCCAGAGTAAAAGACGAAATCAATAGTTCTAAAATAATGTTTTAAAATTAAATAATTATAATAAACCGTGGCAGCTAAGAGATGACCAGTCACAACTGACAGCGCCCGTTCACGAACATCACGCATGTATCAGCCACCATTCAACTCAACCATATGGTTGAGTGAGTGGTGTTGATGGTGGCGGGTGTGTCGGGTCATTTAAGGGGTTTTTAGTTCCCTTCAATATTGAACAACGTGACATTTAAGTGAGCATGACATTCACTCAACCGCCAGGGTAAATTCACGTCAATGAAAGATGTAGGTACTCAGTAAATGGTGGCTTTACAGTACATAGTTTTCACACATGTGCTATGCAATTATATAATACTATGAGATTGAATCTATACAAAGCAAAGATATTTATACAATCTTCTGCAGCTTCCACAATAACTTCACATGGCAATTTGATAGGTAGCCCCTATTAGTCCGGGGAATTTACGCCGAATATTAGGCTAACTTTGCATTAATTAAAAACAGCGATTTTTTTCATTGAATGTGTAGGGTATGGACAGGAGAGTATATTAAGCTGTATCCCGCGAAAAGTTCACCTCCGCGTATATGTTTTTTTTTAGAAAACGTCTAATATGAATTTAACTTGGTGGAAAAAAATATAAACAGGTATGTTTATTTGGAGTATTTGTAGAACAGATTGAGTACTACAAGTAGGTCAGAAAATTAAACATTTTCGTCCACGGAACATGCGTTTTTTTTTTAAAATCTTATAATTTGACTTCGTACATAAGGCAAAAATATTAACAGGACAAAAATAGTGCAAAAATGATTTATAACACCATGTCTAACTATTATTATCAAAATTAAACAAATTCTGCTCCGGACTTCACAGAAAATCAAGAAAATCAAAAAATCTTAAATACTACTTACGGCAAAAATGTAACAGGATTTAAATTCATTTAATAATAAGAAATATATAAATCCAAACCTTAATACCCCAAAATTAAACAAATTAGAGCGATAATTAATATTGTCAAAATAAAAATTAAATTACGATGCACGGTGTCAGCGCTAAGCAGCTTGCGGCGTACGGCATGTGCTAGTGTGCGTAAAAAAGATAAGCGCTGCGTTCATAGTGTGCAAATGACTGTGTTGTTGTTTGAGTCGGTGTTTTATTGAGTTGCGCGATTGTATACCTTATTTCAATTACGGAAAGATCAAATTCCTATGAACGTGCTGCGCCAAATACAAGAATGAAGCTTGCAGACGTATTTTACGTAAACATTAATTGATTTTTTTTTCACGATTTGCTTTAAAGTGTTTAATTTTCGTGTAAATAGGTTAGAAATAGCCTTTAGATGAAAGTTAAACTAAATTAAACCCTGTTACCATTTTGCCTCAACCGCTATTGTAAAAAAACTGGTAATAATAACTTCCGGTAGTACAATTTGTTTAATTTTGTTTATTGGCGGTGTAATATATTAATTTAAGTTATTTTATGTAAAAAAACCGCTGTTTATATTTTTGCCTTAAGTACAATCCAAAAATTTCGTAAATGTTTTTTTACCGTAATTTCCGTGGACGAAAATGTTTAATTCTGAAAAAATATATTACTGTCACCAATTCTTTACCTAAAGTAACTAAATTTGTTCTGTTAACATTTTTTCCCATGTGTTTATTCACAAAAACGCGTTTTCGTCTTTTTCAGCTTGATCCGGTCTCGGAAAATGTTTAATTTTTTTTTATTATTTGAAGAGCTAAGGTCAAGTACACGATTCAAGAAAAAAATCGCTGTTTATATTTAATGCAGGGTTCAAATCTAAAAGCCCCGGACTATATGGTTGTGGAGCAGGACCAGCATTGAGCCAAGCATTTTTATCATCAATGTAATCCCCAAACTTATAATATGCTTGCCTCCCATAGTGTGCGCTTTATGCAAGATTTAAATTTTGTTTCATTCAGTTGTAGAATGGGGGGAGGTATTTTATTGTAATGTTTTAAACAGTACCCCATGAAAGATGAGTCTACTTTAGCTAATCTGAAACCTGGCTGAACTAGTTGGTCCCTGTTTCTAGTATTATAGTGGTGCCGGCCACTTCTTTTACTAAATAAATGCAGATTTTTCCTAACGTACATGATATTTTCATAGATGTATTGACAAGGTACCGTCATGATGTTAATTTCCTTAAACAGTTCTCTTAGAGAATCGCGCCTACGTAGATTATATATGGCTCTGATAGCTCTTTTCTGCAGAATAAATATAGACTCGATGTCTGCAGCCCGTCCCCATAGTAAAATACCGTATGACATAATGCTATAAAAATAACTAAAATACACTAGCCTCGTGGTATCTACATCAGTAAATTGACGGATTTTCCTGACAGCATATGCTGCTGAACTCAGCCGTCCTGCAAGAGATGTTAAATGAGAACCCGATTGTAGCCTTGAGTCGAGCGTGATCCCCAAGAAAACAGTTTCATCGACAAATTCAAGTTTCTCTTGATTTAATACTATGTCACAATCACTATTACATTTACTGCCAGAGTCTATTATCATCTCAATTTCAACACCCCCTAGCGTACATCTAATTGTGTCGTCATTAACAATGTGAAAAATATAATCTACCTCTTCAGACTTGGTTTTAGATTTCTTACTAAGGCTACGGCTAATGCTAGGTTTAGAAGAGGTATCACTATTTTTACTTACACTCCTACACGGCTCCGCAGTACTACCTGATTTATGGAGCAGGTGGGTAATGCCTGTCGTCAGGAACTGGGGCAGCGACCCTGACTCTAAGGCTGATTGAAACTGGGACGCCAAGCGAGCGTGCGATCTTTGGAACCATTTGATCCAGAAGTTGTGCAGTCCATCCGGCCCTGGAGATTTCCAGTGTGGTAACGGATGGACTGCACGAGCTACGTCTTGGGGGCTGATGATAATTGCCCCCATTTCTGGTATTGGATCACACGCTTGTTCAACCTCCCGGGTCCAACCACCCTCAGTGTGACTGACAGGCACCGACCAGATGCTGCGCCAGAACGAACACATGGCGTCATCATCCGGCAGACGCGTGTCAGTCACCCCTTGGTCTGGTCGTTCCCAAGCCCTATATACCCACCGTTCATCGCTTTGGAATGTGCGATTCTGAGTGTATCGCTCCACTCGCCGCTTGTACCGACGAATACGGCTTGCCCATGCACAGATCTTCTGCTTCAGGAAGTCGATACGCTCTGTGACGCAGGCTAAATAATCACGAAAACGTCAGTTCCCGAGAACGCCCGCCTCACAAAGCGCATCACTCTAGGGCGAGTATTGCCCTCCCTGAAGCAGATTAACTTGCCGATGAGTACTCTAGCCTCACCGATACGCCGCTCAATCCTGCACTGCCAAGCTGGAATAGCTAATTTTGGTCGTGTAGCTCGGTCACTGTCAGGAAATTTGACGTGAGCTACACGACATGCCGCTACGGCTGCGCAGTACAATATTGAGTGGGTATCAGCAAGGTCTTCGCTGTTGTCAAAGCAGTTTGACAGCTGCGAATCTAGAGTACACACCAGCGCCTTGTTTTTCTTGTGCATAGGCAAACGAGGTAAACGTGGTCTAAGTTCAGGCGGTGTGGAGCGATACTCTCGGAACGCATCCTCCAAAGCGCTCCTCAATTGTTCGTTGCACTGGGTACTCACGGTTATAACTTCGTCAACATTCTCTTCACCACCGCGATCGGATCGCGACGAAGCACTGGATACATTCTGCATCTGCGCCGCGATCATTGGCGAAGCAGGCGTAACTGGGTTACTCCGTGAGTCGAGGCGTAGTCGATCAAGTACAGTGTCATCCAACATATGGTTACGCTGGATGACCCGCACCTGATCCGATAGTCGCTGAGCCGACACGCTGATAGCTGGTTCAAGCACCTGAAACAGAGAGAGCATCCGACCACGGTACGCAGTCAAGTTGCTTCCCCCCTCAGTAGCCCCATACTATGCGCGCATGACGTTCTCATTAATGGACTGAGTCCATCGCATGCGCGACATATTTCCACCGGCAGCGGGGACCCTGTTCGGGGCCTGTTGGCCTCGAGGTCCCAGGCCCGCTGGTGGCCGTCCTCTTCCTCGTCGTCGTGGTGGTGATGGCGTCGACGGCGGGGAGAAAAACTCGTCGCTGGAGCTCGACGCAACTGCAGCGACCGAAGACGCAGCGCACACGGATGTGGCGCATCCCGGCGGCTGCGAGGCGGAGCTCAGCGACGAGCCCGGAGATGGTTGGTGTGCCTCTTGTCTGGATCTGCTTCGGGTCAGCATCGATGACATATATGACATTTCATGGTGCTTTTTTCGTATGCATATTTCATTTTTATTTAATCATACCGGTTTTGGATATATAGGTAACTGTTATTTTTTTTTTCTTTTTCATTCTCTTGCTATTTTGGTCGGTTCTATCAATTTTCTTGCTTTATTTTCAATTAATTATGTAAAGGTGTGAAAAAAATGTCATGTCACTTTGACACTCGAGCCACAGATCACTATTATTGTGACATTTATTGATATTCGTGATTTTTTTAAATTCATTTCGTTAATTATTATTAATTACATTTGATTATTGTGAATGTGAGGACCATGTAGGTCACATTTGTCCATAAAGTTCAGTAAAACTTGCTCGACATTCAAATTAAAATTAAAGTTGTTTTTATTAAATCATCAAAATGAATTTCAAGATGTTCGAGCCGACATGCCAGCTATTTGACACACAACATATTTTTATTATTTAGGTCATATCGAGTAGGTATATCATTGTTAAAATCATATGCATTTTTTAATTTATTTTATACGTTTATACATTTTTAATTCTTTTTCAATTGTAAACGTTCTTTATTTTTACCAATGTTTAATAATTTAATTTAATCAAAAGCGATGACTTATTGTCGGGCCTACGCTGTCCTCTCATACTTGGGTACTAACGCTGTAACATCCAAATTCTGTAGAACCAAATGATTTTAAAAGAGTAACCATGGAGTTTCTTGCCGGTTCTTCTCCATAGGAAACGACCAACCCGAACCGTGCCTCTTCTGTCGACGTTTTATAAGTGCCCATGTAGGCCTATGTAAAATAAAATATTTTGATTTGATTTTGATTTGAATCAATTTTATACATTCCATATTTTTTACGTTTTATCAGTGTATGTTATCAATTTTAATTTTATTATTGTTATGTTTTTTTATACTTTTTCGATTTTATCATTTTGCTTTTATTATTGTCTTTTTGTTATTTTTAATAATGGGCACAGTATTTTATAAATTTTACACGTTAATTAATTTTACCAATATTATTAATTTTTACTTTGTATTGTTTCTTTATGTATTTAAATAACAATATAATTCAATTGGAATTTGTGCAGGGAAAAATACTTTAAATATGTTTGTTTATGTTTTCGAGCGTATGGCACTCGTGGGCTGCAGCTGAAAATCAGCGTCAGGTGGTAGGTACACCTTGTGTATCTGGCATTATACAAGGTGTTGTTTTGCATCCTCGTCAAAATTCAGGATGTTGTTACAAAAGACATAAATAATCAATATAAATTACGGTACCTAGTAAATTATTAAAAAACACTGCGTTTTTTTGTTGTTTAAATTTGTCAATATTTCAGAATATCCCCCTTAACGTGGTTTAGGGATTATAAAATTATCGAAAAACGTTTGAGGTTTTTTGTTTGTGTGTAAGCGACGTTTTAAGGCGGGAATCAGACGGCCCGTGTTCAAAACACAGGTGGTTCACAGTTACCGATTTCAGTAAATAAATAAAAAAAAGAAAATTACCTACTCATTTTATTATTGATTCGGGTCGAGAATCATTAGCATAGTTACCTCCTAGAATTTGACGAGGTTGCAAAACAACACCTTGTATATATATATATATATTCATTTATTTAATCAGATAACAAAGATCCATTGGGTTAGTAACAATATTCTTAACCTATGTTAGTACTTAATCGAAAACATAGACATTGTACAGGTGACTAGACACCTCACCAACGGGCTGTCATGCCTCCCGACTATGGCGCTCAGAATGCTGTTGGGGCTGCCACGGAGTCTGTTTAGCAGCGAGGCCGCTTTCTTACGCCGTACAGCATTGAAACCGTTGGTACGAGCCTCAGCGAACATAGATGACGCGCTACAAAACCGAGGCAGACGCAACAGTACCCTAAACGCGTTGTTATACTGGATCCGCAGAGCATTGTAGGCCTTAAGGGTGTAGCTGAACCACAGGCTCCCCGAGTACAGCGACATGCAATATGCTTTAAACAGCGTGACTTTGACTGGGGCTGTACATCGGAAGAACCGGCGTGCAAGCATATTTGCCCGAACCGACAATGCTCTGCGCTCCCTCTCCATATCCACGTCGTCCCTCAAATCGTCCGTCACCAAGTGGCCCAGGTATTTAAAAGAGTACACCCTATGCAGCTGCACACCGTTCAGTAAAACAGGAGGGACGGTGGAGGGACACCTGGCACCGGACTTGAAGACCATGTATTTTGACTTGCCTTCGTTATATACAAGGCCATGAGAAGCAGCATACGACTCGCAAACATCGAGAAGCTTACGGAGCGCACCGACCGAGGGGGCCAGCAGCACCATGTTGTCTGTAGTCTGTAGCGATTTGGGCGACTGTACGGAATTAGCACTGTGGACGGCCACTGGCTAATCCGTGTGCGACCGTGCGGTCAGTAAAGCGACTTCGTAACCGCACCCCCACCACCGCTCGCCCCACCAGAAAGGCATGTCGGTATTTATTGAACACTACAGCTAGTAACGCTTTTTTTCTTCGTTTTTAGGGTTCCGTAGCCGAATGGCAAAAAACGGAAATTCAAATTCAAATTCAAATTCATTTATTAATTTTGTGAACACAGGGTACAAAAATGATGTTGTATAAAAATGTTTGGTCCATCCTATGTTCCGCCGAAAGGCATACAAAATAGTGAGGTTATAGTGTCGCTAAAGTCAATATTATCAAATTTAAATTAATTATAGAAGTACAAAATCTCATAAAATACAATGTCAGCAAATTAAATATGTCAAAAATAAAATGAAGTAGAACAAAAATTGCACAAAAAAGAAAATAAATACAATGTCAGCAATATTACAATTGTCAAACTAAAATTAATTTAAACAGTACAAAAAATCATAAAAAAATACAATGTAATAAAATTTAAAATTATCAAAATTAAATTAGGTATAAGAATTATTAAATTAAGTTATATTATAAACATACCCTTATAGATTCGTCATGTCTGTCTGTCTGTCCGTCTGTATGTCACAGCCACTTATTTCCGAAACTATAAGAACTATACTGGTGAAACTTGGTAAGTAGATGTATTCTGTAAACCGCATTAGGATTTTTATACAAAAATAGAAAAAAAACAATAAATTAAGGGGGTCCCCATACTTAGAACTGAAAACCAAAAAAAAAAAATTCATCAAACCCATACGTGTGGGGTATCTATGAATAGGTCTTCAAAAATGATATTGATGTTTCTAATATCATTTTTTTCTAAACTGAATAGTTTGCGCTAGGGCCACTTCCAAAGTGGTAAAATGTGTGTCCCCCCCCCTCTAATTTCTAAAGTAAGAGGAGGAAAATTCTGAAAATATTTAGGATTGTAGAACGTAAAAAAAAACTATCAACGAAAATTGGTTTCAATAAGATATGATGTTTAGTTTTTGAGATATGGGACTTTTTCATCAAACTGCAGCAGTAACTTTGTTTTTCATGAACATACTATGAAAAACAAATTTAGTTTTGCGGTTGTGTGGAAGTTTACTAACTAATACTACTTACTGATGAATGACAGTTCAAAATATTGTTATTATATTGTTTGGAGCTATGGAACCCTGTGTGCGAGTAAGACTCGCACTTGGCCGGTTTTTTATAAACTGGTTTCTTATCTATTATTAGTTCGTTTGTGATTTATTGCTTGTGTTTCTAGCGCTATGGCTGACGAAAAAGTTGAAAAACTCTGAAATCAATCAACACAGGACCGCGATATAAATAGTATAATCAAGTTCAGATTTTTAAAGCTGTATTACTCACCTCGCAAGAAATCTATTGTACACATACAAGTTGGTGTACGACTGCAGCAGTCTCTGACAGTAATTGTGTTCGCATTTTTCGAAAAATACTACTTTTATTACTGTACAATACTGGACTGGCTTTGTGGAGTATGCACTGTACTTCCAGATTCCATATTCATTAAATCTTTTCAATTGAGACGGAAAATCTAAAAAAAACACTTTAACGAAATCTAAAATACAAGTACAAGTATACTAAAACATGTAGCCATGAAAATTAGTCCTGTTCTTAGCCATATTATAAATGTATGTTTTATTAATGGTGTATTTCCTGATAAATTAAAGGTAACAATAATCAAACCACTTTTCAAGAAGGGAGATAGACTGTCCGTAAATTGTTATCGCCCTATAGCTCTTATAGCCGTGTTTTCAAAAACCAGAGACAAAAATGATTTAGTCATTGAAGCCCAAATGCAGTTATTAACAGGCGAAATATCTGTGGGTCATTTTTTAGATAAACTTCGTTGAGTGCGTACTGTAATGAATCTGAATCACACATTAAAAAAAAATTCGCTGATTTTATTGAATATAATTATTATAAAAAACTAAGTGATTTTAACTCTAGTGTTTTTACCACCCCTAAATATTTCACAAGTGCCTAAAATAATAATGTGGAACTAATGATAACAAATTCAACATTAGTTCCATTATTTTCAGATTCTTTTAAAATGGAACTAATGATAAAAAATTCAACACTAGTTCCATTATTTTCAGAATCTTTTAAAATGGAACTAGTGATAAAAAAAAACTGTCAGTAGTTCCATCATGGAACTGTTAATGGTACTAGTGACAACGAACCTTTTCAAAAGTACTTGAAAAAGCAATACATGATAATATTTACAATTACTTTGAGAAGAATAACTTGTTTTCAGATGAACAATCGGGGTTTAGAAAAAATAAATCGATTGATATGGCAGTCTATAATTTTTTAAATAAAGTAATGCGTAATTTAAATAATAAGAATCATGCTTGTGCGTTGTATATGGACCTTACCAAAGCTTTTAGAGAAATAACTTACTCATCGAAACATAGAGAAGTAAAAATAGGTACCCCTATTTTTACTTCTCCACAAGGCAGTGTTCTAGGATCACTTTTATTTATAATTTATGTGAATGACTTGCCGCGCATTACAGATTAGGCACATAATACAGAAGATGACAAGAGGCAAATTGCTTGGTCATGACGGACTCAGCATCGAGCACCTGCAGCATGCAGTTCTCCACTTGCCTCGAGTGCTGGCACTTTTATTTAATCTGTGCCTGAGTCATTCACATCTTCCGCCTGATCTAGTGCGGGCTCTGGTGGTGCCGGTGGTCAAAAGCAAGATTGGAGACGTATCGGACAAGTCTAACTACAGGCCTATTTCACTCGCTACCGTCATAGCCAAGGTACTTGACAGCGTGCTCAGCTCACATCTTAATCATCATGTGCAGCTCTGTGACGCCCAGTTTGGATTCCGGCCTGGGTTGTCAACGGAGACGGCGATTGTTGGCTTGAAGCACGCTGTCAGGTATTATACGGCTAGAAAAACACCCGTATATGCGGTTTTCCTCGATCTGGCTAGGGCCTTTGATCTTGTCCCATACGATCTTCTTTGGAAAAAACTAGAGGAGACGCCAGAGTTTACATTGCTCCTCAAGCACTGGTATCTGAACCAGGAGACTCAGGTGCGTTGGGTGGATGAGCTGTCGGAGCCATGCCAGCCGGAGTGCGGGGTGAGGCAGGGGGGGCTGTCCTCGCCTTTGCTCTTCGGTCTGTATGTCAATGTACTGATTGAGCGACTCAGCAGCATGCATGTCGGTTGCTACGTATATGGGGTGTGTTTTAACAACATAAGCTATGCGGACGACATGGTGCTGCTGGCTCCCTCGATCGGTGCTCTCCGAAAGCTACTCAGTGTGTGCGAGTCGTATGCTATGACTCATGGATTAATATACAACAGTAGTAAGACAGAATTCATGGTCTTCAGGTCTGGCACTAGGTGTCCCACTACAGTCCCTGCTCTTCTAATTAAAGGTCACCCGATAAACAGGGTATACAAATTTAAATACCTGGGCCACCTGGTGACGGATGATCTGAAAGATGACCTGGATCTAGAGAGGGAGCGCAGAGCATTATCAGTTAGGGCGAATATGCTGGCCCGCAGGTTTTCTCGTTGTACAGCCTCAGTTAAAATAGTTTTTTTTAAGGCATATTGCACATCGCTGTACTCGGGAGCCCTGTGGTTCACGTATACCCAAAAGGCTTATAATGCTCTGCGTATCCAATATAACAATGCGTTCAGGGTATTGTTGCAACTGCCACGCTTCTGTAGTGCATCAGCAATGTTTGCCGACGCACGCAATGACAGCTTTGATGCGTTGTGGCGTAAAAAATCTGCCTCGCTACTCCGCAGGTTGCGTGGCAGTCCGAACACTATCCTGCAATCGATAGTCGCCCGGGCAGACATCCCGCTAGTGTGGGCGCTAACTAATCGCACTCGATCTCTTCTAGTTATTAAGTACTAACATATGCTAAGTTATATTGTTACTAACACAGTGGACCTTTTTAATATGTAGTCTGGTAAATAAATAAATAATAATAATAATTACGAACCATCCGACTGTTTTATTTGCTGATGATGCCACTGTTGTATTCTCCAGTAAAGGACTGTCTGAACTAAAAGAAGTACAAAATACATTACAAACTATTATAGAATGACTGACATCTAATAAATTAAAATAAACTTAACCAAAACTAAAATAATGACTTTTAAGAATAGAAATGGCAAACAAACAAATGTCGATGTTTATTTCCAAGGACAAAAGATTGTTCAAATCAATACAACAAAATTCTTAGGCTTACATATAGACTATAACCTAAACTGGAAGTCACATTTGGAAAGCTTGTGTCTCAAATTAAGTCAGCAGTCCTATGCGTTATATATGCTTGCAAAAACGGTCAGTACCATGGCTACGTAGGGTCCTTGCTGAGATATGGCATTATGTTTTGGGGCTATTCTACAGAAAAGGAAGCTGTATTTAAAATGCAAAAGAGATGTGTCCACTGTCCGTGCAATATGTAGTTTAAAACCAACAGTTAGTTGTAAGCCCTTTTTTCAAAGCTTAAAAATATTAACACTACCATGTTTATATATATTGGAAGTCGTAGTCTTTGTAAAACGCAACTTGCATTATTTCAAAAATTAAAGAAGTCAACTCAACAATAAAAAGAAAAATCCCTGACAGCAGTAGAACTACTTTGTTTAGCAATAGTATTTTTTGGATGGCACCTCGACTTTATAACCATTTACCAAAATGTATTATACTCGCGCCTCGTCCTCGAGATTAGTAATTTACACATGTAGTTACGCTAGTTGTCACCACTCATGCACTTAGTTGAGAAAATAATATTATATTATATTTTTCTTTATCTATGGCAATGAAATTTGACATACCCACAAAACTTTTTATTTTTATCGAATGTGGGTACTTTGTCCAGTTCCGCTCTCAGACGATTATCGCCTATCATTCGCATTCTAGTGCTCAACCACTCAACATTTTAAGCGTCTTCGTACAGTTTATTTTTAAAAATGCCGAAACGTAAGAATTCTAAGTCTCTTGAAGAAGACATTAACCATTACAAACATAAAATAAGAAAATTAGAACGCAAAATACGTGAAAGACAAATTAGTGATCCGGAAAATGCATCAGAATTAGAGGAAACAATTGATCTACACGATGAAGATATTGGTGCAGGTATTTACCTATTTATTTTAAAGTGCTAACTACTTTCTCACCGTCCTGTTTACGTATCTACGTATTTAAGTTACCTTAAAATGCAACCTGAACTGTCACTGGGGCTGTTTCAACGCATTAAAAAAATACGGTTGGCGTTCCTTCCGCTGGGGATTGTAACCTAACCTAATTATTATATTCGTACTTAGTCCGAGATAACTGATGTAGTACTTGCCTTTCCACACTTTTTATACGCGAATTTAAAAGCAAAAGCAGAAACAAAAATCTCCATCTGGCAACACTAAATTATCTAAATTTACTTACGCCTTGTTTCAACTTAAGCACAGCACAAATACAGAAACGGCACTATCGGCATACTACGCCTACGCTTACTCATGGCTAAGATATGGAGTGATGTTATGGGAAAACAGCGTAAATGCTAGCGAAGTATTTATAATCCAAAAAAAGTGTGTTAGAATACTGGCCCATATCGACAATACCGAAAGCTGTAAGCCATATTTTGTTAAATTAAAACTTCTAACTTTACCTTCTATATACATACATGACCTTTGCATATTTGTATTTAAAAATAGCAACATTTTCCCTAAAACAAAAGACATGCATAATGTGAACACACGCCATAAAAATAGATTATATCTTCCACAATCTCGGATCAAAATGCTTTACCATAGCCCATACTACATGGCAGTAAAAATCTTCAACAAATTACCGGAACAAATTAAAGAAGAACCCAAATTAAATACATTTAACAGAAAATTAAAAGAATATCTAACACAAAAATGCTTTTACTCGGTCGCAGAATACTTAGAATAAAATGTGAATATGATAGATAGATAATTACTTAGAGCAACTGAAATAGTACTTACACAAAAAGCACACATACATAAGTATACTTACACATAATATAACAAAACAAAGTAATAAAATATAATAATTAATACAAATTAATAAAACATAAATATAATAGAAAATATAAATTAATAAAACATAAATGTAATAAAGAATATAAATTTTTAAAATAAGTAAAATAAGTATTCATAAGTACAAATTAATGAAATTATAAAAACTGATGCAAGTAAATGCAAGCAAATAATAATTAATATATGTAATAAAAAAATGTATAACGTCATGATATTTATTACAATAACTGTATAAACCTGGATACTAACTTGCAATCCAGTATACATACTAACTGGATGCTTGTTTTGTCCAATCTATTATGTTGCCGTGCCCTAACCGGGTTTCATGTTGGAACTTTGCTATATATGTAACAACTTGTAAACACATGAATGCAATAAAGAATTTGAGTTTGAGTTTGAGTTTGAGTCACTAAACGTCATTGCCAATCTGGTCCAGCATGATTTTTTCATAGATTTTACTCAGTGCTGGAAGCACAGATATCGGTCTATAATTAGAAGGATCACTCTTACAACCCGATTTGAAAATTGGTACCACTTTACTATGTTTCATCAAGTCAGGAAACTTGCCGCTGTCCAAACATTGATTGAATATGCCTGTTAGGACAGGCGCAATTGAGTCAATAATGTTTTCAAGAACCTTGACCGAAATCCCCCATAAGTCTTCAGTATTTTTGATATTGAGACTTTTGAATGCGTTTTTGATTGTGGCAATACATACTGGTTTTAATTTGAAGTTTGGTATGTCTTTTGTGAAGTTCTCTTTAAGAAGGCCCTCAGCTAATTCAACCGAAGAGGGGAGAGATTTCGTAACCTCTAACGGAATGTTAGTAAAGAAATTATCTAGTGTCTCAGCGACTTCTAAATTGTCAGAAATTGTTTTGTTATCTATGTTTAAAGACAATTCACTCTTATCTTGTTGTTGAGTCTTACCGGTTTCTCTGTTAATTACCTGCCACACCGTTTTTATTTTATTATTAGAATTACCAATTTTATTACTTATTATTTGAGATTTTGCTTGAGCGCAGACACTTTTGAATATTTTCGAATAGTTTCTAACATAAGTGTGAAAGACTTGATCTGAAGTCAGAGATTTTTCGTGATATAAGTTATATAAAATATCTCTGCTTTTTCTTATTCCCGTAGTGGCCCATTCGCTAAATTTAGATTTTGAATTGAGTTTAACTTTTTTTATAGGACACGTTTTATTGAATTCATGGCAAACTGTGGAAAATAATGTACCGTAGTTTATATTGGGGTCTTTTGAATCAAAACTAGCATTATTAAGGTTGCTAAGAACATTATTATTGAAAGAAATTAATTTATTTTTGGAAAGGGGTCTTAATTGAATAGTTTTAACTAAGTGTAACTTTTTGTCTAACTCAAACGATACAAGTTGACCAGTATGGTCTGACCTGACGCCACTAATTATTAACGACTCTTTTACTATGCAATTAGTAAATACATTGTCTATGCATGAAACCGAGGTTGCTGTTATTCTAGTTGCTTCATTAAATAAATATTTTAAATTAAATGATTTAAACAATGAGACCAGCCTATATTTTTCTGGTGAATTGACTAACAGATCAATATTTAAGTCACCACAAACAAAAACTAATTTATTATCTAAGAAAAGTTTACTTAATATTTCTTCCATTGTGATTAAGAATAATGACAGGTTTGATGCTGGTGGTCTATAAACACATAAGACAGTATGACCTTCAATCTCTGCACATGCTACCTCACATAAGCGATCAACAGAGTAAGCAGTGATATCCTTCCTCTCCTTATACCTGAGACAGCTATTACAAAGTATCAGGGTACCACCGCCCACTGAGGATCTGTTGTACGCACTGGCAACTGAAAAATTATTCACATTAAACAACATCCTATCTGGTTTTAACCAAGTTTCACAGAAACATAAAATATCCATGTGGTATTTATCAACTAACAGTTCCACGTCTAAAATTTTGCCGGAGAAGCGATTTATATTCTGGTGATAAAGTAAAATATTATTACCAGGCTTCTCTTTTGTCGGCTCTAATAGTTTAAAGAATCTGTAACAGTATTATTGGAGACACAAGATAATACTGTTTCATCACAATCATCACTTAACCTAGTCTCAGTTAAATCATTAATAACCGCGTTTATATAATATGATAAAAGTGAAGCCAGAAAATGTTGACTTTTCTTTGGAAGAAACATATGTTCCCGAATCAAAACAAGATCTCTAACAAAATTGTTAGTATCAAAAAACAATAGACGGTCACTATGACGACATGATAAAATATGCATCAGATTATTTAAACTAGAAATATAAACATTTTCTTGATCAAGAAGATTGTCAGAATATGGCAATGCACATAAAATTAATTTGCCTAATCTTAACTTAAGTAGGGTGTCGACACCGTTAACTATTTCCCTTTTAGATATATTCAGGCTATTTCCAATTAAAAGTACTACTGTGGTCTGCTTATTTAATTGTGTATGTTGAATTTTATTGATAAGCTCATTAAAATGTAGGTTATGGTGACAATGGTTCACTACTGTGTGTTTAGACCGGTTATTTAACAAAGATCCAAATCCTGTTCCTAATCTATCAGAATACACTAAGATATTACTTTGGATGGGGTTCAGACTTGCTAGATTATGATTTAAGATGGGTAAAACAGAAGGAGCAACATGCTGTGACATGAGAGGTGGCGGAGGGGCAACACAACTACAGGTGAGATTGTTAGTCAGCGACTCATACCTCTCAGCATTGTACTTCACCAGGTCCACCAACTCACAGGCCTCCTGCATTCGCTCACTCAACATCTGTTGACTACACTCATACTTACAAAAAATTTCCTTTAGTGTATTTTCCCTACTCAATAATTCCCTTTGAAGGCTCAGAATGTCAACATCATACATATGTTTGCTACTTTCTAAGCTACTGTTACATGCGTTTAACTGGTTTTTTAAGCTTCTACATTCGCTTCTTAGGTTGACATTATATTTATAAGTAAACATTTTGAGTTTTTAAAAGTTTCTTATACTTCCTTATACTTTTACTGATTTTAATATATTTCTTAATTTTATGATGACTATTTAGAATTGGACATTTAGTTAAGGTGTCGTCCCCAGTTAGGTCTATGGTTATGGTGGGCTGCTCACACTCCAGTCCGGATACACTATCTATCAGCTCATTGTACAGGTTAACGGTGTTAGTAACCTCTTTGCTGGCTTTCTGAGAGTTGATGGAGGCAATGGTGTTTTGTGCCTCGCACAATTTCGCTTCTAGTTGAGAAATATGTTTCAGTGCCTGGTCATGAGTGACATGGCATTGTTGAAAATCTGACACTAGTTGACGGAGATGGTGATGCTGGTTCAGTATATCAGTGTGCCGGGTGTGTAGTTCAGCTAGCTGGCTCTTGAGTTGAGTGTTTTTGGTCACTATTAGCTCAATTTCAATTTCACTTTCTTCACGTTCCCGCAGCAGCTTGCTGCACTCATTTCTAGAAGAATCCAGCTCTCTCAGCGCTACTTTCAGTTTGTCACTCATCTCACGAACAGTGGCTCCGCGGGTCATCATATCGACTGAATACCTCAAGCAACACCTGAAATGTGACAAGAAACAACTGCGTACCTATGTTAAGAGAATATTATGTAAGTTGAAAACTTGGGAAAGTATTAAAGTTGACAGAACAAGAAATATTTAGAGAAAAACAATAAATGAAGTTTTCTAAAAGATTATGAAAAAATGAAGGTATAAGAAAAACAAATAAAAAACAAAAAAGAAAAGCTATTTGATTAAATATTCTCAAACTTATTATAGGTAAAACTTTAAAAAAAGACTACTTTTACATTTATTTTAATTGGTAAACTAGTTAATTTCTACAGGGAATGGTAAGAACATGAGTTTATGTGAGAACAAAGTTTTTGTTTACTTTACTTATGGACTAAGTGGTTTACATAGTATTTACATTATATTAGGGACACATATTTTGTGTGAAGTGGGGTTTGCAGTGAATGATTTGTCTGGGGCAAGTGTTTGCGTCCTCGATTTTGCTTCCACAAATTGTCAAGCAAAAGGAGACATAAACGTAGCCGGTGTGTACTGGACGTTGCTCAGAACCCTGAGCAGTGTTTGTGTGATGTATAGTATGGAAATAAGGCAAAAATAACAATTAAAACAGAATACTCTCCCGGTTCGTAGAATTCAAATCCACAGTCCAAACTTTGACAGCCGGTAGATGACTTAGCGAAATATCGATTATTAAGAATTATCACAATATAAACAGTTCACAAACACTACGTGAGTCACTTTATAGATTGATTCTAATATAAAGAAATGATTTAAAGCAAACTATACACATTTAATTAATATTTTTAAAAATCCTGTTGTTGCCTGTCAGCAAGCGAAAAAGCGGATTTAATACGTTCCGTACCAAAATGATTTTTAAAACTACCTCCGAAATGGTAGCGATTAGAAATTTTAGGGTTCCCCATACATAGAACTGAAAATCAAATGTTTTTTTCATCATTTCCATTCGTGTGGGGTATCTATGGATAAGTCTTCAAAAATGATATTGAGGTTTCTAATATCATTTTTTTTCTAAACTGAATAGTTTGCGCTAGAGCCACTTCCAAAGTGGTAAAATGTGTGTCCCCCCCACCCTCTAATTTCTAAAGTAAGAGGAGGAAAATTCTGAAAATATTTGTGATTGTAGAACGTAAATAAAACTATCAACGAAAATTGGTTTCAATAAGATATGATGTTTAGTTTTGAGATATGGGACTTTTTCATCAAACTGCAGCAGTCACTTTGTTTTTCATTAACATACTATGAAAAATCAATTTAGCTTTGCGGTTGAGTGGAAGTTTAGTAACTAATACTATTAACTAATGAATGACAGTTCAAAATATTGTTTGGGGCTATGAAACCCTGTCTGCGAGTAAGACTCGCACTTGGCCGGTTTTTTTTAGGTGTAACATCAATATTAAACGCAACATTACTACGGGGCCGAAAAAATGGTAGCCCAGAAGAAAATCTTTTCTGGTAAAAACTGTTGCTCTAGTAGAAAACTATGAGATGTTGTAAAAAACCCGAAAAATATGGGGTTTTTTTTTTTTGAAAATTAAGTCCTCGCGCCATAGCGCCCATAGCCAACCCTAAGTTCGCGCGCTTTGCTCGCTCACTCTAGCTAGCAACCGTCACACATTCGAACCTAACCTATCGGTGTGTAGCTTGTGCCCTATGTTAGATATTTTAACGTAAACTTTATGAATTTAGGTTACTGTTCATATTTTGAACTTAGGTATAATGACCATCGATATTTTTAACCATTCGATATTTGAATAACTCGGCATTTCAATGTTGGACATTAAGCTTTGGTGTTTAATTTCCGAGATTCAAATACGTACCTCATCACAACGATGGTGTCACGGGATCTAGAGATGTCAGGCACATCGCCGAGGTGGTGTCACGGGGAATGAACGCTAATTTCAACTTGATAGTGTCAGCGGTTCCTGAGAAAAGGGTCTTGACGATCTTGACAGACAGATGTCACAGTGACGTTTATCCTTAAGAGGTACGCAATCTGATCAATTAAGAGAAAAAGGTGTTACAAGTCAATTACAGTCATGAGTGTAAAGTCATACTATCACAGCGCCTGATAAGGTGTGGAGCTGTGCCGGCACTGCACACTGGTGGCCGCTAGTGCCGGCCGGCAGCGGGCACGGGCAGCCAGGCAGTCGTGCCGCGGCGGCTGTCGGCGCCGCACGTGCGCCGCTCGTGTCACAACACTCGCGACGCGCGCTCGACAAGCGCTCGTGAAACTTTGTAAACTGCCAACGTTATTCGTATCAAAGTGCATCGTTAACATATGGACTTTGCTAGTGGACTGTGAGTGAATTAAGTCCTTTATAATATCCTCTTTACTATTTTTTTTAATTTTTAATCAGATGTATTTTGATTCTAGTTTTGTTTTTGTTTGAGCACGAAGTAGAATTCAGGCCCAGATTGAATGAACAATATTGTTCATATAGTGTTAATCCGTGGCAAGGCTTCATATCCGATCAATCCAAAATAATCCGTTCTGTATAGTGAGAGTGGCGAGAGTGTGGTCGTCGGTTCGTCCGAGTGACTGCCGAGAGCCGACTGTGCACGCGCTCCACAGGTGACGATCAGTAAGCTACAAGCACGCGGCTCGGCAGCCTCTTTCGTACTTCGAACTGATGTTCTCGCTTCCAACTCGTGTATGCCTGAGAAGGCAGTGGTATCTCCATGTGCCCCGGTGGTGCCGCGGCCGAGGTGTGGTGATGGTGCAGTGCACACGTGGAGTGGCCGCGCGGGTTGTCGCTCGTGACACCTGTCGAGTGTCGGTTGAATGAGCGTAGGACTCTCGCTGTTCGGGCTATGCCAGACCGTGCCACTACTACCACTGCGGCTGTGCGGGCCCCGCGCCGTTTTTATTCATACACTTGCTGTTAACAAAGGCAGTCACAATGGTAGAACGTCACACAGGTAATCCCTTTTAGAGTGAACTATATTTCAGCAAAATAGGTCAATTGAGCTCCAGGCAGCTTCCAGAAAATTTTGTGATGAGAACTACAAATCTGGTTACATGCCCACTTAGTAGAGAACCTACTAAGTGGGCTCGCTTCTTGTGCAATCTGTAAAATATTACCTATCGTCGTATGCAGCATAACTTACAGGTGACAAGTCTCCCCGTTGTACCCACGTTATCTCTCACATTTCCAAGTTCGGGCTTACTCTTTGACATTCATTTCTAATGTGACCCAGTGATAATACTTCCAATGCCTGTGGACATTCATTATCTCGGATCGTAGCAACTCGTAGCACCGTGTTGTGTATCGTAGCACCTCGAGGTATTCGTAGCACCTCCTCATAGCTGCCCGTAACACCGTGTTGAGTGTCGTAGTAATCCGTGGTACTCTGAGTGCCTCATAGCAACCCGTAGCACCGTGTTGAGTGTCGTAGCAGCTCGCGGTACTCGTAGCGAATCCTCATATCTGCTCGTAGCACCGTGTTGAGTGTCGTAGCAATCCGTGGTACTCGTTGCGCCTCATAGCAACCCGTAGCACCGTGTTGTGTATCGTACGTAGCACCTCGAGGTACTCGTAACGCCTCTTCATGTCTGCTCGTAGCACCGCACCGTGTTGAGTGTCGTAGCAATCCGTGGTACTCGTAGCGCCTCATAGCAACCCGTAGCACCGTGTTGTGTGTCGTAGCACCTCGAGGTACTCGTAGCGCCTCATAGCAGTCCATAGCAACGTGTTGTTTGTCGTAGCACGCCGAGGTACTCGTAGCGCCACATAGCAGTCCGTAGCACAATGTTGTGTGTCATAGGACGCCATGCGCCGTTGTACTCGACGCGTTCATTAGACGCTTGTTATAGGTGCATTTAGAATTTTATGAGATGGATCGTGATGGACTTACTGGCCGAAAATTCCGATAATTCTTTCATTAATGGAAAGCTACATTATCCCCGAGTGTCACAGGATTTATTTGAAACGTTCCCGTTATTATCGTTATTTATTCCCTACATTCAGGATTTGCTCTTCAAAAACGCCACTCTATAGAATGTTATATAAAGCTGTACACAGTTAGGGCTACCGATATGTAAAGTGTTTCTCTACTTTTCCTTTTGCCTGGCCCTGCCGTGGTCGCAAGCGGGGCTGCTGAGCGTGGGCTCTAGGGTACGATTCCCGAGGACAAAAAGTGCTATTGAGTTTTTGCATTAGGGATTTATCAGTAGTAGCCCGGAGGTTGAGCTGTTGGTCCTGCGCCTGATCTGTATCTGGTCGTGTCGGATTGCCGTCCCGTCGGTCTATGAGGGTGCACCTGTGCCTGCGCACACATTTGTGCACTATAATCTCCCGGGCCGATGGCTAATGTCCACCAAGATTGGCAGCCGTGACCGAATACGGTTAGGAGGACTATAATTACAATATGTTAAAAAAACCCTGTGTGATCGAAAAGGGGCATATAGGTATACCAATTACATTACCAAATATAATATGAAACATGAAATATTTACAACGTAATTAATTTTAAAAACCCGATTTTTGTTCGCAAATTTTCCCTAAAATCTAACAAACTTTTAAAACATAAGAACACTTTCGAATCTTCTGCCAATCTTCGGCATAAGTATGTTCGGTCGTCCACGAATAACACCTTCGCGGATCGGACAGGGTTTTTTTTCTAACATATTGAATACAGAATGTAATTTTTCAATGCCACCTGTAGGGAAAGTACTCTAAATACTGGAGATAACAAAAATACTCAAAGGAAACATTCCTTTATAATAAAAAAAAGACATATGCATTCAAAGATTTTTCAAAAATTCACTTGCCATACTTGGGAATCGAACCAGCTATGACCGGAAAAATATATTTATTATTTATATTATATAATTAAATAAATAATACAATAACATCCTTTACTTTTATGCTATCAATCGGTAGGGTCAATCACAAGAATCAAATCGGTCAAACAAACATGAACATTTAGATGAAAGGAAAACCATCAAATCTAAACTACAGACCATAAATATTGAAAATGATTAGTAAGATAAGAAGGAGAAGTGGGACGTAGAGAAAATAGGATACTTAAGACTCCCAGCGCTGCTCTGTCGGATGGGCAACCATTTTAATAGTGACCGATGTGCGGAGACATGGTCATACTTACGAAGATTAAATACGAATCGAATGCAGTTATAAAGTAGTCGGTCAAGTTTATTGAGGAGCTCTGCATTCAGGTCGTAGTAGCACATGTCACCATAGTCAATTATGGGGTAGATTAGGGACTGAACAAGCACTACCTTAATTTGTGACGGAAGAAGATTAGGTACTGTACAAGCATTGCTTTAATATGTGACGCTGCAGAAATCTCCGCGCATGGCGCTGGTAGATCTAAAACCGGCACTGCATCTGGTCATACCCGCAGGCCGGTTGCGAGTACTACGCACATGACCTTTCTGAAGAACCTCACCAATAAAGTCAGTGTATGTCCTTCTAGGGCATCCCCTCCCGGTGTTGCCACTCACATCACTTGTAAATACTATTTGTTAGTCGCCTTTCACATCCTCTCCACATGACTAAACCATCTAAGCATACCCATTTAAATTTTTTTCACTACATCTTTTTTAAATCGCAACTTTCTCGTATAACTGAGGTTTTCCTGAAATGAAAAAAAATCACACCTCCCATGCATTTCCACAGAAGTAATTCCACTTTGATGCCTCGTTGCTATTAAAATGATGAAGATGATGCACGTGGTTCGTGACAGTGTTTGGGGGGACCAGTAGCGAATAGAAAAACAGTCCAAGCTTTATTTATGTGTAGCACTCTATTATAACAATAAATGCACACATAGCATCGTCACATAAGCACAGGAATAACAAAGAATGCACTATTATATTTATGTAGTTTATCCGAGCACATTAAACAGTTACACAAGACCTAATAATCATGGTCAGCAAGCGAGAGAGAAAATCATAGAGTACAAAATAAAAGGAAATAATAAATCTATACGGGGTTCAAACATCCGGTGATGCCATACAAGAAAAATATAATAAGGGCATCTATACACGGTAAATCTAATAACAAACTTCCCCTTGACCTATTATATTTTAAGTCAAAAAAGATACAACATATACAATTGACACTATATAATAATGTTAAACTGTAGTCTCTACAACTTATATAGGTATCACTCAAACGTAGCAGTTAATAAGTTATCAAGTCAATAAAATTATATCACATTTTTAACGTAAGATACATATTACACTATATTTAACTTACTTTATAGTTTTAACCACATTCAAATTTTGTGGGAAACTACTGTGTTTTTGTTTACCTAAAGATTTGGTAAGAACATCCGCTATCATCCTGTCTGTAGGCAAGTATCTAAAAAACCATTTGTTAAAGAACCATTATTTATTAAGTTTTTGACAAAATGATGACGAATGTCAATATGTTTGGTTCGTTTATGACACACTTCTTTAGACTCTAATCATTTTTGGGCACTTTGACTATCATTATACAAAATACATTCATCCAATTAAATTAATGTTAGTTCTGAAAGTAAATTTTGAATAAAACAGATATCTTTACAAGCATCGCCTATTGCGAGGTATTCCGCTTCCGTACTCGAGAGAGCAACACACCTCTGTTTACGCGATTCCCAGTTTATGGTGGAATTACCTAGTTTTATAACGTAACCAGTGTACGATTTACGATCAGTAGCGTCGTTAGCCCAATCAGCATCAGCGTACGCGCTCAATATCCAATTGACACTCTTTGTAAAAATCAAACAGTGATCAATTGTACCAGCTAAATATCTAAGTACATGTTTGGCTGCGAGCCAATGGCTTTTATCGAAACAGTTGTTAAACTGGCTTAAATAGCTACAAGCATAGGCAATATCCGGCCTAGTGCAAACACATAAATACATGAGACATCCTAAAAGTTGTCTGTATTTAAAAACACTATCATCCAACTCTACACTGTATGTTCAGACTTCTGTAACTTACAATTAAGAGGCAAAGGTGTGGTTACTGGTTTACAATTTTGCATGTTAAATTTAATCAATAATTTCTTTGTGTATTCAATTTGGTCTAAACTTAAATACCTTTTTCTCCATGTCTAGAAACTCTTATACCCAAACAATTTTTAAGTGGACCTAAGTTTTTTACATTAAACTGTTTTTCTAATGGTAATTGCAGATGAACTTTAATTTTACTATTTTTATTATAAAACAGATAAAAATCATCTACATAAAGTGCCAGTAAAACTATGTCATTGCCTACCTTTTTACTGTACACACATGGTTCACTTTTACATTGTTTAAAATCATTATCAATTAACAAGTTATGTACCTTTATGTTCCACATCTTGCTGGATTGCTTTAAACCATAGATAGCTTTCTTTAGTAAACAAACTTTACCATTAAAGCGTTCCAAAAAACCCAAGGGTGGTTGCATATATATTTCTTCATTAAGATCACCATTTAAAAATGCATCTGCCACATCAATGTGATCAATTTCTAAGCTTAGTTGATTGCTTATATTAAACAGAATTCTCATTGAAGAATGTCGAACCACCGGTAAGAATGTATCATTGTAATCTACACCTTGCTTCTGAGTGAAGCCTCTGGCAACTAGTCGCGCCTTAAAGCAGTTGAAATTACCATATGTGTCATGCTTAACCTTAAAACCCCATTTACATTGAACAATGTTTTTGTTAGGAGGCTTATCAACTATTTCCCATACCTTGTTGGCGACTAGCGAGTAATACTCGCGCTGCATAGCGGCTTGCCACTCATCAGAATGTGGAGAAGACAACGCATCTTCATATTAATGTGGTTCTCAACATAAACCATCATGCAAAGACACAAAACAACCATAATCTTTGTACCTTATGGGAGGAATATTGCGTGTAGAACGCACACTACGCCTAGTAGAAACTGTCTCTGTGTTTATAACTTCCCCTCGAGCAGACGTCCCACCACATGTCAGACGGCCATCACCTCCAACATCAGTAGACTTTCCAGCTGAAGTACTCGATGAGTCATGGCTCTCACTAGATGCTCTTGAGTTCTCTTCTGATCCTGAAATGTCTGAAAAAGAATTTAAATCATTTTTTAAAATACTTGAATTTTATTCATCATTTGTAATAATTGAGTCATTATTTAATTCAATATTATTATTACAATTAATTTCAATATTGTTATCGATTATATCATTATCAGAATTCAATTCAATATTATTCAAATTATTATTATTTATTAATGACTTATTTCCATCAATATTCATAAAATCTTTTAAAAATACAATGTTTTGTTGATCATTTTTAAAATCATGTCCCAAATCCTTGTAAATTTATTCTCTCTGAAAGCTACTACGTACGTGACAGTACCACTTTTTTGGATTTGAAGGCTCTACAAGTCTATAACCTTTGCAGGTGTCACTGTAGCCCACAAAAAAGGAAAGTCTGGCTTTGGAATCCAGCTTCTGCCGCTTTTGCGATGGCACCAGGTAGTATGCTAAGCATCCAAACACACGAAGATGGCTGAGGTCAACTGGAGACCCAGTCCATACTTCTTCGGGCACTCGTCCGGACAAAGCAGCCGTAGATGACCTATTTTTTAAATAAAGAGCTGTCATGACAGCTTCACCCCAGTATTCCTTGTTGAGACCTGCCTCTGCCAGCACTCTTCTAACCTTGTCCATTAAGGTACGGTTCAGTCTTTCTGAAACCCTATTCTGCTCAGGGCAGTAAGGGACAGTGACCTGATGGACAATACCCTGCTCTTTTAAATAGTTGCTAAACTTGTTGTTGCAGTATTCACAGCCATTATCTGATCTTAAAATCTTAATTTGCAAGCCTGTCTGTTTCTCAACTAGTGTTTTAAATGTAATAAAATGGTTAATTACCTCAAACTTATTTTTCATCAAGCATGCAAAGCTCTTGCGAGTGTAGTCATCAGTAAAAGTTACGATGTACTTCGCTCCAGACCAGCTTGGCTCCTGCATGGGTCCACAGACATCGTAATGGATCAGTTGCAGAGGCTGTGTCGTTTTCGATGTGCTGTCAGGAAAAGCTGTGGCCGACAACTTCCCCTCAAGACAAGCAACACAGTTCTGGAGTGACTTTTCATCCTGAAATAGACAACGCATTCCACATGCAACTTTCTCCAGTGTTTTCATACCTTGTATATTCAGGTGGCCTAGACGTCTGTGCCATAATTCAGCAGGAAGACCAGCAATGTCTCTGGTACTCAACAGCTCCTCTCCATGATCAAGGCGTAGAGAGTGTCCACTTTTAGTCGAAAACCCGAAAACATTTACATTTACACACTCAGACAGAACAACACACCCATTAAGTTTAAACAAACCATTAATACATATACCAGATGCAACTAAGTTGCCAGACTTGTTTTTATGACCAACATTGTCAGAATAAATAAAACATTTCTCACTGCTAAACCTAACTGAATGGCCAGACAACACCAATTTGCTAACAGAAATAAGATTGGCCGCAATTTGGGGAACATATAAAACATTTAAAAGTCTAACCTTATGATTTGACTGAATCTCCAAAGTGCCAAAACCTTCACACTTAATTTAAGAATTATCAGCCATAGTTATTAAGTTATCTGACTTTTTTAAGTCCTGAATGTAATGTATGTCTTTGTTGTTCACCATATGACTGGTAGCTCCGCTGTCAATATAAAACTCACTGGCTTTTGACAAAAATGCTGATGCTGAAAAAGTCTTATCTTCGTTTTCTTTATCATTGGCTTTTCTGGCCTTTTTAAGTTTCTTTAATTTAAAACAATTTGATTTCTTGTGACCATTCTTCTTGCAAAACTCACAAACAATAACTTTTCTACTTTTGGAGACATAAGTTGAACTTTCTTCATCACCCGATGTCTTCCTCGAATACTCTTGCAGTAGTCGGGCTCGCACAAGTTCACTCGATACTGTAGTAGTGACCGCAGCAGTTGACAAATTTGAAACAACAGAATCATATTCAGTTGGCAGACCACTCAATAAAATCTCAGCAACTTCCTCATCTTCGGTATGTTTCCCGATGTCGTCAAGCTGCTGGACTAGTGTAAACACAGCATCAATATAAGCTTGCATATCGGAAAATTCAGAGTACTGAACGCGGTGCAGTCGCCTCAGTAGAAGAACTCTTCGGTAAAGACCTTTATCTTCGTAAACGTCAAGCAACGCCTTCCAAGCATCTTTAGCAGTGTCAGAGCTTCGTACATATTTAGATCTTTATTAAAATACTAATTTCTAAATCTAAATTAATTACTAAACATAAAACTAGATAATTAAAACTAAAATAACAACAAATTATAAAAGGGCGTCAAAAAACTCCTCCTCAACGCTGTCAGCTGGTAACGTGCCCAAGAGACTGGCGGCGTTGCCACGTTGAATGGCAACACTTAGCCTCTGGCCAAAGTAAAAGCCAGCCCTTGGGTCACGTGAAGCGTCAACTAAGCGTTTGGAGATTTCCTTAAAAAGGCTGTGAGCACTCGGACCCCACGGCCCCAGAGTTTCAACCCCAAACGGCTCGAAAATATAGTTACCACAAAGGTATATTTACGCCGCTTGAGGTTCTCCGCAGCCGCAGCGGCAGCGCCAGCACAGCACGATGAGCTTGGAAGATGTGATGGCGCAAGAGTATCGACGCATGTTGCGTCCCACACTAAAGGCCTACCCATCTTCCAAGGAAACAACGACATGCCGTCCGGTCTTTTGCCATCGTCGCGTGCCAAGCCATTGGGCTCTAAGATAGCTGGAACGCCGACGGTAACAAGAGCTCGACGGATGATGTCATTTATGTTCGCGTGCCGCGCAAAACGGCCCGCACTTCGGCTGCATGACAGGCCGTGGTGTCCGAGGCTGTTGACAGCTTCACCACAGTGACAGCGATGAGGAGTGCAGCAGGCGGCACCAAGACGTAAGGAAGCAGCGAGGCGGAAGGTCGTGTCGTCGAACAAAGTGCCTATGCTCGACGACGGTGCGTGAAGCCAAAGACCCGACTCCCATTCACCCACAGCAAGCAGTCGTGCACGCTCAGCAGTAGTAGCAGCTGTGTGAAGTAAATTGTCCTGAACTACTCTGCAGAGCGGCTCGTCCCACCGTCTCTGGGAAAATGGATTGTCGGGTTCTTCAGTATTCGGGCAAGCGAGTTTCCAAGCATCGATGGCCTCGGAGAGGCACGGCTTATCAAAATCAATCAGGGTGGAAGCCAGGATATTCCTGATTAATTTCTCAGTGCCGTGGACCGAGGATATGAAAGCCGGTAAACTAATACTAGAAATTTTGCGGACGCCGAGTCCTCCCATGCAAATGGGAAGACTTGCTTGTGCCCAAGCTCGGTCGTCCAAAGCCACATTTAAAATGGATGATAAAGTATGTCTGATAATTTGATCCATTTTGTCCAAAAGATGTGTGTGCTTCCATAAAGGGGAAGCACGAAGGAAATATGTTAATTTAGGACCGAAACAGCAGTACCGAATTATGGTGATGGCCGAATGCATGTTAATTTGGAGCAATCTTTCCGAAACATCATTAAAATTTTGAATCTTTTCCTCCGGGAAAAGAATATATAATATATTCGTACATATTGAAATAAATGCGGCTTTAATGTTAAGCAAATGCGCGCAAGTGCTCTTTGATCACGATTCACGCCTCAAGTGAACTTCGGCTTGGTCTGTTCCAACAACGACTTCCCACAATCCTTCTAAAACAAGCAGGTTCTTAACTGAAAACTTCCAGGTATGGAAGTTAGATATAACATACAATTTTTCGAACCAATTGAGGTTATGTTCCATGATGCACGGCTTGCAGTACTACACGTGCGCACCGAATCGCACTCCCTAAAGGACGATTACTTTTCAACGAACCTTTTAATTAGGTGCAAAGCAAAGCAAGCTTCTGTATAAGCAAGCAGCCAAGATGCTCTCTTCTCTGGTCCCATAACCTATTGAAATGATGAAGATGATGCACGTGGTTCGTGACAGTGTTTGGGGGGACCAGTAGCGAATCGAAAACAGTCCAAGCTTCATTTATACGTAGCAGTTTATTATAACAATAAATGCACACATAGCATCGTCACATAAGCATAGTAATAACAAAGAATGCACTATTATATTTATGTAGTTTATCCGAGCACATTAAACAGTTACACAAGACCTAATCATGGTCAGCAAGCGAGAGAGAAAATCATAGAGTAAAAAAATAAAAGGAAATAATAAATCTATACGGGGTTCACACATCCGGTGATGCCATACAAGAAAAATATAATAAGGGCATCTATACACGGTAAATCTAATAGTTGCCACACCCAATATTCATACATAACTGTAGGCACCAGCAAACCATTGTGAACAGCCAGACGAGCCTTTGTAGACATCGACTCGTTGGTCACCTTCAAAATCAAAATATTTTTATTTTACATAGGCCTACTGGAGCACTTATAAAACGTCGACAAAAAAAAGGGTGCTCGGTTCGGGTTGGTCGTTTCCTATGGAGAAGAGCCGGCAAGAAACTCCATGGTTACTTTTTTAAAATCATTTGGTTTTACAATATTTCTGTTACAGAGCGTTAGTATTAAATTATGGGAGGATATCGTCGGCCCGACAATAAGCCGGTACTTATTACAAAACGTAGAACGAGATTAAAAGTTACCAAGGATCTAGGAATCTATAAGGCCTACAATGTCCACACATTTACAATCGGTAAATAAGAAAAAAGAGTATTCAAAATCAAAAAAGAACAAAATATCACAAAAAGACTAGGTAAAACAAGTGACACAAATGTTGTCATCCGTGCTGTACCTATTCTAAACAAAATGTGTAATGATTTAAAAAATTAGTAAAACATCTGATTAAAAATACGGAAAAAAAAACAAATAAAATAAAATGAAAAACTAAGATTGAGAATAGTTAGAGAGATCCACACATTTGTGCCGTTTATGGGCTACCAGGGAAGCCACATGTGCGAAGGGGCTAAGGCCACACTTCTCTATCTTCGACGTAGTCCTTAATTTTGTAATATGCTTTTTTAATTAGGACACGTTTGATATAATTTTTAAACTTTCCATGGGTCAGTTCTGTAACTGACTTCGGTAACTTATTATAAAAGCGTATACTGTTTATATGAAAAGACTTGCTAGTTTTGCCTTTACTTCCCGCATTTACTCTCCTTTCCACATCTGCGTCAATCTTTCCATCTCTTGTAAACAGACTGCCCAAATATGCAAACTCATTCACTTGCTCCACACTCTTATCATTTAATTTCACTTCACACACCGATACATCCTCACCTCTTTCCAAAACTGTACCGTTTGTGTTGTTCACATTTATATTCACCCCTTTTCTCTTAAATGTTTCATTCCTTACAGTTACTACCTATATCTTGCAACTGTTCCGCTGACGATACAAGAAGAACTTAATCATCTGCGTATAGAAGGCATAGGACAGGTAACTCACTCATTCTCAATCCACACTCACTTTCTTTCAAATCTGTTAAAGAATTATTTATGTTAAGTTTGTCGTCTCTAACACCTCTTGAGATGTAAGACCAGTCAGTTGTATTCCCCATTAATGCTAACACAAGCACTAGTATCCTTGTATAAAGATTTCAGTGCTCGTAGCAGGCATCTGTCCACACCATATATGGATACAGTCGAGCACAGCTCTTCCCTCCACGCACTTAATAAGCCTTCTCCAAGTTTACGAAAGCCCAGTAGACTTTCTTGTGATTTGCCAGATGTTTTTCGGCTACGCACCTTAGGGAAAAGATTTAATCCATGCGACGTATTCCATGTCTAAATCAAATAAGATTGCACATCCCAGATCTTCTTATCTGTCACTCTTATCACCCTGTTTATCAGCACTTTCACGTACTGTTTGCCGACAATGCTCAAAAGACTAATGCCGCGGTAGTTTTACACTCCTGCTGTGATTTTTGGGTAGTCATGTAAAAAGGTAAAAACCACTGCTCCTTCTAGTGCAGTCGGGTAAAAAGATATTTATTGGCATTCATCTCTCGCGGCGCGAGTGAAAGTTAACTCATGTTAACCCGTTACTTAGTCCGTGTGTAATAGGAGATTTAGAAGATAACAAAAATAACGATTGCTTACAATAATTCTTTATAATCTATAAAGAATTGTTGTAGGGATGAAACATACAAATCTAAATGCAGTAATTGTTTATGTAACCCATATAATTATGTAGATTCGTCCTGTCCGTCCGTATGTCACAGCAATTTTACTCCGAGACTGTTGGCAGCACACGGAGAGTACGTGTCTTCTATAAACCGCTACACAAAAGTGATGTGAAATCAGTCTACGCAGTTTGTATTCAAATATGTCATGGAGAGTGTTCCTGAATTTATTTTGTTGCTGAAATTTTTAAGCATTTCGAATATAAGTCTTATGCTAAAAACATATCAGAAGTTTCTTAAAAAAATGCAGATAGTTTAATATTTTAAACGATAGTTCTGCAAGCTGTTATAGCATTGGAGTCGCAAATCGTTTTTATAGTCGTCGGTATAGTGGTGAGAAGCGAGCGTGAGGTCCTGGGTTAGATTCCCGGGTCAGGCAGTGTTATTGAGTTTTTCCACCAGAATATTCTCAGTAGCTCCTACGAAGTCTGGATGTATGCGCTGTTGATGGCAATAGGCTCGTCCTCTATTTAATGGGACTTAAACACTATTAGGTACACCATAGAGTAGCCTCACCCTTCGGGATTCACAGGCGGGATCTTGAACTAAGTAACATCACCTGCACCTTGTAACCTAACCGGGTTTCATGTTGGAACTTTGATATATATTTAACAACTAAATGTATATACATGAATGCACTAGAGAATTTGAGTTTGAGTAAGATTCACTCATCTGTGTACCGAATGAATACAACATTTTTAAAAGCCTTAATAAGACTTACATGAACAAATATAATATTTGGAATAGTGGCCTGATAAAATGTAGGTTAGGTTAGGTTGTCTTCTATTTACACTTACGGAACTAACGTTTTTATCCCCATTATTGGGTTTTAAGGTATACATGGATAAGTTGATACTATATGTAGGTACACTAATCTGTTTTCTTATTCTCTACTATATAAAAATAAGTCGGGTTTTCCTTCCTGACGCTATAACTCCAGAACGCACGAACCGATTTCCACGGTTTTGCATTCGTTGGAAAGGTCTCGGGCTGCGTGAGGTTTATAGCATAGAAAATTCAAGAAAGGTAGGGTAGGGTAGGGTAGGTAGGTAGGGTAGGTAGGATAGTTAGGGTATGTAGGGTAGGTAGGTAGGGTATGTAGGGTAGGTAGGTAGGGTATTTAAATAGTATTGACTTAATGTTATCCGGCAAGCCATTCGTCATACCTATATTATGTTTCTTCATGTTAAATATATTTTTCACTCGGTAAACATATGCATATCCATAAGAATAACAGTTTCTCTTGGGGCATGTCTTCAACGTTTAAATGTGACTGCATTTGCATTTGAACTTCGGACCAAAAGTTTTAATAATAGTCAACATAAATATGGTGAATAGACGAAGGGCTTGCTTCGACACTATTTTTACATCGATCTGCGTTATACCTCCGTCTACTATTAACAGAAATGCGAGATCTAATATTATTGCCTAGTTCTTTTTCTTCTTCTTTCTTATCGATGGTACGGCTACGTTAATCGCGGCGTCATCAGCTTTGGACAGTTATTCATCTAAAACGCAGGTGTAGCGACGCTTTGGACGCTCCAGCAAGTCGGCCAAGGTCTGGTCGGGAGCCCCGTAATCGTGTTAAGCTCCTACAACCATGAAAGTTCAAGCCTGATATGTATCACCATGACAAAAATATTACAGATTTACGATTAAAATATCTTCAAAACTTTTGAGTGACATAAGTAAGACGAAGTTAGGCCAATCTGGAGAGACTAAGAAGCTTTGCATCTTAAGGTAAATGGGAAACAGAGTGTAAAGTTCCTCATCCCCAGTAGTAAAGGGAGGATCCTCCGACCAGACGATGTTATGTCTGGTGGGCCACCGACAGTTGTTCTCGGGTTTCTCATCATCATGAGATGATCATATTAGTTCTTCAGTTTGTTCATAGATGGCACTGTAGTACTTTTTAGGGTTCCGTAGCCGAATGGCAAAAAACGGAACCCTTATAGATTCGTCATGTCTGTCTGTCTGTCTGTCTGTCTGTCCGTCCGTATGTCACAGCCACTTTTTTCTGAAACTATAAGAACTATACTATTGAAACTTGGTAAGTAGATGTATTCTGTGAACCGCATTAAGATTTTTACACAAAAATAGAAAAAATACGATAAATTTTGGGGTTCCCCATACATAGAACTGAAAACCAAAATTTTTTTTTTCATCAAACCCATACGTGTGGGGTATCTATGGATAGGTCTTCAAAAATGATATTGAGGTTTCTAATATCATTTTTTTCTAAACTGAATAGTTCGCGCTAGAGCCACTTCCAAAGTGGTAAAATGTGTGTCCCCCCCCCTCTAATTTCTAAAGCAAGAGGAGGAAAATTCTGAAAATATTTAGGATTGTAGAACGTAATAAAAACTATCAACGAAAATTGGTTTCAATAAGATATGATGTTTAGTTTTTGAGATATGGGACTTTTTCATCAAACTGCAGCAGTAACTTTGTTTTTCATTAACATACTATGAAAAACCAATTTAGTTTTGCGGTTGAGTGGAAGTTTACTAACTAATGAATGACAGTTCAAAATATTGTTTGGGGGTATGGAACCCTGTGTGCGAGTAAGACTCGCACTTGGCCGGTTTTGTTATAAGTTGCTTTTTATAGACCGCTACACATCTATGGGGGCACACTGCGGCGCGACGTTCGTGTTGCCAAAACGCATGCTCTTTCTGGTTCTATTACTCATTATCCCACTTGCCTTTTCCCTACTATGTTGGGGTTGGCTTCCAGTCTAACCGGATGCAACCGAATACCTACCGGTATTCGGGAGACTGCCTGTTTGACCTCCACAACCCAGTTAGTACTGGGTAATACGATACCCCTTGGTAAGACTAGTTGTCAGAATTTCGGGCCGCTGACTACCAAAGATCGGCAATCAGACAGCCAAGACCAATGGCTTAACGTGCGTTCCGACGCCCGGAGGAAACTCGGGCAACTTATTTTTTTTTTTTTAAGTTTTTTACCGTCAAGGCCCATGATAAATCCCGAGTTGCATCTATTTGCTTTCGTTCATATAATCCTTCTTGGCATGCCGACAGCAATCTAAATTCGTTCCCCCCAGAAATTGATTACGAGTGCCTTTAAACTTATTAAAAAAGATGTAATAACAGGTTTTAGTATCAATTAACAGTAAGTCAGTTCATTCGATTATTTTTTAGCTGATGTTAGAAATAGACGACGTCATCACGTTCCCATGTGAGTTTCTCTGATAATGCCAAAATAATACCTATGCGCTCACGTTCGACTACACAACACGTTCAAAAACTTATTGTCAGGCCTACGATATCCTCCCATACTAAGTACTAATGCTATGACATAGAAATATTATAAAATCAAATGATTTCAAATGAGAGCGATGTGCGCGAATGTGCCTGATATGTGCGATGACTGACGAGTCATGCGTCATGCGTCATGCGTCCACCTCTGCCAGACAGCCCGCCTGACCCCTTTAAAGGACATTAAATTGTAATAAATAATAATTAAATTGATAATTTTTATGGCAATCAATAAAAGCCATATAAAGTAATATAAAAAGTAGCTCTCTGTGTTTTGTGCAAGGTTCATATATATTTGTATGGCGAGTGACTCTTCATAATTACTAATCATTACTTACACGTAAGTCTGGCGTTTAACGGGGTCTTGGATCATGATGAAATTTTTGATTAACCGGCGTAGCATGTGAGCGGCGCGGGTGCGATGCGGTTGCTGCGCATGGCGGCGGCGCTGCTGGCGGTGGTGGCGTGTCGGACGCGCGCGCAGGAGCCGGCGTGCGCGCGGCGGCGCGATCAACAGGTGTGCGGCGGCGTTCCCTTCCACCGTTTCCCCGAGGTGGCGCCGGGCGTGGCGCACGTGTCGTTGGCGGGCGCGGCGCTGGGCGCGCTGGCCGAGGCGGCGCTGGACGGCCGCGCGCTGCGCACGCTGGTGCTGGTGGCGTCGCGCCTGCACCACCTGGAGCCGCGCGCGCTCACGTGCGTATCTCACCACCTCACACCACCCCGCACCACCACACACACGCCTGCTCACCTGCGATTAATCGTCGCGCCGTTCCCTTGCAGGTCCATGGTATCGACCCTAGCGTCCCTTGATCTAGGATTTAACGAATTCACTGAAGTACCTTTGGAATCTATCCGCGAGCTGAAAGTCTTAAATTGGCTGAATCTACAAAAGTAAGTGAGTAACAAAGATTAATTTAGTTTCGCCGCTTCATTATTAATAATCTGTTGGTACTGTTCCAGCAACTACATCAGTGACCTGGAACCGCACATGGACTGGGGCTTCCTGTCGGACTCGCTCAGCAGCCTGTCTCTGAGCAACAACCACCTGTGCACGCTGAGCGAGGGCGCACTGTCGTCACTGCGAGCGCTGGCGCAGCTCGACCTCGATGGCAACCGCCTGCACGCATTGGCGGAAGGCGCGCTGCCGCCTGCGCTGGCGTTGCTGCGCCTGTCCGACAACCTGCTGCCGCGGCTGCCGTGCGCGGCGCTGGCGCACTTGCCGCGCCTGCGCCACCTACACCTCAGGAACAATATGCTGCAACCGACACACAACCGCACCTGCCACAGTGAACACTCTAAAATCGATTCCTTGGACCTCAGCCACAACGAGCTAGACGACCTTTTCGAGCTGGAGTTCCAGCAAAGGTTGCAACTGAAGCAGCTGGTGCTAGACTTTAACGAGTTCACGTCGGTACCGTCATTCGTGCTGGACAGCGCGCGGCTCGAGAAGTTGTCGCTGGCGTACAACAGAGTGCGCCACGTGTCCGACGCCACGGTGCACGCGCTGAGGCGGGACCTGGAGTGGCTAGACCTGGACCACAACGAGTTAGTGGCGCTGCCGGCTAGCGCGGCGCAGCTCACTCGCCTGCGCCAACTGTCGCTGGCATACAACCGGCTGAGGGAGGTGTCGGCGCTGCCGCCGCACCTGCACTCGCTGTCGCTGGCCGGAAACTTCCTCGCGGAGCTGCCGGCGGCTCTGCGCGGGCTGGCGCCAGCCACGCTCGCCTACCTGGACTTGGGCTACAACCAGATCGCGTGGGTGAGCGCCGAGTCTTTCGGTGCGTGGTCGGGGGCGCTGGCCACGCTCAGCCTGAAAGGCAACCGCCTGACGCAGTTGGCGGGCGCCGCATTCCCCGCCTCGCTGCCACTGCGGGAGCTACTCCTGAGCTTCAACGAGCTGGAGCACGTGCACGCCTCCGCGTTCACGAGTCTGGCAGCGCTGCAAGTGCTGGAGCTTTCGTCCACGCTGTACAGCGGAGAGTTCCCGCTGGCCGCGCCGAGCCAGTCGCTGTCTTGGCTCAGTTTAGATAACAATAACATTCATTATGTCTCAAGTGAAAATATACAAAATTTTCCGTCGCTGGAATATCTCAACTTAGACTTTAATAAAATAATTGAATTTCCAAGTGAAATGTCCGCCTCGAATAGTTCGAGTCGACTCAAAGAGCTTAGGCTGTCGTACAATTACATAAGTAAAATAAATAGTGATTGTCTCGCAAATTTAAAAGACTTACAAAGCGTCGATCTATCATACAATCGTGTGCACAATGTCAGTGAATACAGCTTTGCAAATTTACGGAATTTGGTTTATTTAAACTTGGCGGGGAACGCTGTTGAGTTCATCGCGGAGCGAGCGTTCACTCGACTGCCCAAGTTGCAAGTGCTGGACTTGCGACACAACCGCTTAGTCGAGCTCTCGACGGAACATTTCGAAAACGTATCGAGTGAGGAAACCAATTTGTCAATGAACGTCAGTTACAACAGAATATCGTCACTCGTCGGCGGTGGCCCGCCCATCTTTATAAATGTCCTGGACCTTTCACATAATTTACTAGAAACTTTGTCGAAACCTTTCTTTGACTGTCTGGGAGCGTCACTTCGGCAAATCGTATTGACACATAATCATCTGACGCACATTGATAACTTTGCTTTTGGAACACTACCGCAACTAGAGATATTAATTTTGCATCATAACAACATCAGTTCGGTGAAACGAAGAGCGTTCGGCGACGTGTCGGCGCTGCAGGTCCTCGACTTGTCGCACAATCAGCTGACGCAGCTGGCGGCGGAGCAGTTCAGTGGCGCGCGGCGGTTGCGCCAGCTGCGCCTGGCCAGCAACGAGCTGCGCGCGCTGCCACGCGACGCCTTCCGCCACACGGTGCTGGAGCACCTGGACCTGCGCTCCAACCGCCTGGCCGTGTTCCCGGGCAGCGCGCTGGCAGCAGTGGGCTTCACGCTGCGGCACCTGGAGCTGGCGCGCAACCGCCTGGAGCACCTGGACGCCGCCATGTTCCACGCTACCGCCTTCCTGCACGAGCTGGACCTGGCGCGCAACGCGCTCACCGTGCTGCCCGACAACACGTTCGTCGGCCTGGCGCGGCTGCGGAGCCTCGACCTGTCGCACAACCTCGTCAAGTGCAACTTCAAGGACTTGTTCCGCCACCTGCCACGCCTGCGCCGCCTGGCGCTGGCCGGTACAGGCCTGAAGGCGGTGCCACACTTGCCCCTCGCTAACCTGACCGAATTAGATCTGAGTGGAAACCACATCTCTTCGTACCGGGAGTCCGACGTGCGGTGGTTGTCTAATCTACGAGTGCTCGACGTGTCGCGCAACCGGTTCACGTCAATGCAGCCGGCTATGTGGGCCGCTACGCCGCGTCTCACCTCACTCGATGTCTCGCACAACCCCATCGTCCGCGTGTCTCACGGCTCCTTCGAGGGCCTGAGTCGTCTGCTACACCTGCGTATGAACCACTTCCGTCACCTGGAAGCCGTAGAGCCGCGAGCTTTCCGGCCGCTGGTGTCGCTACGTTCACTAGGTCTCGAGTCACTCGCATCTAACGGTCGACTGGAAGCATCGCTGGCCGATGTAGCTGCATGCACGCCCGGACTGGAGACGCTCGACGTGCTCGTGCAGGAGAGTATGCTGGACGTGCAGCTGAGCGGGCTGCGCGCGCCCAAGCTGCGCGAGCTGACGGTGCGCGGCACCGCGCTGCGCCGTGTGGCTCCTGGGGCTTTCTCCTCGCTAGGCCGGCAGCGCGCGCTGGCGCTGCGCGTGTCCGGCACGGGCGTGCGCACGCTGCCCGCCGGCATGCTGCGGCCGGTGGCGCGCGTGCCGCACCTCGCGCTCGACCTCTCCGACAACCAGCTCGTCAGCTTCGCTCCCTCCACACTCTACCCCAACTTCACCGGTTGGAATCGTCTGGCAACTAAACTGCTCTCTGGTAAGTACTGGTCGTTGCAAGCATTGTGTCGTGTCGTGTCTAGTGTTACTGTAAAGCCGTGTTGTCGCAGGTGGACTGGTGGTGGCGGGCAACCCGCTGCAGTGCGGCTGCTCGGTGTCGTGGGCGGGCGCGTGGCTGCGGCGCTGGACGGCAGAGGTGGGCGGCTGGTCGGCGGAGGCGCGAGGCGCGGCGCGGCGCAGTGTGTGCCGGGGGGCGGAGGGCGCGCTGGCGCTGCTGGCGCTGGAGGCGGACGAGGCGGCGTGCCACGCCAGCGCACTGTCATCGCGCGCGCACGTGCCCGTGCCTGCGCGCGCCGCGCTGTGGCTCGTGCTGCTGCACGCGCTAAGCTAGTGCGCGCTCGCGGCGGCGCGCCACTCGATTGTGATGTGGTATATAGACGTTGTGGTGTACAGTGAACGTGCTGCTATATTTACAATTTACTTTGTGTCCAGGCACTCCTACCAGTCAGCTGCCGTACAATTATTTAAGCTGCAGACAATGAGTGTATACATACATATATTTGAAATGTGCACGAGTGATGCACGGTTGTCCTTATAATTATGTACATTAATGATCACGACAATGTAGGAATGCATTAGACGAGGTAGTCACTGCAGGTGTAACCTCAACCACTGTAACTTTATGATACATTTCGATCTGCGTTTAGACTTGTTACATTTTTTTGAAGCCTAGCATGTTCATCCTTAACTAAGTAATTAAGCTGGAGTTTTATTTCCTACGTTTGTAATTAAGCTGGAGTTTTATTTTTTTACAATTGGAAAAGTTTTATGGGATTTCTGATAGTTTCTTCGATACAGACGGAAACACAACACAGACAGAAACAGAATGATGACAGAATTATGATTCGTAAAACAGGATGGACTGAACGGAAAAAAGTTTTTGTCAAAAATTGCCCATCTTGTTTCAAAAGTCAAGTCAAACAAAACTTTGTCAACATCTGTGAATGCAGATCAAAATTAAGGACAGACCACTGTCCCGTAGCTGATTCGGCTCAGGTTCCTGCCCTCACTGCCCCGTCTCGGTCATGTACCCTGTGTGTGTATAATATGAATTAAATACCTTGGATATTATATTATAAAGAACATGATTTTGTATCTAAATAATAACGTACAACGAAAGTTTTGTTAAGAACTCTTTACAATTTCTAATGAAGTATAAAATTGTGTGTGTACATAGGTGTACAGAGTGTGTAGGAGTGTTGTGCAGACGCGCCCTCTGTGAGCACTCTGTGGTGAACGAGTGTAGTGAGAGACGACTTGTACGTAGTGACACGTGGTACTACGAGTAGGTACCAACAGATATTAAATATTTTTATAAAAACGTCGACTTTTATTGTTACACAAGACGCGTCGTACTGTGGTGCCAATCGCTCGTTTGGCGTACCGCTGCCGCCGGAGCTACAGGGGCACACGGGCCCTCGACGTACCGCCGCCGCCGGAGCTACAGGGGCACACGGGCCCTCGACGGATCTCATCCAAATCTGTTTCGATTAGAAGTGAACTTTTTATCCGGTTTAAAAAATAGTTCACTAATTCGGATTATTCCGATCTGTCACCCCGCTTGTCCCCTTAGGGAGAAAGATCGGAAAAAAAGTTTGATCTGTCCCCCTGTTAGCAATTAGGGGGCAGTTCGAACTTTATTCACTACTTTACGGTTTCATCTGTCCCCCAATCAGTGATAGGGGGACAGATAAAACATTTTATTCCTGTTTGTCCGCCATAGAATTTAAATTAATTCTTAAAAGTACTGCACATACTGCAACATATTAAATTAATTTTATAAATCTTTAAGTTGTTATTCGCAAAATAAGTTTTGATATTAACTATAGTACTGACAAACAGAGCACAGACATAAATTTTATTTTGTTTGATAACTCTTACAGGAATGAAAACGATAAAACAAGTTTTATCTGTCCCCCTATCATTGATAGGGGGACAGATGAAACCGTTATGGGGTGAATAAAGTTCGAACTGTCCCCTCATTGCTAACAGGGGGACAGATCAAACTTTTTTTTCCGATTTGTCCCCCTAAGGGGACAAAGCGGGGTGACAGATCGGAATAATCCTTTCCACAGTAAATCGACGAAAAATAAGTCGAGTAAAGGCGTTTCTAACGAACACTGCTTTACGACGACTATAAAAGAAAATTTAAATCGCGAGAAAACAGATGACGATGATGATTGTGTCAATTCACTCTGCTGACTTAAAAGTGCGCTACTACCGCGCCTACAGGAGTTCACGTGTCTACACTCACGGCAATCGTGACATTCTCGTACACACTCGTGACACTCGCGACATCACGTGTGGGTACACGGCTGCGCAAGTGACGCGCTTTGGCGTCACTTGTGGGCTCAGTCACCGATACACGCCTACTGAGGCTGCGCTCGTAACCATTTATGAATTAATGAATAACAATAAAAACGAGTACCTACTAATATTTAATAGTATTTTGTAAAGTTATGGATAGTGCATGAAATCCGTCGTGAACATGTGTATCAACATATGACAGAACACATACAAACAATCAGGGACATGACAGATTTTGTTCTGATTCAGAAACAATTCCTACATGCCTCCATAGTTACATCACCAATCTCAAATCATTTCTATGAAGCCATTGTGAGGCTCTTTTAAACGTCAAACTTTGTCACCTGTAGTAGCCGAGGCCCTAAAGTTGTCTCTTACGGAAAAGAATGAGTAAGTCAATCGTTACTCTCTTTAAATGGTTCACAATGTTTGTTTACATCATTTTTAAAATGATATGAGCAGTGGTCGCTCTGACCGGCGCGCGGCGGCACTCGATCTGTGCAGTGCGCTGAGGTCGCTTGGTGGTATCCTTTGAAAAATTCGATAGTGTAACTGTACGGGTTGTAGTAGTTATATAACTCCGTACACCTTTCCACGGAGATGCACTAAATAGTTAAATTTATTTAAGTTAAGAGTAAGTTACAGTACTAGAGTGGAAAGCGATTATTTCTCTCAGTTGTTCATAGCTACCCAGTTATAAGTTCACTATATTATAAATTCGTTAGACATGTTGTTTTATTATGCTGTATTATGACGCGCATCGTTGGCGTAAAGTGGGTTACGGAGTAAGAATACAATGTACGGCGATGAGACCGTACAGTAACCTTTGCTGTGAAGTTCTTCAGACCATTAACAAAGCAATCAATTTGAGTTAGTACAAAGTATGTGTTAATTTATTAACGAAAACCGTTTAAACTTTTGGAGTCCATAATACTTTACCCAATAAAGAGACGATTCTTCAAAAACAATATTTTTTAATTAAAAAACTCCTATCTGTATAGCCTTTGTCTTGGACCTTTCACAAAAATGAGTCGCTTTGTAGATTAGCTTATCTACGTGTTCAAAGATTTTGTGTAAAAGGGTCATTTGGATGGGCGAGCTCTTCACCAGTCCCGCCCCTCCGCGACCCGCAACTCAGTTCGGCACTCTTCGCGCCGCTTGTGAAGACTGTTGAAACTTTAAGCTGATGAACTAAGTATTGTCAATTGATCGGTAATTGTACTAAATTGAAATAACAGTACAGTTGCGGCGACCTACAAAAAAAGCAACTTAGAACAAAAAGTATTACGGCGCCATCTTTATATACAGAAAAACTAATATGGTCTGAATCGCGCAAGCAGAGTTTACATTGACTTAAGACTATATACAGAAACCCGACAACAATTGTCGGGCAGTTGCCCACCAGACATAACACCTGTCTGGTCGGAGGACCCTCCCTTTACTACTGGGCATGAGGAACTTTACACCCTGTTCCTCTTACCCCTAAACTGGTGACCCCGAAATGGACGTCAGCGCAGCTTTAGGGCAACGTGACGTCATCATCATCACTTCCCTCAAGCTTTAGAGCAGCAGATCTCACAGCCAGCCAACTTCAAACGGGTATCCCTGACCACCAGCATGCAGCCGAAACGCATTCCTGGTGAGCACCCTCAGCCTCTCTTCAAGCGACCTTGGCACAGCTCACTGCACTTTCCGCCGGACGAGAGCTTCTACCTCCCGGTCTACACCTGTCTAGCTATCTGCCACATCGCGTTGTGTACTATATCCGACGCAACGGAGCAACCGCAGTGCCGGCCCCGACTCACAGGGGTACCTCGCATCACCACCGCAAACTGTTCCGCACGGCAAAATACTACAAGACTCATTCTACGATCGACCTCCGGTCTCCGGAGGGGAGTAATGTAACCTACAAAAAAAGCAACTTAGAACAAAAAGTACTACAGTGCCCCAATGCCATCAATGAATATACAAAAAAACTAATATGGTCTGAATCGCGCAAGCAGAATTTACATCGACTTAAGACTATATACAGAAACCCGCCAACAATTGTCGGGCAGTTGCCCACCAGACATAACACCTGTGTGGTCGGAGGATTCTCCCTTTTCTAAGGAGTATCGAGGAACTTTACACTTTGTTCCTCATACCCCCTAAGCAGTCCTAAAATGTATGCACTTTTGATTTTCTCCTTCTGTATTGATTTATTTATTCATTAACGTATACATTTTTTATATTTTTACATATTTCTAAAACAATATATAAAATATTTAAAATTAAAAAAAAATAGTAACCCACTGGTATCGGCAATAGGATCCTAGCTACCAGAGAACCCCCTAACAATACGAGCCGTGTCCAAGAGTACCGCTTTCTGAATCAAGCCCTTGATCCTTGGTCTAACGAGAGCCTCATCAGGTATTGGTCGAGGCTCTTGGCGATTAGGGCATTGGCTGATACGACCACGAATGATGGCCGAGTCCACATCCCACATGTCGACAACCTCGCGAGCCAAGTCCAGATATTTGATTTGCTTATCTTTCTCTGCCTTCACGAAGAGAACCTCGGTCCCGCATGACGAGAACGTCATGCGGAACCGTTATGTGAACAATCATTGCGCGCCGCTCTGATCGATCGATTCTAGGAAATATTGCCTAAGACTGCATATCTCGCGATTGTGGAGAGTCAGTGTTTAAAAAGCCTCGACCTCAACCACTCCGCGGGATGTAGTCTTATATTCTTATCAGTTGGTCGGTGTACTGGAGCTGTGCACCTTCTTATGTGTAGGGAATGTGGGAAAAGTATCTGTAATGTAGTTAACCACATGGCGCATCCGTTCCAAGAACCATACGAAAGGAATGAAAACTCAAGAAATCGTGGATTCTAACACACAACTAGAACACGTGGAAGAAATGGTTACTCCTATCGAGTTCAAGATGCCACATCCACTACAATGGGATTCAGTCGGTAAGATGCTGACAAGATGGATAAATTTCAAACAGCAGTGATCTATTTTTATCCTGGCGTCTGGACTGGAAAAGGTCTCAGAAAAAAAAAAAACTACTGTCCTGCTAAACTGCATAGGTGAAGATGGGTAAAATTAAATTATATTAATATCATGAAGAACACTGATGAGACACGTAAGTATGAAGATTTACTCAAGGAATTCGACAAATACTTTGAACCGAAACAGAATGAAATCATAAATACATTCAATTTCAACAATAAAAATCAAGAGGAAGGGGAATCATTTGATAGTTTCTATTCTGAAATAAGAAACCTTATAAAATGTTGCAACTATGAAGTACAAGAAGACAGAATGCTAAGAGATACAATTACCTTGGGTATCCGAGACAAGAACCTACAAGGGAAACTTCTAGAAAACCGTAACTTAACTTTGAACTCAGTCCTGGACCAAGCTGAGCAAGACCAAGCGAGAACTTCTTATCAGGTTCGATCTCAATTCCCTGATAATAAATGTAAAGTGAAGTGTGCAGTACCGGAATGGTGATACTCTGTCTTTAAAATGAGTGCGTTACCCAGGCAAAATGTTTTGCTTTAGAGAGATGAGACTTAAACAAATAATTAGTGTATCATGAGGAGCAATTTGTTTACTAATAGCAAAATTTGTTTGAATTGTAGTTTTTAAGTTATTTAAGAAAAACAAATTTTGCTGGAGTAACGTTTGAAACGTTACCCAGGCAAAATCGTCTTTCAAAAATTAGTTTCAGCACGGAACCAAATACATGAATAGATAGCTTTTGTTGAGTAGTAAATGTTTATAAATAGCAAAATTTGTGTGTGGTATAGTTCTTTAGTTATTTAAGATTTTGCTGCGGTAACGTTTTGGGATTTCCCAGATCTCGAAAACGGCTCAACGCAGAAGTTTGAAAAAAATACCAATAAAAGACCTTAATTTGTTTAAATTTGTTTAATCATTAGTTTTTGATTTGGTTGACGTAAACCAATGTAATTAAATGGTTTCAAAAATCAGAAGAAGCGGGTTTACATGTAAACCAATACACTTATAACCAAATAAACAGCTGTAAAAAATACCCGTGGTTCGACGCTTGTTTACAGCAGACATTTTAGATTTCATACTTTACACGTTAAGAAGATAAAAACAAATTTGATTTATTTTAGACTGGTCGTACTTTAGCGATCGAATACGCAGTTCCCATAACATTAAGAAACATGGCATACTTTAAACAAATTAAAATGATTCATGAAAATTCTTTCCTGTTAATTTCAGCCTTGAATTACGGCTCTAATGAAAGTTATCTCAAAAACAAGAATATGTCAGCAATTCTCTAATAAGCCGACCAAATTGAAAAGGTCACGTAAAAGCGACCGCACCATACATAAGCGCAACCATCTGAAATGAACAGGATAATATAGATGTTTTGTTAGTACAGTTGAATACAAAAGTTTTCTGGTCAGGTTAGTTAAAATAATAAAATGGTTAAGATTCATTATTTTTATTTAAAAAATCAGTCTCATACAAATTATATGTATTGCTTTGCCTTAGCATCAACATTTTTAGAGAAAAATCACAGATAAGTTATAACCTACTTACTTAATTTTAATATTTGGATACATTAATAGTTTGTACAATTTTCCTTAGGAGGTACTAATAACGTAGGTTGATAGGTGGACTCCATTTCACCTCGACTCACAGTATGGCATTTTAATATGAGTTTTGTTACGTGTTACTTAGAGTGAATATTTTAACATTACATGTGACTGCCACAGGTGGATAACCCGTGAACCAATCATTGTCAAAGCGTCGTAACCTTCTTTTGACTTAATGTTGAAATATCCACTCTAAGTAACACGACATAAAGCTCATATTTCAATACCACAGTGTGACTTGAGTTGGAATTGAGTCGGCGTTGTGTGTGTAATGTGCAAAGCACATTTAATGTTTTTTTTTACAAAATATGTATTATCGGCTTGCCTATATTTCTTGCCCTTATGAGGGACGGTTTCGAGCATATTCTATAAAAAATTTATATAATCACAAAACTTTTAAATGAGAAAACAACAATATAATAAAAATCTTCCAACAATTATATAAAAAATAAACAACTTTTACACTTATGTACCTATTTAAAAATATAGGAAACAGTACAGTTTTTATCATTAATAACTACTAATATCACTCATAATCACAGATTCGTACCTAATTCAATAAAATTTGTGTGGTCATTGGGACCGTATAAAATTATGTGTTTTATGCTTCCAGTCTCTAACGTTTTAATTACCTACACTAATGAATATATAATCAAATGTGGCATTATGGAGTTTTTGCATTTCTGTAGTTTACAGTACAGATCATCGTAACATTCATATTGTTGAGTTTTCGTTCTGTAACAGTATGCTCTGTAATGTCCAATCAATGTGGAACTTGATGGTGGGTCAAAATCAATTACTGCCAAAATCATATACTGTTGGCCATTTAACTCTATATTAATGGGTATATCATTCAGGTTAACAGACATGTCATGTAGTTCGAAGAAAAGTAATGGTTTTAATTCATATGTAAAATATACATTTCCTGTCTCGCATACAGGACACAGTGAAACATTATCATTATTAATACACGATGTGGCAGATTCTTCCAAGAAGTCAATACCCTTTTGTGTTATAATATTTAATTTTATATTTAAAGATATATATTTACAATCAATTTTCTTTGGTTGTAATGCATTTGAGCATGTGTCATTTGAGCAACACCTCTGTCTGGTGGCAGAAAAGTATATGTTGCTCATGAATACCTGTTCTAAAATCATTGTTATATTACATTCACAACTGATAATATTTTGCTGTGACTTTGTTTTATCAAAAAGGTCAATCAATAGTTTGTCACGAAGTTCATATAATCTTTTGCAAGTTTTTCTCGTATTAGATAATTCTTTTATGAATGTTGTTAAACCATCGCTAGCACTATTTAACTTTTCTCTGAAAGCAGGCCTGTCTTGATAAGCTACACCGAATGCTTGCGCGAGGGAATCAAAAGCACAAGTGTTTGTTATAAGTACCCTGTTTTGGTGTACATAAGAATATGCGACGTTACCATTCTGTAATATGTATATGGAGGTAGCTTTTTTTGATTTAGGAGTGGGTATGGTAAGTCCCCGCCAGTTTTCAACTTCTATAGGTTTATTTTGAAAAATTGATTGAATATCAAAATCTGACGTATCAGTTAGGTTCTCTTCTTCTTCTTCTTTTTCAACTGACTTCGGTGCAGAATCAGATATAATTAACTCTGCTGAGAATGAATCTCGTTTTTGTTCGTGTTTGTCTCTAATTTTTACTATTTTTCGTGAGAAATACTCATAATTTGTTTTGCGTTTTTCCTTTTTGTTTCTTAGTTTTAAGGCCTGTTCTTCTTTGTTCTTAGTATTCTCGTGTAAAATTTGACTAGAGCTTAACCTTTTGAACGCAAGAGAATAAACGCACGCGCGTGCCCTCCACGCCAAGCCAAAATTTCACCGCAAATACTTACAAATAAAAAAAGAGATTTGAAAAATATTGTTAACTTATTTCTTGATAAGACATTTAATATTTAAGATAATAAATCATATTTTAAAGATATTTAAATAAACTCACACTAAAGTAATGATTTAAATTGCTTATTTCGTGTTATAGTACACCACATTTTTTGTCACATATTAGTGTCGTTGGCGTACAGGGCACGCGCTTGCTTGTCACGTATATGTGACAATGGCGGTCAAAAGGTTAATTTTATGGTTCCGTTAATAAAACTATAATGTTGTATAAGAAATTCGTCTAACCGGACGCGTTCAACTTTGGTCTCAAAATATATAGTTTTGATGTCCTTAAAATGATTTTCTACATTTGAGCTGCTGGCATAGTCTTTGGCTCCAGGAAAATAATCAGTCATAATATTGCCCCACAAAGGTAATTTTTTCAAAAGTCTTTTAAGAGTGTTGTTAATTTCCGGCAAAAAAAAGCATTTTTCATTGGTGTAGATTCAATTAACTGTAAATATAATAGTTCTGTATTCATAATGTCATCATAATATTTTATCAAAGGCATAGGGCCACCGTGTTGCTCACTCTCTTCATCTTCTGTTACAAAATATATTTCTTTGGAACTGTCCTCTCTTTCATTCTTTTCAATTTCGTCTGTGTGTCTTAGATATGTTTTTATTTGGTCGCTCAATCGTTTCAATGCTTGTTCACATTTCGATGCCGTATAATCAAGATCGGTACTTATACAGGGTTACTGGTAACTCGACGTATTCCTTGCAGGACGTCATAGTAGGGTTAAAATGCAACAAATTAAGCCACCAAATGTTCTACCGAAATTCAGTAGTTTTTGAGTTAGTTCGATTTTTAGAGTTTTTATGAATAATCCCAGATTAAATCATTTGAAACCAATTTAAAAATTATTTACGGCGCGACAGTACAGAAATTTTAAGTTATTATCGTAGTTGATGCCGTAGCAGATCTTTGTTAATAATTAAAAGTTCAAAAATGCCTTAAACCTTGGCAAATATCACTAATCAAACATTTTTTTTTTTGTAATTTTTGTTATTACTCCATACAAATTGTTGTCTAGTGCAAAAATAAAATACTACGCCTGATGTACAAATTACTAGGAAAATATCCTTGTCTTATCAGCTATTCAGAAAGGTATGATTGTCAATACTTTTGCATGTATGACAGGGTAGAGAAGAGTTTTATGGGGAGCAGGTAAAATTGTAAGACAATCAACATTTTGTTTGTTATTCGTAGTATTCGTAGTTTTACCTGAGCTTGAACTCCAAACACACGGTAAGCTTTGTGATTGGTTACTATTGTTCTCTCGGCATGACTCGGGGTGCGATTTTCTGGTCGTCAGCGTTAGTCAGTCTCAACTCTACGTCGCGTAAGCTCGTGTTTTGTTATCTGGCTATCCCTATCGCGTATCTTGCTCTCGTGCTGTGCTGTGCCTTCATAAGTGCTGACTATGGCTGCATATTCTAATCCAGAATACGCTGACATAATTTACTGTTACGGACTTTGTGACGGTAACGCTGCTGAAGCGCGGAGAGAATATGGACTTCGCTTTCCCAACCGCCGACTCCCACACGTTAGTGTCTTCGGATCGACTTATCGGCGAATATCTGAAACTGGCAGCGTCCAAAGAACCAGGCAAATTGACACTGGTCGTTCCCGGAGATACACGGCTGACGACGAAGAGCTGATTCTTCAACGTTTTATTGACGACCCCAACATATCGACAAACATCGTAGCGCGTGAGCTTGGTATGTCACAGTGGAAAGTCTGGTCTGTAGTTCACTTGTCAGGCCGACATCCATATCACTACCAACCAGTCCAGTCATTAGAAGAGGGAGATCCGCCGAGACGGCTTGAATTTTGTCGTTTCATGCTGAGTGCCGACGCCGAAGGCGAAAACTTTTTAAAAAACATTCTGTGGACCGATGAGTCATGTTTTGACCGTGATGGTATCACAAACTACCACAACTTACATTACTGGGCACCGAAAGCAGAAGCAAACCCTAAAAAACTGAAACCAACCGCATCCCAGCGTAGGTTCTCGCTTAATGTTTGGATGGGTATTATCGACGACAAATTAATCGGCCCACATTTTTTACCCCGAACACTAAATGGGGAACTTTATGAAGATTTCCTTAGAAATCATTTAACACCACTGCTCGCGGATGTACCGGAAGAAAGAAGAGCAAACATGATTTATCAACATGACGGATGTCCAGCCCACTTCCGAATCACAATTCGACAATTGCTGGATGAAAACTATCCAAACCGATGGATAGGGCGCGGTGGGCCGATTCCGTGGCCTGCGCGAAGCCCTGATCTGACGCCCCTAGACTTTTACGTCTGGGGTCATATGAAAGACCTAGTTTATGTGACCCCAGTAAATTCAATTGAAGAACTAAGGGAGAGAATAACAGATGCGGCGGACCAGATGAGGGCAACAATCACATCAAGAATCACAAAAACTGAAATGAGGAAGCGAATAAGAACATGTATTCGAAACCGAGGGCAGCACATCGAACAAGACGTGTGAAATGTATGTCATAAAAGTTATTAAATTGAAATTTATTAAAAATAATAATAACATTCACGAAATTGTTTTATTTGATTTTCCGAATGCGTGAGACGCACGTCTTCCTGTACTAAATCAAAAACGATTTTCATAATGTAGTCCATGACTTTGTATTAACATTCATACCTTTTTGGATAGCTGATAAGATAAGGATATTTTCCTAGTAATTTGTACATCAGGCGTAGTATTTTATTTTTGCACTAGACAACAATTTGTATGGAGTAATAACAAAAATTACAAAAAAAAAAAATGTTTGATTAGTGATATTTGCCAAGGTTTAAGGCATTTTTGAACTTTTAATTATTAACAAAGATCTGCTACGGCATCAACTACGATAATAACTTAAAATTTCTGTACTGTCGCGCCGTAAATAATTTTTAAATTGGTTTCAAATGATTTAATCTGGGATTATTCATAAAAACTCTAAAAATCGAACTAACTCAAAAACTACTGAATTTCGGTAGAACATTTGGTGGCTTAATTTGTTGCATTTTAACCCTACTATGACGTCCTGCAAGGAATACGTCGAGTTACCAGTAACCCTGTATATTCATGAAGAGAAAGTGTGATTACATCTTTAATAATTAGTTTTACTTCGTCATAGCTTCGTGATTGTAGTATCAATTTGATGCAATTGATATAAAAATATTTGCATGTTTCAGAAGTCTTGTCAAAACAACTTTGTGTATACAGTTTTTAAAAAAAATGAGACTTATCAAGTCTGATGTAACAAGCAGGTATCTTGCCTTTTTTTTCCTCAACTATTGCAAAACATTGTCTTAAATAGTTATTCAAGTCCGTTTTCAAAAAAGTTTTCGTTATGGCCGCTATTAAAGCAGAAGAATCATCACAAATTATTTCATTTGGAAGGACTCTTCTGTTTAACCATGTGCTTAGCCATGTGGCTATTGTTTCTGTTGTGTGTGAGTCAGAGCACATATAACAAATTGGAACACTAGCACCCAAGGTATATGCTACGATGGCATATAAGAAAACATGTTTGGGATTTTTATATTTTAAAAAATCGTTTGCTTCGGGTGGCTTTATTGGTTTAAATAAAGATCCAGTGGCATCAATAGACAGGATTTTATATTTGTCTTCCAAGATGTCATCGTAATATATACTTTGCTCAGTAGTCCAAAAATACAATATAAATGGAACAAGAGACATTTTTTTTATGAAACTGTCATACGGTGGGCTACAGGTCATGGCATACAGTGATAAAATAATATTTTTATCAAACTGAAGAGCGCTTCTAGCTTCATGCCGGTATTTCCTCAAATTTAATCATTTAGGCAAAGTTGGCGGTTCTTTTGGATTATCCATGCTCATAACTTCATCGGCCGTTGAATTTCGTACCCTTAAAGCCTTAATGTTTTTAAGTTTTTCTTTGTGCAGATTAACCCGGTGTGAAGTTAATTTATTTTTAATTCGAGGGTCATGCCGAAAGCCTTTTTTCAAATTTGTAAGAATAAGCGTTACTTTATAAGAATTATCAGCTGTTTCGGGGGATATTGTCAAGAACAGACTAGCTTTGCATTGCGTACAACTTCCTGTACATGTGATGTCGTTATTTTTGAGATCAGTAGGCACGTAATTGTTTTTAAACGAGAATGTGCATTCTAAATCGGTTTTAAAAAATATATGATCTTGCATTTCGTTGGTCCACTTATTTTGTGCGAGATGGTGGGATTCAATAGGCGCAATTTTATAGTAGTCATATTTACTCATTTCAAAAGAAACTGTTAAATCAGAAGGAGCTTCTACAACTGCATGCAATTGTGTTCGATTATCTTCACAATCTCCGCGAGAATTAAAAAATAAAACTTTATTTCTCTTCGCAGATATTTGCAGGGCTGCTTTGCTGACTTCGTGATTAAACTGAATACGCAGTTCTTGTTGTATGTGGTCATAAACTTCATTTGAGATTGGGGGAATAGAAACATTAAATATATCTTTATATTTGGAGAACACAACTCTTAGGTCGTCAAGGGGCACTTTTACTTTTCGGCCTGCCATTTTATTGTACCTGCTGGTACTTCACTGGTATGTGTGATTTTCCGAATATAAAATGAACTGACATGAACAACGGTGTGAGTTGAGGCTTGCACATTCTGCTCCCGAAGCCATGAAGTGCAACTACCTGAAAAAAAAGCAAGGCACACATCACATTTACATTAATATTTTCATTACCTATCATTTTAAAAATCTAGTACACTTGTCTCGCCATTTGCGCAGAAAGACATTCGCACGAATGGATACTTGCGCATAAAGACATTTGCGAATGCACACTTCAGTAAAAAGACTGTAGGTGTACAGTACCTTCAGTCTTCTCAAGATATTGCGCGAAAGGACATTTTAGCAGATTAAAAAGGGTGTCGTTTTTAAGGTTGGGATCGCCAATTACCAATATGCGATAAATGCCGTAAAAAATCCAAGATGGCTAAAGATAAACCGCTTAAGCGCTTGCGCAGTGATGAGCTGGGTTTTGTTAGGCGTGGCGCCATTCCTACGCTTTGTTGTACGTATACTGAATTTCGTGTGATCTGATTGCAATTAATGTGTATATAAAGTACCGTGTATGAAACAGCACATATCTAACTAGGTATTGTAACACTCGTGTATAATACCCCTCATTATACAAGTTTCATAAACTATCATTACCGAATACTCACCGGACTTGTCAAACACACTTCAATATAATTGAGAATAATACTAGATTCGTTAAAGCGCTTGAAACTTTATGACAGTATAGCTTAAACGTATAAAAACTGTATCCTTTTTGTTTTGTTTACGTTAAGTCTAAGAGCAATATCACAACGCGATTGCCTAGCATGGCGTAGGTATAGAATAATTAAAAGTTAAAGCCTACCACTGAGACCGCCACGTTGTTATTTTAGCCAATAATCACACACACAGTTTTAAGCAATAAAGAGATGAGTCTGTCGTAAAACAATAATATTTCATATTTTTCGCGATATTCTAGTTCAATATTTCCATGATAGCCATTGAAATGATAAAAAAACTATATACTATATTTTCCTAATTGTAATGAAGAAAATGGCAAAGTTTTTTTTTGTGCCGGGGCTAATTGTGTTTTGGGTCACATTTGACGAGTTTTCTTTATTCTGATTCACACCAAAAAGCGTACATTAATATACGCTGAATGACTATTTTATACTGAAACACAACTGTACTGTAAAATAAAAACATTTAATACTCACATCGTTCAAAGACGTCGTCGTACACACACACATAAACCACAAGCACTTCTCTCCAAAACACTTGGTTCACGACTGATTGTTTCATTGGTTCGGTCGGAGCTAGCGTACCCATAGATAGAGCGTACTCAACTACTCACAGCTAAAGAGTAAGTAAGACAAGGCATATAGCTGTTGCGTTGCATTGCACACAGCGATGCGCGCTGCTCTGACTAGCATCAAGAACGTTAAAACGTTTTTAGCGTGGCTTTGCGTTGTGGTATCAAAATAAAACATTTGGTTTAACAGAAACAACAAATTAAGTACTAAAAATATAGCTACATGTATATATGTTTGTATTGTTTTAAATCACACTATAAATTATACACTATGATATTACACTTTTATTAACTAGTAAAAATTGTGTAATATGGTACTGCACTTAAAAAATATTAAAAAATCGGCTTCACGAATAACGTTTTTCTGCTTAACTGTACAAAACATCGGTTACCAAGCTGCTAATTTGCGAAGATTACCCGTACGTACGGTGCAGTCGCTTTTACGTGACCTTTTCAATTTGGTCGGCTTATTAGAGAATTGCTGACATATTCTTGTTTTTGAGATAACTTTCATTAGAGCCGTAATTCAAGGCTGAAATTAACAGGAAAGAATTTTCATGAATCATTTTAATTTGTTTAAAGTATGCCATGTTTCTTAATGTTATGGGAACTGCGTATTCGATCGCTAAAGTACGACCAGTCTAAAATAAATCAAATTTGTTTTTATCTTCTTAACGTGTAAAGTATGAAATCTAAAATGTCTGCTGTAAACAAGCGTCGAACCACGGGTATTTTTTACAGCTGTTTATTTGGTTATAAGTGTATTGGTTTACATGTAAACCCGCTTCTTCTGATTTTTGAAACCATTTAATTACATTGGTTTACGTCAACCAAATCAAAAACTAATGATTAAACAAATTTAAACAAATTAAGGTCTTTTATTGGTATTTTTTTCAAACTTCTGCGTTGAGCCGTTTTCGAGATCTGGGAAATCCCAAAACGTTACCGCAGCAAAATCTTAAATAACTAAAGAACTATACCACACACAAATTTTGCTATTTATAAACATTTACTACTCAACAAAAGCTATCTATTCATGTATTTGGTTCCGTGCTGAAACTAATTTTTGAAAGACGATTTTGCCTGGGTAACGTTTCAAACGTTACTCCAGCAAAATTTGTTTTTCTTAAATAACTTAAAAACTACAATTCAAACAAATTTTGCTATTAGTAAACAAATTGCTCCTCATGATACACTAATTATTTGTTTAAGTCTCATCTCTCTAAAGCAAAACATTTTGCCTGGGTAACGCATACCTTTAAAATAAGTATAAATAGAGTTTAATTTAGGATAACTTGTTTTGTTTGAAAGTAAATACTAAAAAAATATAAATAGAGTTTAATTTAGGATAACTTAATTTTTAGGGTTCCGTAGTCAACAAGGAAACCTTATAGTTTCGACATGTCCGTCTGTCTGTCTGTCTCTCCGCGGTTTAGCTCAAAAACTATTGGTACTTGAAAGTTGTTATTTGGCATGAGTATACACGTTAATGACGCCGAAAAAGTGGTAAGATAAAATTAAAAAAAAACAAGGGCTTGATTCAGAGAGCGGTACCTACTCCTGGACACGGCTCGTATTGTTAGGAGGTTCCTTTCTCTGGAGCCCTGACCGCCGGTAGCTTGGACCCTATTCCCGATACCGGTGGGCTACTATTTTTATATTTTTAAATGTTTTTTTTTTGTATCTATTTAATATAGGAATATTTAAAAATGTAAAAAATAAGGTATAAAAAACTGGCCAAGTGCGAGTCTTACTCGCACACAGGGTTCCATAGCTCCAAACAATATAATAACAATATTTTGAACTGTCATTCATTAGTTAGTAGTATTAGTTAGTTTAATGAAAAAGTCCCATATCTCAAAAACTAAACATCGTATCTTATTGAAACCAATTTTCGTTGATAGTTTTTTTTTTACGTTCTACAATCCTAAATATTTTCAGAATTTTCCTCCTCTTACTTTAGAAATTAGAGGGGGGGGGACACACATTTTACCACTTTGGAAGTGGCTCTAGCGCAAACTATTTCGTTTAGAAGAAAAATGATATTAGAAACTTCAATATCATTTTTGAAAACCTATCCATAGATATCCCACACGTATGGGTTTGATGAATTTTTTTTTTTTGTTTTCAGTTCTAAGTATGACCCCCTTAATTTATTGTTTTTTTTTTCTATTTTTGTGTGAAAATCCTAATGCGGTTTACAGAATACATCTACTTACCAAGTTTCAACAGTATAGTTCTTATAGTTTCGGAAATAAGTGGCTGTGACATACGGATGGACGGACAGACAGACAGACAGACATGACGAATCTATAAGGGTTCCGTTTTTTGCCATTCGGCTACGGAACTCTAAAAAACAATTATTTAGGGTACCTCCCCTACTTATAAAGTAGGGATGATAATATTTTTTTGGTCTTTCCCATAATGTGGGATATTGTTGGATAGGTATTTCAAAAGTATTAGGGGTTTGGTAAGACTGTTTTTTGATTAAGTAAACCGTTCGTGAATTATTAAAGTTTAGAGTCAAGTGTCCCCCCTCCTTCTACCACCTTTTCTAAACGGCTGTAGTTAGAAATTCAAATGTCACGGCAGTAGTACCTATATATAACGAAGTTTAAAGGAAAACTATCACACTTAAGTGGGCTTTACAAGTTTACGAGTAATAGTCGACCAATTGTATTTGACTCGAAAATTTCGAACAACTCCATAGAAATGTCGATAGATAGCGTTATGCGTCAGTTGTATCGTGCTATTGTTTCATTCCTAAATAAGTTTTATCAGTATCAAACACTCTGTATGACTCTGTATGGTGTCAGACGTAAAGAATAGCACCATCCCATATCTTCCCGTAGGTGTCGTAAGAGGCGACTAAGGGACTTTCCAGTGAATGGGCAGCAGCGTTCTCTGTGCTTAAGTAACAACCGTACTGCGATCGCCAACCCGCCTGCCAAGCGTGAAGCGTGATGCGTTGGCATCTCAATTCCAATCATGCTTAGAGTCTGGGTCGCTACCAGAGTTTCTTACAACGGGTGTTATCCACCTGCTCCATAAGTCAGGTAGTGCTGCGGAACCCAAGAATTATAGACAGATCACGTGTTTATCGACGGTCTAACTTCATACCTCCATTTTGAGAGAGAAAATGAACAAACACATCGTTAGTAATTCTATTATGTCGGCCTCTCAGAATAGATGTAGGAACGGGTCCCGTGATACTAAGGAGCTACTCCTCATCGACATGGCCATTAGCCAACAGGTTAGTCGATCCCGCAAGGATCTGTCGACATGTTGGATAGATTTACAAGAAGGCCTACGACTCTGTGCCACATACATGGCTCAGGAGGGTGCTGGAGTTGTACAAGATTAATGCAACTCTACGCGCCTTTCTTGAGTCGTGTATGGGGCACTGGAAGACGGTCCTTCGATATCCAGGATGTCGACAGATTCAGGGGAACGATGAGCCTGTATGGATAAAACGGGGAATATTTCAGGGCGACAGTCTGAGTCCACTTTGGTTCTGTCTAGCCCTGAATCCTCTAAGCACATTGCTGGAGGATTCAGGCCTAGGCTACCGGTTGAGGAGAGGTGGTCAGGTCATATCTCACCTACTTTACATGGATGATCTGAAACTCTTTGCCCCTAACAAATTGCAACTGATGAGGCTACTGAAAGTAACTGAAACTTTTAGTAGCGCCATCAGGATGGAATTTGGTGTGGACAAATGTGCAGTCATGTATGTAAAGCGAGGAGAGATTATGGAATCCGAGGGCATCCAACTTTCGGATTCCATGTACCTCAAATCTCTGTCCTCATCCGAAAATTATAAGTATTTAGGTATGTCGGAAGCGTTAGGCATTAACGTAGCTGACATTAAGCATTTGTTGAGGGAGCGCTTCTTCGGTCGCCTGAAGAAGGTATTAAAGAGCCTTCTTTCAGGCGGAAACAAGGTGCGCGCCTTCAACGGTTGGGTCATGCCGGTTTTAATGTACTCTTTCGGCATACCCAAAGGGACTCAGACCGAACTGGACGCCCTAGATAGGAGAGTCCGTACATTGCTGACCGCAAACCGGATGCATCAACCACGATCATCGGTGATGAGACTGTACATCCCGCGGAAGTGCGGGGGTCGAGGCTTTATAAACGCGAAGACCCTTCACAACCACGAAGCCTCAGAGAATATTTTTTGAAAGCCGAGGTGGGTATGCACCGAGATGTGGTCGCAGTGGACAAGGCACTCACCCCGCTGTCCATGGCTAAAGAGAACTGGCGCAAACCTGTCGTACTTACTACCGATGACCGCAAGGAAGTATGGCAAGGCAAGGTGCTTCACGGTCGCTTCTATCAGGCTCTTCATGGGCCGGATGTAGATTTTATAGCATCCGTGTCCTGGCTACGTTTCGGCGACCTCTTTGGGGAAACTGAAGGTTTTGTCTGTGCGATTATGGACGAAGTTATGCTGACGAATAACTACCGGAAACATTATGAAGGACGGGACGGTGGACGTGTGTCGGGCATGCCACCGTCCGGGTGAGTCCATCAGACATATTATTTCTGGTTGTTCTTGTCTGGCTAACGGCGAGTACTTGCACAGGCACAACCAAGTAGCCAGGATTATTCACCAGCAACTTGCCTTGAAATATGAACTTGTGGAAACTGAGGTACCGTACTACAAGTATGTGCCCGACCCAGTTCACGAGAAAGACCATGTCACGCTGTACTAGGATCGGCCTATCATTACAGGACTATTGTTGCCAATAAGCCTGACATAGTGGTGATAGTCGATATGTGGAATGTGGACTCGGCTATCATTGTGCCGATTGTCGTAACGGCCAATGGCCTTATGGCCAAGAGCCTCGACGAACATCTGTCGAAGCTCTCACTTGGCAGTTGGATCAAGAGCCAGATTCAGAAGGCGGTACTCCTCGATACGGCCCGCATTGTGAGGTTCCTGTCTCTGCAGCCCTAACCACCAGTAGCTTGGACCCTGTTCCCGATACCGGTGGGCTACTATTTTTTATATTTTTAAATATTTTTGTATATATCATTTTGTAAAAATATTTAAAAATGTAAAACGTATGTTTATAAAATGAATAAAGGGAATTCTAATAATAATACTTGCATAGACACAACCTTGTATCCAGGATTATCTATCAGCAACTTGCTCTGAAATACAGCTTTGTGGAATCGGAAGTGCCGTACTATAGGTATGTGCCCGACCCAGTTCTCGAAAATGGCAATATCACACTGTATTGGGATCAATCCATCATCACTGACAGGACTATTGTAGCCAATAAGTCTGATATAGTGGTGGTGGATCGATCAGAGCGGCACGCAATGACTGTTAAACGTAACGGTTCCACATGACGAGGACCTCGTGAAAGCCGAGAAATATAAGCAAATCAAGTATCTTGACTTGGCTCGCGAGGTTGTCGACATGTGGGATGTTGACTCAGTGATCATTGTGCCGATAGTCGTATCAGCCAACGGCCTGATTGCCAAGAGCCTCAACCAACATCTGATGAGGCTCTCGTTAGGCAGCTGGATCAAGGGCTTGATTCAGAAAGCGGTACTCTTGGACACGGCTCGTATTGTTAGGAGGTTCCTTTCTCTGGAGCCTTGACCGCCAGTAGCTTGGACCCTGTTCCCGATACCGGTGGGCTAAAATTTTTTATACTTTTTTTTTTTTGTTATTATTTATAAGGAATATTTAAAAATGTGGGAAATTTGTATATAGAAATGAATAAAGGAAATCGTTCTAATATAAAGATATCTTTCAATAACAAATTGACATTACCCAGTAGCTCATGTAAATCTTTGTTTTTAAACCCTGTAATACCTTATGACATAAATATTATAATCACTTAAAAATACTAGAACTACTGGTTATGATGACATAACAACATCCTCAATAAAAGAAGTTGCTCCAATCATCAGCCCAGTACTCAGTCACATATTTAACTTATGTATTGAACACTAGCTGTCCCGCGCAACTTCGTCTGCGTCGCATTTTCCCCGTTTTCGCAACATTTTTCATTGCTGCTTTGCTCCTATTGGTCGTAGCGTGATAATATATAGCCTATGTCCTTCCCCAGGTTGAAATCTATCTTCTTGCCTTTCATTTCGCATTTATAATATTAGTATGGAAGTATGGATGTTGTGTTTCCGGCTAAACTTAAAAAATCCGTAGTGAAGCCACTTTTTAAGAAAAATAACAAGGAAGACATGCACGCACTTATCCCAATTTTTTCCAAAATATTTGAAAAAAAATATATATGACGGAGAAAATGTCTCCGTTCCGTTTTTAAAAAGCGTGACGTCAGCATAGCTGACGTCACTGACTATGTTCAGGGTGATCACTCATCTTCGATCTTCCAAGTAAAACACCACAAGTACACTGTATGACTCGTTTATTCAACCGACAGCGTAACGACTTATTTACATAGATCCGTACAGTTCGGCGGCTCAAGCAAGACTCACCCGATCGTTCGAGCAATCGCAACGTCCCCGACATGGGGGCGTGGCGGGATATGGGCAAGCCCTTTCCCCGCGGAGATCAGTATGTGCCCGTAACAACGGGCACCTCATTAGATTGCCATATAGGCTAAGGAATTTGGCGAGTGCGTGTAAAAGGCGCGACTCGCCAGTGTGTGGTTGTCATTTTGTCCGGTAGGAGGCGCCAGCGGCGCTGAGCGCTGAGCGCTTAGCTACGGTGAAACTTTACCGTAGCGAGCGCCGCTATCTTCACGCCATCTCGGCGGCCTGACATCGCCAGGTGAGACCTCCGGTTGCCCGGGGGAGGCCCAGCAGATGCAGGCCTGCCAGAGGTGGCTTTGGTGGCGCACCCTACCGCTAAGGATGTTGACCCCCGTCCGTTGCGTTCTCAGAGCTAGCCGATTACGTTCCGAACTAAGGGGTCGTAATGAATGTGTCTGAGCGGCAATGTACTTGTGTAACGCCGCTCATGTAGCGAACGAATAGCGAGCCCGCGCCGCACGTTCGTCGCGTAAGTGTTAATGCATGTTGAGTCACATGGGTGTCTGGTCGGGCGCGTCGTGCCTATATTAACTTAGAACACGACGCGCTTCGAGTGAGTGTTATGCTTGTGGAGTCTTATTGGTTGGGTAAGTCGCGTGTCGATGGTTACGGCTTACCCAGGGTCAATCCGGGAGTGACGACGGCTACGTCACATCCGCAGGCACCAGGTCGCACAGAGGGCGACGTGGGCAGGGAGCGGGCATTCCTGCGGTTGGCGTAGTGCCGCGGACGTGCCGTGCCATCGTGAGTCGGCGGTCGCTAGCGACCCCGCGGTGTACTACCTGGGGCGCTCGTGCGACGCCGGCTCGTCAGTCAGGCTGGTAGTAGAAACTGGGTATCTTACCTTGAGGAGGAGGCGGAGAGGGGCGGCCTATCTCTGTAGGCCGCGGCAATCCAGACTAGGCACTCTACGGGCTGGGATGGTAGAGCCGCATCAACTCAGTAAGCCCGTCGAGGATGACCAGCTCCGCGTCCTGGCCCTCCTTTATGGCCCTAATCAGGTCCAGGAGTAGGCTGATGGCGCAGGCGGTGAAGTTCTCCCCCGGTATGAGATCGCGCTGTCGCGCTTGGGTGCCGACTAGCGGCTGGGAGGTGGACGGTGCCGCTACTTGATGAGCGGCAGCCGTTATGGAGTCTGTGGGTGGGGCGGGTTTCCCCGCCCGCTTCCCCTTCTTCTTGCCGGCGCCTGAAGTGGCGTCGGAGGAGATAGTGACAGCAGTATAGGTGGTGGCAGTCGTGGACGGCTGAGTCGCCGCCTGCGGTGGTACAGGGCCAGGGTCCTGTCTGGGTTGCACCGCGGGAGGTTGGGGCTTTTTCCCCCTCTTCCCCCCGCGTTTTCTTTTCTTTCTCCGCCTCGAGGCGGGAGCGTCTTGTTGTAAGTTAGAGGGCCCGTTCGCTGTCGCCATCAGCGAAGTACTGGGGACCTCTTGGATGTCGGCCTGAGTTGCGGTAGTCTTAACTTCGCGGCGCTGTCGTGTGATGGCGACAGTGCCCGCTCGCTTGTTCCGGAGCTCTCTCCGGAACACTGGGCACCCACTGCTGGACGCGGGATGGTCACCTGCACAGTTCACGCAGGTGGCCTTCTCCGTCTTTGGGCGTGGACAGTCTCGGGCGGCGTGGACATCTCCGCATCGCACGCATGCGAGCGGGCGGTGGCACTGGTGCGAGCTGTGTCGAAACTGCTGGCACCGGTGGCACTGGGCGGGCCCTTGCTTGCTCCGCCAGGCATCAACGCGGACACCACGCATGCATAGAAGCTCGGTGGTGTCGTATATTGTGCGGAAGTCAATTTGCCTTTTGAGGACGGCGTGGAAGAGGCAGCCAGGTCGTCCGCCGCGCGCTTTTATGTTACGGACGTACTCTGGCTCGTAACCACGCGCCCTCAGCTCCTCAAGGATGTCTTCTGGGTCCGTGTCCGCCGGCAGCCCTCGGATAGCCACCTTGACGCTGCGCTCCGCCGGCAGTGAGTAGGAGAACCAACTTAGGCCCTCCGATCTCTCCAGGTCAGTGAGGTATCTCTGAATCACCCTGTATTCGTCCTCCGTTTCAGGCAGGAACCGAATCCCGCCCTGATAAGGACGAGCGTTAGGAGGGTGACCCAGGATGGTCCTCACGGCCTTGAAATGGAAGGCCCAGTTGGGCATCCTCTCCACCACCAGCGGAGGGAAGCGGGGCTTGTCCCTAGGCTTGGCCTTGGCGGCTGCTGCTGCGCTCGTGCCTTGCACTGAGGCTGCGGCGGCGGGTGGCGTCACATTGTGTGAGGCGTCGTGTCCGGTGGGCGGGCGGCGAACCGCCGCGGCGAACGTCGGCGACCCGACTCCGGCTCTACCACGCGGGTTGCGCTGTGGGAGCGGGGAATCGGGGCAGACGCGCTTCGCCTCTTCGGCGGCTTCGTCGTCCGAGCTGCGTGGGCGGCGCTGGGCACGGGGCTCGAGCGAAGGCTCGTGCCCAGACGCCACTGAGTTGTCCGAGGAGTCGTAAGTAGGTGCACCTACCTCTACATCTTCGTCGTCCATGTCGCTGCCTTCGGTTGAGTAGCAGGGCGACATGGGTGCGGGTGAGTCCTTGGCCGCGCTGCGAGGCGGGGGCGGCGACATCAGCTCCGTAGCGGTCGGCGCTGCGGCGGCTAGGCCTGCCAGCAAGCGGCGGGGTGCGGGCGATGCTGCACGCCCGGCTCTCGGGGCGGCGGCGGCGGCGGTACGTGCGTGCGTGACGGGACGAGACACGGCAGGCACGGCCTGGTTGTCGGCGGTAACTGGGCGCGCGGGGCGCGGGTTGACGGCGCGGGGCGCGTGCGTCGCGGTCGCCCGGTCCGCCTGCGCTGGACGCAGGGGGGGGGCGACGACGCGAGCAGCGGGCGCGCGGCTGCTGGACCCAGGAAGGCCCGGGGGCAGGGTGGGCACATTGCGAAACGCCGGTGGTCGGACCGGCGCAGCAGGAATGCGCACTGAAGGCGGAGTCGTGTTGGCAGCAGGGCTGCGGCGCGGCATCGGTGACGGAGGAGAGGCTGGGAAGGTCCTCCTCCCCTCTACGTCTGCGTTATCACTCGCGAGCGTTGGGCTCCGGATGGTCGGGAGCGGCGGCGCACGGACCCCCTTGGGGTTTGTAGGCGGCGAATTGTTTTTGGGAGGCATTTTGGATGTGGCTAACCGCAACCGCTACGGCGCCGATGCACCGGGCAGCACGGAAAGCACCCGCTGCGAACCCACAGGCACTAGATGCCCATGGGTACCCACCGGATACCTTCTACGTAAATTTACGAATTTTTGCGGTTCGGACGGTGCACTACTAAAAAGTTTTCGGCGTCTACCCCCAACTTTTTTAATAAAAATTGAGACGCGGACCAATCACAGCCCCGCGCCAGAGGTGGCGCAGGGGACTTCGCTGGCGGCCAGAGGAGGCCTGCACTCGCGTGGTCGGTAAAAGATCGCGGCACTAAAAACTTCTCAGCTTGGGTGAAGCCACAAGCCGATCCTCACCCGATCGCCTACAGTGCGGCCGTATTTATAGGGCTCGACGTACGTGCACGTTTAATTTTAGGTTAAGTATTGAAATTACAATGATGACATTCATTTTACATCGTAATAAATTCAAAGTAATCAACTTATGGTTTTTAAACTAATTTTTAGGACAATTAAATGATTAAACTTAGTTATTCTAGGTTTTTCTAGACGAATTGTTGTAGTTGCGCCGATACGGCCATACTGACAGGCGGTGCGCGCTCTGCACCAGCCTCGTTGGTTCTCGTCGATTTTTGTGGATTCTCGTAGACCTGAAAGAATAGAAACAAAACTTCCTCTGAGTAGTACATCTGTAAACAACTTGCGTTGTTTTGTCTTTTGAGAATATCGATTCTGATAAGGTTAGTAGGTTCTCGGAGATTTTATTAAAGGGTTCTCGGAGGTTCTCGTAGAGTTCTCGGAGGTTCTCGTAGAGTTCTCGGAGGTTCTCGTAGAGTTCTCGGAGGTTCTCGTAGAGTTATCTGAGGGATATTTAGAATATTTGAATTAAGTTACTTACGGTTTTATTCTGATGAATTACGGTTTTCCGATTCCGATACGGCCACACTGACAGGCGGTGCGCGCTCTGCACCAGCCTCGTTGGTTCTCGTCGATTTTTGTGGATTCTCGTAGACCTGAAAGAATAGAAACAAAACTTCCTCTGAGTAGTACATCTGTAAACAACTTGCGTTGTTTTGTCTTTTGAGAATATCGATTCTGATAAGGTTAGTAGGTTCTCGGAGATTTTATTAAAGGGTTCTCGGAGGTTCTCGTAGAGTTCTCGGAGGTTCTCGTAGAGTTCTCGGAGGTTCTCGTAGAGTTCTCGGAGGTTCTCGTAGAGTTCTCGGAGGTTCTCGTAGAGTTATCTGAGGGATATTTAGAATATTTGAATTAAGTTACTTACGGTTTTATTCTGATGAATTATTTTCACCCTGTACATAACAATGTCTCGGGAGTATCTGTTCTCAGGTTCAAATGTGGTGATGATGTTCTTTCGTAACTCTTCCCAGGTACTACTGGTCACCATCCAATCATCGATCCACATTTTCGCACGTCCCTTCAGCAGACTGCAGACTTTCATACGAACGTCGAAATCACTCAACTTATATGCCTCAATGGCCACTATCAATATGTTGACACCACTCACGTACTCCGACATGGGTATCCGGGTCGAAAGATGGCAGGTAAATGCCTTTGATCCTTATTATTGATTCGGTAGGCGGAGCACACAAACGCTCTGACATTCTCTGCATCATTTCCATCATCTGCATAAGGAATTGTGGTGGTATTCCGTCCATCCGCATTCCTTGATCAGGGTATGTATGCGGTCTTGATTGATTCATGGCTTCCATTGATGTATTGGAGAGCAGTCCAGGCTCCTGACGCCGAATGTTGGCTGGTTCCAGTTGCTCAGGTGGTAAACGAGCTGATGAGGAAGTGGCTTGAGTAGAAATCTCTTGCGATCCCACTTCTGATGACGGAGAAAATGTCTCCGTTCCGTTTTTAAAAAGCGTGACGTCAGCATAGCTGACGTCACTGACTATGTTCAGGGTGATCACTCATCTTCGATCTTCCAAGTAAAACACCACAAGTACACTGTATGACTCGTTTATTCAACCGACAGCGTAACGACTTATTTACATAGATCCGTACAGTTCGGCGGCTCAAGCAAGACTCACCCGATCGATCGAGAAATCACTACGCCCCCGGCAGGGGGCGCGGCTGGCGGGATATGGGCAAGCCCTTTCCCCGCGAATATCAAACTGTGCCCGTAAAGACGGGCACCTCATTGGGTTGCCGATGTAGGCATGGAATTGGCGAGCGCGTGTAAAAGGCGCGGCTCGCCCGTGTGTGGTTGTCATTTTGTCCGGTAGGAGGCGCCAGCGGCGCTGAGCGCTGTGCGCTTAGCTACGGCGAAACTTTACCGTAGCGAGCGCCGCTATCTTCACGCCGCCTCAGCGGTCTGTCACCGCCAGGTGAGACCTCCGGTTGCCCGGGGGAGGCCTGGCAGGTGCAGTCCTGGCCAGAGGTGACTTTGGGGCGCACCCTACCGCTAAGGATGTTGGCCCCCGCCTGCAACGCTCTCAGAGCTAGCCGATCACGCTCCAGACTGGGGGGCCGTAGTGAATGAGTTTGAGCGGCAATGTACTTGCGTAACACCGCTCATGTAGCGAACGAATAGCGAGCCCGCGCCGCACGTTCGTCGCGTAAGTATTTATGACATGGGTGTCTGGTCGGGCGCGTCATGCCTATATTAACTTAGAACACGACGCGCTTCGAGTGAGTGTTGTGATTGTGGAGTCTTATTGGTTGGGTAAATCGCGTGTAGATGGATACGACTTACCCGAGTGAGTCAATCAGGGGGGGGGGATGGTTAAGTCACATCCGCAGGCAAGAGGTCGCGCGGTAGGCGACGTGTGCGCTTAGCTCGCCCCGCGTCAGGCGGGCGCGTGTGCCATGGCGCTATCTGCGCCAGGTGGGGCCAGGCAGAGGCGTCAGCGCGGGCGAACATGTTCGACGCGAGGCGGCTGCAGAAGTCGTCCAGGCCCTCTATGTTCAAGTCCCGCTGTATTGTGGTGTTCCTCACGTAGCGAGGGGCGGCGACGATTGTCCGCAGCGCAAGATTTTGTTGCGCGCGGAGGGTCTTCTTGGTGGTCTCGCTCGTGAGGGCGAGCCAGGCTGGGGCGGCGTACGTGATAAGTGGGCGGATGTACGTTTTGTACACGCCCAGCTTGGCACGCAGCGGGAGGCGGGATGAGAGCACTGGGCGCAGCAGGAAGCGGGCGTTCCTGCATTTGGCGATAGTGCCACGGACATGACTTACCATCGTGAGCCGGCGGTCAATGGTGACCCCGAGGTACTTGGCCTGGGGCGTCCATGCGACGTCGGCTCCTTGTAATGTTAGGGGTGGTGGGAGTTTAGTGCCGCCGGTGGCAAGCGCCTGCGTCTTACCCACATTCACCGACAACCTCCATTTTGACAACCAGTCAGGCAGCAGATTGAGCACGCGCTGTAGCTTGACGGCCGCGTGCCGCGTATTTAGCGATGTCGCTATGTACGCGGCGTCGTCGGCGTACAGCGCGAGCGTGGTGTCAGATGTGGTGGGGATGTCGTCGGTGTAATGTGAGTAACAGTAGGGCGAGACGCAGCTGCCCTGCGGCACTCCCGCAGCGATCGGGCGGATGCCCGATAACGCGCCGTCGACCACCACCCGGAAAGTTCTGTTGGAGAGGAAGGAGGAAACCACCGTGACCAAGCGACGAGGCGTGCCAGACTGGGCCATCTTGTATAGAAGGCCGGCATGCCAGACCCGGTCGAAGGCCTTCTCCATGTCGAGGAATACTGCTACTGCTTGCTCTTTTTTATTGAGCGCCGCGGCTAGCAGATTCATTACCCTCGACAGCTGGAGCGTCGTGGAGTGCTCGGCCCGAAACCCAAACTGTTCAGCCCGAGGCGAGAAGTGATGTTTAAGGTGTCGCAGCAGGAGTTGCTCGAATACCTTGGAGGTAGAGGAGAGAAGAGTGATGGGCCGATAGCTCTCCGGCTTCAGCACGTTCTTGTGCGCCTTGGGCAGCATTATGACGCGCCCTTCCTTCCACGAGGTCGGGAAGGCCCCGGTGCGCAGTATGCCCGTGAACAGGCGCGCCAGCGCCGCTACCGTGCGGTAGGGCAGGTGGCGCAGCGCTGTGTTGGTCACACCGTCCGCTCCGGGGGACTTCCTCAACTTAGTGTTAAGGATGGCGCGTCTAACTACACAAGGCGAGAAGGAAATTGGGTCATCCTCGGGGGCTATCGGCGAGGCGAAGTACTCTCCAAGGTATTGCTCGACTACTGCGATGTGCTCGCTGTTGACAGTAGGGTTTGGGACGAACTGACGCTCCAGGTGATCGGCGAAGATCTCCGCGCGGTCTGGCGCGGCGTACCTGGGCGCCCCGTCGCTGTGGAGTAGTGGACGTACCGGGGCCGGGGCATGGGAGAGCTGTCTACACAGCTTGTGTAGCGACGCCAAGTCCCCCTCGGTGGCGTCGATACACTCCTCCCAGCCCTCAGTGTTGAACTCTTGTAGCTTGGCCCTGACCATCTCTGCGTAGCGGTTAAGCTCGCGTTTGTCACGTGGGCTGCCTGAGGATTGCCACCGCTTGCGAAGGCGCCGCCTGTGGGCGACCATCCGCTGTAGGTGGGTGGGCAGAGGCTTGTAAGCGAGCCCCTGTTGCTGCGTAGTGATGTTGGTCGCCTCATTATAGGCGCGCTGGATGCAAGCGGACTCACCCGATCGCCTACAGTGCGGCCGTATTTATAGGGCTCGACGTACGTGCACGTTTAATTTTAGGTTAAGTATTGAAATTACAATGATGACATTCATTTTACATCGTAATAAATTCAAAGTAATCAACTTATGGTTTTTAAACTAATTTTTAGGACAATTAAATGATTAAACTTAGTTATTCTAGGTTTTTCTAGACGAATTGTTGTAGTTGCGCCGATATATATAATGCAATTAATACTCACTTAGAGAAGTTCAATCTATTTGCTAAAGAACAAAAAGGTTTTAGAAAAAATAAGTCAATTAATTTAGCAATTTACGACCTTCTAAAACCAGTATATACTAATATTGATAAACATGTCCCTGTTTCTGCAATGTTTATGGATATGACAAAAGCGTTCGATTATGTGCACCATGGAACTCTTTTAAACAAATTGTACAGTTATGGAATAAGAGGTAACGTCCATAAACTGCTGAAATCTTATTTAAATGATAGATACCAAGTAGTAGAAATAAATAACATTAATCTCTTAAATAATACTGAACAAAAGCATAAGTCCTTGCCCAAAAAAATGCTCTATGGAGTGCCTCAAGGTAGCGTGTTAGGTCCACCGCTATTTATGATCTACATTAATGATCTGCCTGAAGTTTCACAGCATCCCATGATCCTTTTTGCTGATGACAGCACAGCCATCTTTACAAGTCAAAATATTGATACCTAAGAAAATAAAATAAATTCCACTCTTCGCAATATAATTAATTGGTTGACGGTTAATAACTTAATTATCAATTTAGAAAAAACTAAATTAGTCAACTTCGGCCGTAACAATAAAAATCACAACTTCAATATTAATTATAATGGGACGAAAATTGAACAAGTCAGCTGCGTTAAATTTCTAGGGCTTTGGATGAATAATGATTTGACTTGGCAAACACACATTGACACAGTATGCAATAAACTTAATCAGTACTCATATGCTTTATATAAAATATCCAAGACTGTTGATAAATCAGTTCTTTTGACCGCATACCATGCTTATGTTTCGTCGACACTGAGATATCAATCAATCAATCAATAATTTTATTATCAGGCAACTAAGGCCCATACATAAAATACACAAAATAATATTATAAAATAACAAATAAACTAATACATATTAAAAACCTTAAACTATAACTAAACACGTAATGTTGACGGCGTCGTGTTCCGCTGCGTGGTGTCGCGTAACCGTCCACGGAAACGTCGAAATACGACACCTTTCGGCCAAAAGTCCTCTCTCACGCAGGTCTGTAGATGTTGGGTTGGAACTCGTACCACGAACGACTTAAAGTTAATGTTGTGGCGCGATTCCAACCTTTCTACCCGCAGAGTCCAGTTGGTCTTCACTTTCACGTACTGCACGACATCCTCAACCGTCGTGGAGTGATGCAGACGCGAAATGTACAGCTGCGTCGTAGGCACAGCAGGACGCAGCAGCATGTTGGGTCCACTCGGTGCGGTACCGCACTGGTTTCGCGAACAGGGCTTCTTCTTCTTCCTTTCCACTTTCGTGAAACCCTCTTCATCAACTTGGCCCATTCTTGGCAAGGAGGTCTGGACCGCGGACAGGGCAGGTTGAGCAGCCTTTTTCTGTTTTTCCCCTGTTTTGTTTTGTCACATACGACATATATAACATACACATTTGATATGCAGTCACATACTGGGGCAATGCCACTAATAGCGAATTAGTGTTTAAAGCGCAAAAAAGATGTATACTTGCGATTGCCGGTATCCGTGTTCCTATTCTTGTAAATCTTATTTAAAAGAATTTAAAATTTTGACCTTAGCTGCAATTTACATTTATGAAGTAGCCGTATTTATAAAAACAAATGAAAATCTATTTGACAAACTCAAATCGAGAAGATATAAGTTAAAAGTCTCTAATGAACCACATAAATCGGCTCTGTTTAACGAAAGCTTCTTTGGCATGGCATCAAAAATATACAACAAGATACCTATTGACATTCTGAGCACTAAGGAACCTCCAATATTTAAAAATAAACTGCGTATTATATAATTTTAATTGAGAAAGCATACTACACGATCCAAGAAGTCAAATTAGGTAGGTAGTCAAGTTGGGCTTTTAGTTAGAGTATGGTACGAAACTGTTAGTCAGCAAAAACGACCCGCACTTGGCAGTTATAAAAACTACGGAACCCTACAATGCGCGTGGCCCGACACGCACTTGACCAATTTTTTCTTTTTTTGGGAATGCTGTTTGATGTAATGTAGTCAGCCACATAGCGTGAAAAGAAATGTAGTACAGACTGTATGAAATGACCTTCAAAACTAAATAAAAAAACCTAAACAACTAAGAAACGTCATATGTAGCTAGATACAAGTAAAGACTATCAAAAGTAGATTTGTGTAACATAAGATATAGACTTGATTTGCGTGTTCGACGCCATTTACATTAGCTGTAATGAACTTATTATAATAAAAATCTCCAGTGCTTCAGTTCAAGTATTATTTATTAAATTAAAATACTGTTTCAAACAATATTACAGTATCAACAAGCCGCGGTGACCCGTGAAGTGTCTCGTTCATCAGATGTGCCACGTGTAACATGTACGTAGTGTACGTTACAAGTGCGTGACAAGCGCGTCCCGCGACCATCTGATACGGGTTGGCGCCGCGCGTCGCCGGCACTCACGTAATTAGGCTTCGATTTAATTTAAACTCGAACGCCACCGCACGCCGCGCGCCGCACGCCGACTCAAGCTATAATATAATAAGAGTGAACTCAATTAGCTGCCGAATGTCCGGTCGGTCGGAGGGGCGTGAGGGGGCGCGACGGTGGAAAGTACAACGATACGTAACAATTGTCAGCGATTCGCGGCGCGTCTGCTATCTCAGTTGTATTCCCGCTGTCCCCACTGCCCGTGTCCGCAATGGTGAGGACAGCGGGAACAATTTTAAATTATTTAAATCGATTTTCGCTGTTCAGCCGAGCCAAATAAAATCATTTAACATGGTTCCCGTTGTCCCAACTGCTCTGTTTCCGTTAGTGGGGACGGCAGGAACCGTGTACCCAATTGATGGGTGTTGCGGTAGTGGGTGGCCGATGGGAGTGTCAGTAAAGTTGTGCTAGTATAGAACTTTGTCGGGGTCACCAATATAGAACTTTTGTTAGGGTGTGTTATAGGTTCTGTATAATAGGAAATGAAATGATCATTTACTATAACACACTGAATTTAATAATGCGAGTTACTATAACTAAACACGGTTTATAAACAAAGACTATAATTAGTTTACTTAATATAAATCGACGCGAGTGACGCGATTAGCGGTTATGACCTGCATCGTCTTAAGTAGTTGAGTTCGCAGGGTGTGTGCATGTGTGGGTTCCATACCACTACACTAGTTACGGGCAGTAATTTTACGAACTAGGGGCTGGCATGAATCCAAGATGGTATTTCAATCCTAATATTTGTTAAAAGAACCGTTCACACCCAGAATTATTAAATTCATATCATATTTAACTCATGCGAGCCCAGTACTTTTGCAAAGTTAGTATTTTTAATTTGGACAGCCGTTCTATCTTCGATGATGGGTGAGGAAATACGACCCTTGGATTATTTTATTTTAGGTTTATTAGAGGTTTTTGTGTCGGGGTTTTTTTAAATTTTAAATTTTTTTTTCATGCGTTTTAAACTTATGTAATTTTTTCTTAGCCTTGACTGCCCCACTCCTGGGCATAGGCTTTCCCCCATTCCTTCCAATTCACGTTGTTGCACCTTATCTCGTTAAATTAACGAAAACAAGGAAAGTTATAAATTAAAAAAAAAAACATTTAGGGGAGGGGGGGGTGCAGAACCCCCCAACTAGAAAAGAGGTGATGATCTTCAAACGGCTGAGCAGATTTTCTCGAAACATAGCTAAGAACACTCTCGATTAAAATACCTTTCAAACGACACCACTTTTATCAAAATCGGTTCATCCGCTTAGGACCTACGATGCCACAGCAGATACACAGATACACAGACACACAGATACACACACACACAGATACACACACACACAGATACACACGTCAAACGTTTTTTTTTGTTTTTGCTATGGACACTTTTAACGTGAAGTTTTGCTACATCGTTCTCACATAATGTACCATCTCAACATGAATGATTTAACCAAGGTTTTTGTAACAAGATTCTGATTTAAAAGAGTGTCCATGGAGTTTCTTGCCCATTCTTCTCCATAGAGATCTACGCCTTGGAATGGGCAACTACAGTACTTTCACAGTTATTATGTCTTGTGACTGGGACTGTAGCTTCATTTTTATTGTTGTTCGACCATTCAAAAGTGCCTGTAACTGGCTTATTTGAAATAAATGATTTGATTTGAAACTTATAACACACGTCTTTTTTGGTCGGAGGTTAAAAGCAAAGTCGCCCGCTGTCTGTCTATCCCTATGTATGCCTAGATCTTTAAAACTACGAAACGGATTTTGATGCAGTTTTTAGGGTTCCATAGCCGAATGGCAAAAAACGGAACCCTTATAGATTCGCCATGTCTGTCTGTCTGTCTGTCCGTCCGTCCGTATGTCACAGCCACTTATTTCCGTAACTATAAGAACTATACTGTTGAAACTTGGTAAGTAGATGTATTCTGTAAACCGCATTAGGATTTTCACACAAAAATAGAAAAAAAAACAATAAATTAAGGGGGTCCCCATACTTAGAACTGAAAACCAAAAAAAAATTTTTCATCAAACCCATACGTGTGGGGTATCTATGGATAGGTCTTCAAAAATTATATTGAAGTTTCTAATATCATTTTTTTCTAAACTGAATAGTTTGCGCTAGAGCCACTTCCAAAGTGGTAAAATGTGTGTCCCCCCCCCCTCTAATTTCTAAAGTAAGAGGAGGAAAATTCTGAAAATATTTAGGATTGTAGAACGTAAAAAAAACTATCAACGAAAATTGGTTTCAATAAGATATGATGTTTAGTTTTTGAGATATGGGACTTTTTCATTAAACTGCAGCAGTAACTTTGTTTTTCATAAACATACTATGAAAAACAAATTTAGTTTTGCGGTTGTATGGAAGTTAACTAACTAATACTACTAACTAATGAATGACAGTTCAAAATATTGTTATTATATTGTTTGGAGCTGTGGAACCCTGTGTGCGAGTAAGACTCGCACTTGGCCAGTTTTTTTAATAGATATAGTGATTCAAAAGGAAGGTTTATATGTATAATTAATGCATAATATAGTAGAGTAACACTGATCATTTTAGACGTTTCTAATGTGTTGTCGTAAATAAACACATTTTGCTTACATTGCAAACGCTGGCGGAACCCTATGAGGTGGATCAAAAATACACAGATACACACGCCAATTTATAACACCCCTCTTTTTTGGTCGGGGGTTAATAATGTACTACAGTATTGTACATCTTAAAAAGGTAAGGTGGGTGGACCATGGAAGGCCACACTAACGATTAAACACTTTTTATTCGTTTATTTACTAAATAAATGAAGGAAACGAACAATTAAGTAATACTTTGTTTTGTTGTGCACCATATAAATCACTTTTTTTTACCTAAGTATAATCACTATTTATTAAACTTAAGTTTTATAAAGCTCTTCCAAATGGCCTTGCAAGGAACAGGGCTCCAAACAAGGCCAATATTATACAGCAGTCGTTGAACTTAAAAATAGAACTGTAACAATAAATATATCCGCTCTTACTAAAACTACATAATAAGCTCGATTATTTAAGCGAAACATTAAATGCTCAATATATCTTTATTGTCTATAAAAACTCAACGAGTATTACTTGAACAGCATCGTATAACTAAGAATATAATGGAAGGTATTTAAAAATAGTAGTAATGAGTATTATATTGGCGGCAAATAACTTGCCAACGTGTTTTATAATGAAATTAAAAACTTTTTTTTTACCCAAAATGGCCTTCTTAAGGGTCCGTTCTTTGTAAGGCCAAACTAACAATTATGACTATGACTTTTTCATATTAATTATAAAAAAATATAGAAACTACAGACTACTGTAATTTTAAAAAGCCTTGCAGTCAGGAATGTTTAAAATCAAAGTTATTCTTAAGATTAAAAGACGAAAATAATTATAACAAAATAATGTACCATAGCAAGGCCAACCGTTGAAATTTTTGATTGGCCTTATAAGGAACCACCGGCTTTCCTAGGAACACTACTAATATTTTAATTTAAAGTAAGGTAAAATTATGTTTTTTTTTCTTTAGTTCTATAAACATATCCATAAACGACAATTCACAGTAAAAAAATATGAGATAATAATAGGTTATTGGCTATAAACTAACGTTTTGCTGTGCGCGCAAATAACAATTGTAACGTCGACGACCGAAGTCTACGAAGAGTGAGATCTCACGGCCACAATGGCGGCGCGTTCGACTCGCCGCCGCGTTTGTGGCCTTGAGTTTGATGGATCTTACTGTGTAGTAGAAGCAATATGTCTTTACATGTCAATAACTACGACTTTTTAATAGTTGGCCTTCAAAGGTGCGTGGCCTTCCATGGTCCACCCACCTTATACAAAAAAGACCGCGATGGTATATGTCTATCTCTTATGCATAACCCATAATAACCATGTATTTTCTTTTACTTTTTACGAGAAATAATGGCTTATTTAAGAAACGATTTTAAGCAGTACAGCATTAATCCTTATCCAATTAAGTACCTTAAATACATTATGCATTTAATGTAGATCAATATGGCCCTTTACAGCATGGAATTTAAATGAATATTTTAAGATGACGAAGATATTACAGATTTAAAATGCAGGGACATAGCGGTTGCGGCGGTGACAAAAGGCTGTGAACGTTGTATATCATCAAAATCAGCATAGCACCCGTGCGGAGCAGGGGCGGCCGGGCGGCTCATAACATAATTGTTTATGTTGCTTTTTGTGTACTACTGTGGAAATATTTCGACACAAATGTATTTTTGTTATAAAATAAATAACTTGAAACTTTTTTGGGGAACATTACTTGAATTCATGTAATTTTCTCGAATACCATTAAGGTACCCAATTTTGTTGTTCGAGAACTAATTAGAACTAGTTGAGTACTAATTATTTACCAAATACGGAAGCGAGTGGCGATAAAATGTAGAAGAACAAGTTTAGTTTGGGTGCATTAGCATTCTAAATAAATAAATATAAGTAGTCGGTAGCGGCTGGTGGCGCGGTGTTTGCGGATGCCATGCAGCTCAGCTCTCTCACTCCTCGAGGCATCAGCTCCCACACGGTGCGGCGGGGCTGCTTCACTCGCATCAACCAGGCAACTCTTTTAGCTTGCACCTCAAACATAGCATCGCCAAATAAAATAAACCACCACCACCATGTAGATGAACGTTCTCACGAGGACCTGACCGTTGTAAGATGGAGTGATTCCGCAAGTGTCTCAGTGCTCGTGCTGCTCCGTAATCATTGATGAATAGTGAAATAGGTAATAGAATGTCGTCAAAAACACGTAAACTTTTAATTAATATCGCGTGCTCGCGTAAATCCTTCCCTCTGTCACTTTATTTTATTAATGTTCTCACTGGAAGCTGTGTGCTGTGGGTGGACAGTGGGGCAGGGGGGGGGAGACTAGCTGGTAGTTGTCATCGACACGATTGTACCGCGCGGCGCACCAAGTAAAACGAGAAACTTTAATTAACGTCCAATGAGCCGATACACTGGCGGCTTATCCGGCCGCTCATAAAGTACGCGCGCTGCCAGCGGGGCTGAGCTCCGGCATGCTGGGCGCGGGGCGACGCGGCGGCTCAGCCGGTGCTGGACATATTTGTGCTGACCGCGGCGGGTTCAAGCTCGGGAGCGCCGCGTAGTCCGCGCAATGGGCGCATGTCTGATCGAACTGCAGCAGATCCACTCGCTCATATTACTTCTCTTCGCTAACTTTTTAGGATTCCGTAGCCGAATGGCAAAAAATGGAACCCTTATAGATTCGTCATGTCTGTCTGTCTGTCTGTCTGTTTGTCTGTCTGTCTGTCTGTCTGTCCGTCCGTATGTCACAGCCATTTTTTTCCGAAACTATAAGAACTATACTGGTGAAACTTGGTAAGTAGACGTATTCTGTGAAAAAAAAAATATTTTTTTTTTCATCAAACCCATACGTGTGGGATATCTATGGATAGGTCTTTAAAAATGATTTTGAGGTTTTTAATATCATTTTTTTCTAAACTGAATAGTTTGCGCTAGAGCCACTTCCAAAGTGGTAAAATGTGTGTCCCCCCCCCCTCTAATTTCTAAAGTAAGAGGCGGAAAATTCTGAAAATATTTAGGTTTGTAGAACATAAAAAAAAACTATCAACAAAAATTGGTTTCAATAAGATATAATGTTTAGTTTTTGAGATATAGGACTTTTTCATCAAACTGCAGCAGTAACTTTGTTTTTCATTATCATACTATAAAAAACCAATTTAGTTTTGCGGTTGAGTGGAAGTTTACAACTAATACTACTAACTAATGAATGTTCAAAATATTGTTTGGGGCTATGGAACCCTGTGTGCGAGTAAGACTCGTACTTGGCCGGTTTTTTATTTTTATTTTGGAATAATGCGATCGACGACGTTCATCGTCGGCTACATTTACAACTTGTAATGTTAAATGAAGTATTTGTGCGTTGTATCGCTTAGGTACGTTTACAATCACGATAATCTGCGTCCGAGCAGTGCAGCGGCCTTGTGGGAAGGAGGGGGGGGGGGCGGAAGGGTGGCTGTTGACGATCTTCTGTGGAGCAAGTTGACCCTAAATCAATCGCCGAGGCTTTTATTTTATTGCTTGTGTGTTTTTGGCTGGCATTCAAAGTATTTAGATGTCGACGAATCGCTCAACATTATACACACGTCAACAAATGATTCAGAGATAAGCGACGTTCTACGTACTTGTAGTTTACAAAATACGAGCAATACCTCAATATGACGTCGCTATAGGGGACTGACCGTCAAAGGATTACCGCTAAGCGTCTACATCGCGGAGTGGTCGCGGGGCAAGCGCACTGTTTTTTTCGTAGCCCTTATTGTACCACCCCTGGGCAAAGGCCTCCCCCATTCCTTTAGAGAAGTAATTTTTACAGTATTTTAAGAAACCCGATTCAAATAGGGAAGTAATTCTTACAGTGTATCATAATAATTTCACGCGGACAAAGGTCGCGGACAACAGCATTGAATGTCAAAATGAGAATATGGACCTAACTATAATGAATATATTAGAACACATAATATTAATTGTTGTCGTATAAATTAACCTTTCTGTGTAAAGTTCAGCAACAAGTCGTCCGCCCTAAAGGTCGACCGTCTGAGTTGTGTTGCGTCATCAGCGCCCCCGCGCGCGCGGGTCACTCGTCAATATCGTCACTACTCAACACAACATACAGCGGTATTCTGAATTGTGTCACCTTGACAGAATTTCGTTTCCGAGAAAATGTTTCACATAATAATTGGTCCACGTATTTTTATTTCGAATATTTTTGTTTCAACTAGTATTTACTTGCATGAAACACATTTTCCAAAAACACAATGCAATGAATTTTATAATTACTTTTTTTTATTTGACAAACTTTTTAAACAGTAGAATTATTTTTAACGAATATTGTTTGTTCGAGGTATTTTTCCATGGTATTTATTTCAACGAAATTTTTAAACTTAAATTAAAATATTGTCTCTAGAAGTCAATATGTTGTGCTACAAAAGTTAGTGGCAGAAACGAATTACTGCAAAAACCGACTCTATGTAGTCTCGTCTGCCGTACCCTTAGAGTGTAATTTAATACCGCGTAGGCGCGCAGGGCGACACGGCCCCCGAGCTGAGGAGCAGGCGGTTCCTAAAGCTCGCCGCCGCCGCGGTTGAGGCTGGCTGGCTTTCCGGCCAGCAAGCCGAAGCTGCGGTGGTGAGCGTTAATAGGTACCATCTGCGACAATAAGCTCGCGTAGGTCCGCCGGAGCCCCGCAGAGCCGGAGCCGTGACAGAAACCATGCCTGTTGCATGTTGCATGCTCGCTTGCACGCTGCATGTAGCGTGCTTGCTTGCATGCTGCATTCTTGCTTGCTCGCTGCAAGTTGCATGCTTGCTTGCATCATGCATGCAACATGCAACAGGCATGGACACTATTAGTGAGAATAACAAGATTGTTTTCCTGCTTCACAATATTAAGCCGCGTTATTTTTGTGAACGCATTGTTGTAATTTTATAGGAGGGTATGCATTTTTCAAAGGCATGAATTTTAGAAACTGTCACTCGATAAAATGTTATTCTTGGTATTAAGTTTAATGTGAAACAAACAATTATGTGGATTAAGAATATTTGATTTGTTATTCTATGATATGAATATTCTAACATTAAACTTTATTTGAAACAAAAATCGATGATTTACATTTCTTCAAAGTAAGTATTCCGAGTATTGATAATTCTATGAAATGATAATTTTAGAAACAATTTATGTGAAACGACATTCGATGAAACAAGTTATGAAACATAAGCTATGCTATAATAAGCTATGAAACAACGCACAACCATTCTGAATACTTACTTCAACGGCTGTTTGTGTATGAGAGTTTTAATGTCTGTAAACGCACCCACGATACGGTTGAAATTCCTAGTGTGGGGAAACGTTTAAAAAAAAATATTATTATAACAGAACATGTTATAAAATAAACATATTGTTGGCTATCTAGCTTTTGACCGCGACCTTATTATTCTGCATTTGAATCTGATTTTGTTAAATAAATCAAGAGTTTAATTTGTTATGGACTGAACCCTAACTCTTTTTCTAAGTCAATCCTTATAACATCAGCTCATCTGCCAGCGAAACTCCCGTCCAAATCAGTCCAGCCGTTTCAGAGATTAGCCGGAATAAACAAACAGACTTTTTATATAAGTACCGTATATACTTTCATATACATTCAGTACAAAGATGTTATTTTGAAACTACAAACAGCCACAAATTTTTCATTTATTTGTATAGATTTGTGACAAAATAACATTTACTACGTCTCAATGTGAGTAACAAAATAGCTGTCAACTCTACATACTGCTACGTAGCAGGGTGTACAAAAAAAGTTTGAGTTTGAGAATCTTTAGTAATAAGAAACCCGTACAACTAGAAGAAACAAGTAAAACTATATTAATTACACTCATTAAAAAAAAAAAACATTTAAATAACCTATTATATACCTTTTTAAAATAAAACCTAACTAACCTAACTACTATACCTTCTAAGTAAAACTTAAAACTAAATATACGGAACCGTAGTACGCATTTTCTTGTATTGTATTGTATTGTATAGCGGGCTGGTTTCCGCAACTCCACGTCTAAAGCGCGTATTTTGTACGCAAAATACGCATTATCTTAAATGGTCTCGCTTCTATGAGCCCGCGACTCACAGAAGCGAGGTCTGGTCTTACCTAGCGGGGCGCCGAGGAGTAGCCATTCGGTTTGGTTCGGAAATCACAATGACTATTCCAAAGTATTCTACTCTCCTACGCAGGTGACGGCTGCGTCGCTTGCTCCTACCGCAACTAAATAATTTTTAATAGGTAAAAAAACCAAAATTAAAAGAATCCAATCGTCGCAGCCGCTAAGTAGACCACTTAGCACAAAACAAAGCGGAGCCCCGACGCTACGACGCTGAAATTTGGAGAGTAGGTGCCTTCTATGAACCTCTACACAAATACGATGTAAAAGAATAGAAATAATAAAAAAAAGATGATTAAAAAAGCTACATAGATAACTGTGTGGGGTGTCTATCGATAACAGATTTTATCAAAATTTCTTCAATATGTTTTTTCTTAAGAGCGTTTATACTCTACGGCATTTCATACAAACTTTCAAGTCGTCATTTTCCGAAATGACTGAACAATTTTAATGAAACTTCCTACGCATAAGCAGTATGCATAGGTCTAAAAAGTTACTAAAAACATTTTCGAAAAATAATGTTACAGCTAAATTAGACCGATTTTTAATTATCTATAGAAACAGAAATTTCCAATTATCTTCATTTTTAAAAGACATTTCGAAAATATTTTTTAGTAACTTTTTAGACCTATGTATACTGCTTATGCGTAGGAAGTTTCATTAAAATCTGTTCAGTCATTTCGTTTTTTTTTTTTTTTTTTTTTTTTTTTTTTTTTTTTTTTTTTTTTTTTTTTTTTTGATATGGCCACTCGCAGGTCAACCTGCTAAGGTTATTTCTGCTCAACCGGGCAATCCTGTGGTGACCTCAAATGAATTTAAGGCCCCCAGCCAGGGCTTACAAACTAAGTACAATTAAATGACCGCTCGCTAAGGGCACCCCCTGTGGGGTTCGAACCTCGGCTTAGGGCGTCATTGAGGGGTGGGCAGCAAGGGACAGGCTGGGTCATAATATTATTATTTAGGGAATTTAACGCTACATGCTCAGCGGCGCGGGCTGGCTCGTCGAGCAAGGGTCGGGGGGGGGGTGATGTTACAAGGGCGTCGCGAGGGGCCTCGGCGGCGAGGCCGGAACACGGATCGGTTTTTGTTTTTGTATTTACGAAGAGTGCTAGTTTCCCTACTGCTCTCTTGAAGGAGGGTAATGGGGTCATCGGGTTCGACGAGGATATGCCTAGGTCGGCGAATCTTCCCTATTTTGGTGGGGACGTATCGGGCGGCCGACACCACTAGTGGGTTGGGGTGTTTCTCAGCAGAGTCTAGGAAACGCTTTGAAAGGCGTTTAATGACCTGCTTGACGGTGGGGATTTTCAGATCAACATGAAGTTGTTCATTCCTAACGAACCACGGTGCTCCCGTGGCCTTTCGGAGAAAACGGTTCTGGAGGGTCTGCATCCTATGAATCTGGTATGCCTTAGCTTGTCCGAAAACTGGGCAAGCGTAGGTCAGAATGGGACGAATACACGCGGTGTAAATACGCAATTTGCACTTAAGGGACAATTTGCTGCGTGCATGTAGTAAGGAATGGAGTCTACCGAGAGCGAAAGCGGCGCGCGAACGCATCGTCTTTATGTGCTCCCCGAAGGTGAGACGTTGGTCAAGGATTACCCCCAAGTATTTGGCTCGCTTTTCCCAAGGAATAGGCTTGCCAAACATGGTGATCGGGATGGGAGTGGGTGGGAGGATTTGGCGTGGCCTACAGAAGAGAACCGCCTGACTCTTATCGGGATTGACTTCGATTCTCCATTTCCGGAACCAATCGCCTAAGGCGTTTGCGGAGGATTGGAGGTTAGGAGCGATACTGTCTGGGCTCCGACCAGAACAGTAAATGGCTGTGTCGTCAGCGAAAAGCGCTAACTCAGCCTTGGGGTTATTGGGAATATCGCTGGTGAACAGCGTGAAAATGAGTGGGGATAAGACTCCCCCTTGGGGGACTCCGGCGCGAATAGGATGGGGGGAGGAAAGCGCACCTTCGATTCGGTACCGAAAGGTGCGGTTCGACAAGAAGTCACGTAGAATGAGTACGAGACGATCAGGCACACCGAGCTGATACAGCTTGTATATCAGCCCGTTGTGCCAGACCTTGTCGAAGGCTTTTGCTATGTCGAAGAACAGGGCACCAGTCATCATCCCGCGCTGGTAGCGGGCGCTGATGTGTTCGACTATACGGTGTACCTGTTGGACACAAGAGTGTTGGGTTCTAAAACCGAACTGCTCTTCGGGAATGAGGCTCTTCGCTTCGACATAGTCCTTGAGGCGCTTATAAATAAGCCTCTCGTAGATTTTGCCGAGAACGTTGAGGAGACTGATGGGGCGATAACTGCTAGGGTTGGACTTGGGCTTGCCCGGCTTGGGAATACCGATGACAGTGGCCTGTTTCCACGACTGTGGGAACATGTTATGGGACATGGCGCCATTGAAGATGGCGGTCATGAGTACAATGAGGGCAGCGGGGAAGAGCTTGAATACCCTATTGTTGATTCCGTCAGAGCCAGGGGCTTTCCGAGGCTTTAGGTTCCTGATGACCTCCTCTACCTCGTCTGGTGTGACGGGGGGGAGAGGGAAATCCGGATCCTCCGTGGGTGGGAGAGAGGTTCGACGTTCGACTTCAGCATCCACTTCAGTGAGGTGAGCTATGTCTACTGGTTGAGAGCTGGGTGAGCACTGGGACTCTAAGCTGTCGGCAAGGCATTCGGCTTTATCGGTGTCGTCAAAAGCGACGCTATTGTCAGGACGGATGAGAGGAGGCATAGAGGAAATCTCAGAGGCGCGTAGTTTCCTCTGTAATTCCCAGAACGCCAGATGGGTTGGTTCGAGTTCGCTGAGCATCTTGTCCCATTGACCGTCACGCAGCTCTTTGACGCGTTTGCTTAGTTTACGCTGTAAGCTACGCATAAAGGCTTTGTTATTGTCATTAGGAAAGGCTCTGAAGGCACGGATAGCCGCGTTCTTCTCGGTCAACAGTTCACGCACGTCGTCAGGGAGATTCCAGCGACGATCGCTCGTCATTGGGGCCTCCCTTGAACATTCGTTCAGGACGGACTGTACGTGTTCAGTGAGCGAGCCGATCGCGACCTCCGTGTCAGCGATGGACTCTATGTTGGAGGGGATCTTATCCAGGTGAGGGGAGTCAGTGGATTTCAGCAATTCGCTTACTTTCCCCCAGTCCGTGATCACTCTGGTGGGAGGGGGTCGAGAGGGGTCGAGAGGGCCTAATCTAGGAGCAAGCTCCCAGATGACTGGACGGTGGTCAGAGTTAAGCTCGTCGATCGCTTCCACAGAATGTAGCCGTAGGCTGACGTTCTTAAGGAGCGCGACGTCGAGTACATCAGGGAGTTGATTGATGTCGAGTGGGTAATGGGTGGGATGCATAGGAGCGATGACATCAAAGTTGAGGGGACTACAGAGGTCAAAAAGAACCCTACCTCTGGTGTTAGTCACGCGACTATTCCAGGAGGGGTGTTTGGCGTTCAGATCTCCCGCCAAAATGACGGAATCACTGAGACCGAGAAGCGAGCCGAGATCATTTCTGAGAGCGGCGTTAATCGCCGGGGAACCGGAAGGAGGAAGGTAAGCAGAGATGATCGAGATGGGTTGATGACCCGTCATGCCAAGCCGACAGACAGAGACCTCAAGGTGGGTCAGGGGAGGAGGGTCCATAGGGATGCAGTATAGGGATGCTTTGTAGTAAATGAGGGTACCACCCTTGTGACAACGAGTCCTATCATTGCGAACTATGCGATAGTTGGCTATTCTAGGATCTCGATTCGAAGGCTTAAGAAAGGTTTCTTGGACTAACAGGATATCTAAGTGATGGTCGCGGAGGAAGTTGGCGATCTCATCACGTTGCCCATTCAGGCTGTTGGCGTTGAAGGACCCTATTCTAAGGGACTTCGGTTTGAACCTACATGGGGGGGCTTTATCCATTATGGGTTATTATGAGGAAGGTTTTGCATGGCGTGCGTAACGTCCCCGTACGCTGCGAAGACAGTCGCGAGTTTGAAGAAATCGCCGCCGCATGCGACGATCTCCTTGGACATCTGAATCGCTCGAGGCGAGTAGAACACGCTAAACGTGCTCGAAAGGACCCTAGCGGGGTCAAACCGGTTGTCGACCGGGCTTTGAGGGGGCCTGAACGGGGGGGGAGGGGGGTGAGCAGTTGGTGCATGAGGCACATTCACTGCTGGGGCGGTGGCGGGACCGGGCGCTGAAGGCGCGTCGGTCTTCAAGATGGGCCTGGGGCCCGGTGGGGGTAGGGGAGGGGCGATGGGGTTGGCCATTAGAGCCGGGATAACCGGTTGTTGAGTAGGCCTCAACGCCGGGAAGTTCTTTTGATGATTCAGCGCGTTCCACGGACTGGGGCGCTGGGGGCTTAGGCTGGTAGGGGGCTTGTCAGAGAGAGTACGACACTCCCTGGTCTGACGATCGTTGGCGCGCTTAGCCAGCTTAGGGGCCGACGATTTTGGGGCATTTTTGCACCCGCGGTAGTTGGCCGGGTGGCCGGACTGCCCGCACAGAACACAGGTGGGTGGCTCTGTGCAAAGAGAGCGGTCCTTAGGACGAAGACAGTCGGCGGTGCCGTGGTCACCCAGGCACTTGACGCAGCGAGGTTTGCCGAAGCAGTTTCGCTGCGAGTGCCCATAGAGCTGGCATCTGTGGCACTGGCCCACGATGCCACTCTGTCGAGGCTTCTCGATGGTGATTCCCGAGAGGCCGCAGACGGTTTTAATGGTGAATATTGGGTGGTGACCCTCAGTGGGGTCACATACCACCAGAATCATATTGTATGGGTTACCCCCTTTGCGGTGCATGCGGTGCACCTCTGAGACTGGGATTCCCTGCGACTCGAGGTCGCTAAGGATCTCCGAAGCTAGGATTTCGAGGGGGATGTTTTTGACAACCACCCGGGTTGGTTTCTCCTCTTGCAAGGTGTACGTGTGATAGTACAGCTTGCGGTCGGATAGGAGCCTGGAGAGGTTCCTGAAATCTGTGGCTGAGGCCACGGTGATCTTGATGCCCTGCTGGACAGCTTGGGCTCTGGTATAATTTATCCGCCTTTCATTGCAGGCCTTGGATAATTCGGTCCACTTCGCCTTGTCGTGTGAAAACAAGGGCGGGGGGGGACGGGACTTCTTGGGGGGGGGGGGCAGCCGGGTTGGCTGTTGTCATGGGGGAAGATGGGCGGCTAGCCGGCTGGGAAGTACCAGCTGGTGAATCCGGTCCAGGAGAGAACGCTGGGGAGGGGGAGCGGGGTGCCTGTGACACCGGGGGGGCGGTCGCTCGCGATGCGACGGGTTTCTTAGCCCTATTGGCTTGAGAAGAAGGTGGAGCCTTCTTCCTCTTACCTGAGCTGACGACTTGAAATTCGTCGTCTGAGCTGGACTCCGATGGTTCGGAGTTGGGGGGGGAGGCATCTGAGGGAGCCTCGTGAACCTCGGAATAAATTCCCTCCATTGGCTGGGAGGGCACCGGGGGGGATTGGGGGGAGTCAGTTGAGGGAGGCACTCTCAACTGCAGGGACGCTTCGAGAGCCTCGAACTCAGAGGCATACTTACCTCTGAGGTAGTCGTCTTTCATTAGTAGCTTTACCAGGTGAAGGAGCGGAGAGTCCGACATCCTGGTAGTTAGCGGGGGATTATTACACGGAAGCAAGAGGGGGGGGGGGAGACCTAGCTCCTAACCAAGCCCCGAGGAGACACGTAGAGTGTCTTCCCCGGGCAGACAGTCCCCTAAAAGAGCCCACCCGTGAGACTTTCCTATGTCGTATACTGCCGAGAAGAAAGTCACAAACAAACTCGGTAGCTAGACGCTGTCTGTAAGGCCAGAAGGGCCAGAGAGCTGAAGACCTAACTCCCCGGGTGGGAGGACCCGGGGATGTGTTCTCTCCCTGTGGGGAGACACAGGGAGGTGAGTCCTACAGTGAACCCTAAGCTGTGATTTTCCCTGTCGCCAGTCTTATTGGACGACAGGTCCCTATGGGTCTTTCGACCGATCCGGGCCGAAGGGGTTGAGACACCCAACCGTCCCGGGTGCAGGCTGTAAGAGAACGGGGTTAAGCTCTGGCAGCGACTAGGAGGCCCCCCAAGGCCGCTTAACCAGAACCCTTCCAACTATGCCAAGCCCCTGAGGGGGGATTGGCGGTGTGTCGGGTCAACACCTACCTGGGTTCGTTGTCACCGTAAGGTATCCCCCAGATAACCACCGAAAACTTGGTGGATTTAGCCCTTAAGGGGCCAAAACGATGACCGAAAAACGGGAGGAACGAAGGATTAACTACAAGTGCTACTGCGTAGTAGACTCGTAGTCAATCCAACGAACACCGTAGCTCGTAGCAGCGTAGCTTACAAAACTGTAGCACTGCTACGAGTGGGCGGGGCGACGATGATGTCACCGCTACGACGGCTACGGCGTAGCGCGGCGGCAGCGGATCGAGATCGATCGCGAGGGAGTCTGAGGGGCTCGCTTGCGCGGGGGGAAACAGAGAGTCGTAGCGCACGTCAGCTTACTACCGCGGACGCTCGGGTCGGAATGACCAGTCATTTCAGAAAATAACGACTTGAAAGTTTGTATGAAATGCCGTAGGGTATAAACGCTCTTAAGTCGTGAAAATTGACAAAATTATGTCTTCCCCATCTAATTTATAAAGTAATAGGAAAATTAATTGTAGTATTAATAGTTTAATTTTCCTTGGTTTGTAGAACGTAAAAAAACTTTCAACGAAAATTGTTTTAACTTTAACAGACAATATTTTAATTTTAATTTAAGATTATAAGGTATAATTTCGTTGAAATAAAATACCATGGAAACATACATCGAACAAACAAATTTCTTTAAAAAAAAATTCTACTAATTGATATGTTAAATAGATAAAAAAAAGTGATTATAAAATTCATTGAATTGTTCTTATGCCGATACCGATACGGCTTCACCACACATCGCGAAGACACGTTTGTAGTAGTTCGCGCCTGTCCCACATGGCCGACATGTTGCTCGTACTGGGCTTATCATCTAACACACGAGCCTCTGCACTTACTTACTGTTTGCAAAGATTTACTGTATCTGTATCTGATGTTGTTGAATCTATCCTAAGGTCATATTATCTGGAGCCAGCTGAACTATAAACAATCAGCATCATTAACATACCACCAGCTTTCGTCCAAGATTTCTAATTAATTTGGACGGTAAACTAATCATCATCATCATCATCATTTCAGCCCAAAGGACGTCCACTGCTGGACATAGGCCTCCCACAAGTGTCGCATTGACATTTTGGGCGGTTTTGCCATAATCGCCACGCTTGGCAGGCGGGTTGGCGATGGCAGTACGGTTGTTACAAAAGCACAGAGAACGCTGCTGCCCATTCTCTGGCAAGTCCCTTAGTCGCCTCTTACGACACCCACGGGAAGATATGGGATGGTGCTATTCTTAACGTCCGACACCATACAGAGCGCGTAAACTAATCACTGTTGACTAAAATGCGGAAAAATCCGAGAGATTAGTGTCATTATGAGGTCATCAAACATGAAACAATAATCACTTACTTAAGGGCATTACTTACGGAGAGCTCGCCTCCGTGTGCCGGTCGCCGGCTGTAATTAGTGACAGGCAATAATTGCCTGCTGGACGCCGTGCCAGTGCACGGAGGGCAGCTCCAAGCTTTGAAACACGATCGTAGTAATCGAGTTGCAGTTAGACGAGTCTGCTGTGAACTTCTTACGGAGGTTTAGCTGCGCACTGTGAGCTGTGACAGCGAGGCAGCTACAAATATGACACCCACCATTCTAAGAAATCGTCGGTTTCAAGTTGAAGAGATCTGACAGCTAATGGGCGAAAATCCCAAGAATTAATTTATTAGGATGAAAAAGTCCAAAGCAAATGCTAATGACCTCATCGGCACGAACTTCTTATTAACAGCCAGTACCAGAAAACGAATTTTATCAAAATCGGTTCTGTAGTTTAGGAGTCTATAGGGTACCAACGCACAGACATATGTTTTTATTTACAGGGCGATTAGTAAATAGTAAGACACAGTGCAGGGGGTGACGGCTTGGGTCACTAACTAAGATGACAACACAATATAATAATGTAAATAATAATGTTCCGCAAAATGACAGATTTACACTTTAAATAGACTACATTTTCAAGTATAACTTCAAAGTTAAAGTTACTTACTTTTTAAAAGCTTTTATTTAACTTGCAATGGATGTTCGGGTGGAATCTTGGAAGCTAAATTAGAACCACTTCCCGATGTCCGATTGACGGGAAATTTTGCACACACCATTGGTTCTAAGGACAATATATTCTAATGACAGACATAACTTAATCCTGCAGCCAGGATCGTCTTCTCACGAGGAAACTCCTCAACGGTTAATAGCACAGACACGAAAATTTGTATACACGTGCATATTTGATGGATAAATAAACGATTCACTTATCAAGACCTCATCCTACAGCCAGGAACTTTTTCTACACAAAGTTTGTGCTATTAACCGTTGAAGAGTACCCTCGTGAGGAGACGATCCTATTATATTATTATATTTATGTTTTTATGAGGTATGAGGAACAGGGTGTAAAGTTCCTTAATACTCCATTGAAAAGGGAGGATCCTCCATCCAGACAGGTGTTGTGTCTGGTGGCAACTGCCAGACAGGTGTTGTGTCTGGTGGCAACTGCCCGACAGATGTAGTCGGGTTTCTCTATATTGTCTTAAGTCGATGTGTTGCTTGCAAGATGTAGGAAATTGATGTGAGTTCTTCCGTCGTGTCACAGATGGCGTTGTAGTACTTTTTGTTGCAAGTTGCGTTTTGTCGGTCGCTACATCACTCACCCCCGGAGACCGGAGGTCGATAGTCGAATGAGTCAGCTTGTAGTATTATGCCGTGCCAGCTGGAAGCTCGTTGCCGCATTGTTCACGGTGAGTCGGAACAGACTGCGGTGGTGAGGCGAATCCCAGTGCGTCGGGGCCGGCGCTGCGTTTGCTCCAGTGCGTCGGACGTAGTGCAGCGCCGCGATGTGACAGACAGCTAGACAGGTGTCGACCGGGAGGTAGAAGCTCTCGACCGGCCGAAAGTGCAGTGTGCTGTGCCAAGGTCGCTTGAAGAGAGGCTGAGGGTGCTGACCAGGAATGCGCTTCCGCTACATGCTGGTGGTCAGGAAGACCCGTTTGTAGCTGGCTGGATGTGAGACTCGCTGCTCGAAAGCTTGAGGGAAGTTCTGTTTAAGATGATGACTTCACGTTGCTCGAAAGCTTGAGAGAAGTTCTGTTGATGATGATGACTTCACGTTGCTCGAAGGCTGCGCTGACGTCCATTTCGGGGTGACTAGTTTAGGGGTAGGTTACACCTTTACACGTTCCTCAATAGTCCATTGAAAAGGGAGGATCCTCCTACCAGACAGGTGTTGTGTCTAGCGGGCAACTGCCCGACAGTTTTGTATTTTTTTGGAATGGCGTCTCGCAGTTCAACCTAGGAGGTTGTCGTCTGCTTAACCGGACTATCCTGTGGGTGCCTTCAGAGTAAGGCCTCTAGCCAGGGCATAAAAACTTACAAACTAAGCGACTACACGCTAAGGGCACCCCCTGTGGGGTACGAGCCTCGGTTTAGGGCGTCGCTGGGGGAGGACTGCATGGGGGCAGGCTGGATCTGAATGATATCATTATTTAGGGGCTGATTTAAAACTACTGGCACAGCATCGCGGGCTGGCTCGAGCGAGGGTCGGGGAGGGCATGGACCGGGACGTCGCGACGGACCTCGACGGCGAGGTCGGAAAGACGGCGGTTTGTGTCTGAACTTTTTAAGAGTGCTAGTCTCTTTGCTACTCTCCTGGAGGAGGGTGATAGCATCATCAGGAGTGACGAGGGTATGCCGAGGACGGCGTACTGTACTAATGCGCGAGGTTTCGTAACGGGCGGCCGCTGCGATCAGGGGATTACAGTGTTTAATGGCGTTATCGAAGAAACGTTTCGAAAGACGTTTCATAAACTGAAGGACGGTGGGCATTCTAAGGTCTATGTGTAGACGGTCGTTACGGACATAAAAAGGGGCTCCCGTGACTCTACGTAAGAACCGGTTCTGCAAGGTTTGTATCCTATGGGCGTACACGACGCAAGCGTACGTCATAATGGGGCGGATCACCGCGGTATAAAGGCGCAACTTACACTTGAGTGACAACTTGCTTTTTGCCGAAATCATGAAATGAAGCCTACCCGTAGCAAAGGCAGCTCGGTCACGAGCTGCTTTGATGTGCGCCGCGAAAGACAGGTGGTTGTCAAGTAAGACTCCTAAGTACTTGGCTTGCTTCTTTCAAGGGATAGGCTTACCGTACATAGTGATCGGGCTGAGCGCAGGTGGCTTATTTTTACGCGGTTTAGAGAAAATAACTGCCTGGCTCTTGTCGGGGTTCACCTCGATTCTCCATTTCCGGAACCAGGCGCCTAAGACGTTGGCTGAGGTTTGGAGGGTGCTGTAAATAGCGTCGTGATTGCGGCCAGTGTAATAGATGGCCGTGTCGTCCGCGAACAGGGCTAACTGAGCCTTCTTGTTCTTGGGGATGTCACTGGTGAACAGAGTAAAGATAAGGGGAGAGACGACGGAGCCCTGAGGGACTCCGGCTCTAATGGGGTGGGGGGAAGACTTCCCGATGCGATAGCGGAAGGTGCGATCTGACAAAAAGTCTCGTAAGATGAGCACGAGACGGTCTGGCACTCCCAGTTTGTACAGCTTATATAATAAACCGTTGTGCCAGACTTTGTCGAAAGCCTTTGCTATGTCGAAAAACAACACACCCGTCATCGCTCTACGCTGGAAGCCAGCGCTCAAGTGTTCTACGATGCGGTGGGCCTGTTGAATGCAAGAGTGTCCGGTCCTGAAGCCGAACTGCTCGTTGGGGATGAGACTCTTAGCCTCGGCGAAGTCTTTGAGTCGCTTATTAATAAGTCTCTCGTAGATTTTACCGAGTGTATTCAGGAGATTGATAGGTCTGTAGCTCGAGGGCTCAGACTTGGGTTTGCCTGACTTTGCGAAACCGATGACAGTGGCCTCTTTCCATATTTGGGAAAACGCGTAGTTGCTCAGAGCGCCATTGAAGATGGCCGCCATTAACACGACGAGCTGAGCGGGGAGGAGTTTGAACACCCTATTGGTGTTTGCGTCGGAGCCGGGTGCTTTTCGCGGTTGAAGCTTGTTAATGATGTCTTGCACTTCGTCAGCTGTGACCGGAGGCAGAGGATCATCAGGGTCTTCTTCGGGGGGCACGGCGGTTCTACGTTCGACGAATGCGTTCACCTGGTTGAGAGCTGGGGTAGCACTGGGACTCCAGGCTGTCGGCTAGGCATTTGGCCTTCTCAGAGTCGTCGAATGCGACGCTCCTATCGGGTCGGGTGAGGGGAGGCATCGAAGCCTCTTCGGTGGAGCGCAACTTGCGTTGCAGCTGCCAGAAGGCTAGGTGGGTAGGCTCGAGTTCGCTAAGCGTCTTGTCCCATTGATCTGAACTATGCTCACTAGTGCGCTTCTATAGAGCACGCTGTAAATAACGCATGTGAGCTTTGTTCGTGTCGCAGGGAAAGCTGCTGTAGGCACGGATGGCCGCGTTCTTTTCGGTTATCAGTTCACGTACGTCAGCGGGTAGTATCCAGCGTTGATTGCTCATTGTTTGGACTTCCCGTGAGCAGTCCTTCAGTACGGATTGCACGTGTTATGTAAACGAGTTGATGGCGGCCGTCGTGTCTGCGACTGAGACTATGTGGTCGGGGATGGCCTCCAGGTGAGGCGACGTGGTGGATTTCAGCTTTTCGCTGACTTTCCTCCAGTCGGTTATAACTTGGGTCGGCGGGGGCTGGCTGGGGTCAGAAGGACCCGAGCGGGGAACTAAGTCAGTCAGTCAGTCAGTCTCGTAGTAGCTGCGTTACGATGTGGACGTGTTGCTGACGCGTATTTAATATCGTATTCGCGGCGGCACAAGCCGTCGCTTGTAATTTTAATCGCCATGGGTCAACAACTTGTGGCGAATGAATTACTGGCGTTCCTGCAGCAGAAGTTGGATGTGATGGACGAGGTGTCCGCAGTCCAAATCTGCGCTTCGAATTTAACCGAAGATGACATCGATGCTGCGAAGCTGCTGCTGTACCGGTCGCTCAACAAGACCGACCAGATGGTGTCCCGCCGGCGTGACGGGACTAAGAGAATCATTGAAGACATTATCACGCTACTAAAGGAGACCGATCCTGACGACGTGCCGACGTTTGTGGCGAAGGACTTGCACAAGCTCCCTCCCGTCACATTTGACCACGTCGATGTTACGAGCCTACTGAAGGACATTGTTCTCCTCAAGGCAAGTTTGGTGGACGTACAGACGCGGTTAGATGCATCCCAAAATGCTGTTGCTGATTTGCGCAACGAACTCAATGAGTGGCGTCAAAACGCAGCGGTATCTGGGTCTCCGCCGGGTGCATCGACCGTGAACACGCGGAGTCGCGGAGGTGGCCTCGATGTATCGGAGGCTAGTTTCGCGTCAGCAGTTTTGTCGCCGTACTCAACAAGGAATGCTGAGCCTGCAGTGTGCGCGCCTCGTGCACCCCGCTGCCCCGCTCCCGTCCCTGTGGCTCCTTCCCATGTCGCCACACGACAGCTGCCCGTTTCTGCAGCGTCTGCGGAATCTCAACTTGATCGTGGGGATTTTGCTACCGTAGTCGCGGGCAAAACTGCTCGCGCAGGGAAGCCCGTGCCTGAAAAGGCACCAATTCGGGCTGATGATGGTTTCGTGACGGTGCTGAGGAGGAAGCGCCGTCAACGTACCAGCAAGAACCGCTGCGGCACGGCTCCATCGGGGCCAAGTGTGACTATTAGAGCCGCGAAGCCGAACACTCCGGTGTACATCTCCCGCCTACATTACACCACTACGGCGGAGGACATCGTGGAGTACGTGCGTCAGAAGCTCAAGTACGTGACGAGAGTGCAGCTGCTAGATTCGCGTCGCAACGTCAACTTTAAGGCGTTTGTGGTGCGAATTCCAACGTGCTATCTGCACCTTGCCTTGGAAGAGGACTTTTGGCCGCAGGGAGTGGTGTTCCGACGCTACCACGGGCAAGTGCCACACGAACGCACAGTGTCATAGTGCAGTGAAGTGCTACTAACATAGTTTTTAAGTTGCTATTTACTAACACGAGTTGTATTTTTACGATATATGTATATGTTAGTCTGTAAGGTATTTATCTATGGGCCAAAGTTGCCCGAGAATAAATGAATGTTATGTTATGTTATAAGTGCATGAGCACTGGTCGATGGTCTGAGTTAAGCTCATGTAAAGTCTCGATGGATTGCAACTTAAGGTTGACATTCTTGAGTAGCGCTATGTCGAGAACGTCCGAACGTTGGTCGGGGTCGTGGGGATAGTGGGTGTGCTCCATAGGAGCGATGGGATCGAAGTTGAGGGACTCGCCCAGGTTATACACGTAACGTCCTCTGGCAGAGGTCGTCGTGCTGTTCCAGGCGGGGTATTTGGCGTTGAGGTCGCCCGCTATGATAACGGAGTCCCTCAAGCTGAAGAGAACGGCAAGGTCTTTGGTGAACAGAATGTGCTCCTCGGACGTGCCGCCGGGAGGGATGTACGCAGAGGCGATAGTGATCGGTTGATGGCCGGTCATGCCTAGTCGACACACTGAGGTCTCGAGTAGAGACTCCATGGGAGGGGGATCTAAGGGGATGCAGTGCAGTTCTTTTCTATAATAGATTAGAGTACCGCCCTTGTGGCAGCGTGACCGATCGTTGCGAACTATGCGATAGTTGGCATTTCTCGGATCGCGGTGACTGGGCTTGAGGAAGGTCTCCTGTACGAGGAGGATATCAATTTGATGGTCGCGGAGGAAGGTGGCGATCTCATCACGCTGGCCTCTAATGCCATTGGCATTAAAGTACCCTAATTTTAGGGATCGGGGTTTGGTGCACGTTAATCTCGTATTATCCATTGGAATTAGTCGAGATTAAGGTTGCGGATTTTATTTTTAATTTCAGATTTATTAAATACTTATAGGTACTTACGCAAACCTCGCGATAAGCTTTTATGATCATTTAAATTGTGTATAATCAGGTTATAAGTTGATAGTTAAATAAAAGAAAATTTTATTTTCTTCTTTCTACAGCATTTCAATAAAAGTTTTTAGTATTTTTGCTTTTAATTTTATAATCATCTCGTAATGGAAAAATCCTTTTACATGAAATTATTTGTGAATTGTTAATCTACTATCAAAAGTTAGCAATTAGTAGTTGATTCAATTATTATATTGCAAAAGAGGGCAGTCCGCGCGATAAATAAAATGGGTCCTCGCGAGTCCCTCAGACAAAAATTTAAAGAGATCGATATACTGACTCAGCTTTCACTTTATAGAATGTATTTAATATGTCCGCAAAAACCGAGGGTTTTTCAAAATTAGAAGCGACTTCCATAATATAAACACACGCAATTAAACACGAAATTGTAATACCCAAATTAAGATTAGGTAACATAAACTAGCAAGTCATTTCTTATAAACAGTATACGCTTTTATAATAAGTTGCCAAACTCAGTTATAGAACTGACCGATGGAAAGTTTAAAAATTGTATCAAACGTGTCATTGTTAAAAAAGCATATTACAAAATTAAGGACTACGTTGAAGATGAAGAAGTTTGGCTGTAGTTCCTTCTGCTCATGCGGCTTCCCTGGTAGCTCATAAACGACACAAATATAATATAATAAATAAGTTTTATAAAAAAAAAAACAGTTGTTGTTGTTGTTTGTATAGGAAGTCAAATTTGGTAGGTAGTCATGTTTGGCTTTTAGTTAGAGCATGGTACGAAACTATCAGTCAGCGAACACGAGCCGCACTTGGCTGTTATAAAAACTACGGAACCGTACACTGCGCGTGGCCCGACACGCACTTGACCGGTTTTTTAAAGACCACACGTATAGGTTTGATTTTTTTTTAGTTTCTTTTCCATGTATTCTAACATCCCTTTATCTTTTATTGTTTTTTTTTTTGTATAAAAATCGTAAAGCGTTTCATACATCTACCTCCCAAGTTTCAAGTGTGTAGACGAAATAGTTTCGGAATAAAGTGGCTGTGACATACGGACGGACAGACAGACAGACAGGATGAATCTATACGGGATCTGTTTTCTGCCATTCGGCTACGGAACCCTAAAAATGGAGTTCAGAATACCTAAGTAGGCCCGTGGAATCGAAACGTAAAAGGAGTATTATAATTTGACGGCACGGTTAGCGCTGTGGTTGAGCGATTGACAGCTGCGCTGCATGTCACGCGCTCAACAAAGATATTTGTATGGCCAACAGGCAGTTTCTCCGCGTCTGGCGGGTTGTGTATACGAGTTTAACCCTGTTTTATATAGTCAAGTAATTTAATGGAATTGACTAGAATTTAAACAAAGTAAGAACCGACAAAGAAAGCAAAGCTAAGAATTCAAAATTCTACAGTCCCAACTTCAAGAAATTACTAAGCTACGTAATAAAAACAATATCTTAAATAATGACATTAACTCAAGTAAATACTTTGACTTGTTTATACATACGGCTTTTAGTGTTCGTAAACGTATCCACGATACAGGAGAAATTCCAGTGGGGGAACGTTATATTTAGAAAAAAATTTGTGCGTGGAGTCCCTCCGCGCGGAAGAAGTGAAACTTCGTAATGTGGAAATGAAAATAGGAAGGGGTAGAAATAGATTTTTAGTGAAATCATATAGTTTCTTTAGGACAAACTTTATTAACATTGCTTACAATTCACAATTGATCGCATCTTTTAATTATCATTTTCGAGAGGAGAAATATCCAAACCCACCAAAAACATTTCATGTAAAATGTTGCCAAGACGACCACGTAAGGTTTGCCCTGTGAAAAAGATATCAGTTCTCATGTAGAGCCAAGCTTCTGAATCTACACGGCCTTACCGACCCTAACTTCACAAATTTACATATCAGTAAAAATTTATGGTTTGGCTGTTTCGTTACAGAAACTAAAAGTGAAAGTTATAAGTCTATGAATATTTTTGTTGGTTGTATACTAAACTTAGATTACATACCAAATTTCAGCTTTCTAGCATTTCAGGAAGTAGCCAAACATTTTGATGATCATCAGTGTGTCAGTAACGAAATCAGTGTATTTTAGATATAAAAAGAGCGAAAGCTGGTCACACCGAAGAATAGAATAGAATAAAACTTTATTGTACACCAAAAATGAAAAATAACTTGCTTACAAAACTGCTAATCTTATGGTTACAACGGCGGTCTTATCGCTGATAGCGATATCTTCCAGACAACTTTTGGATGGACATTATGGAATAAAAATAAAAAAGGGGGTAGTCACTGGTGTACTTATTACACAAAAATGTTAAAAAAACAAAAGTTAAGTTATCACTTCATAAATGTACATATACATGTATAATATAAATATGATACATAAATAAATATATATATAGATATTTGTGTTTTTAATATTATATGGCAAAAATAAAACTAGAATGGTGACAAATTTTGACTGAATGCAATTACAGAGACTGAAAATGGTTTGTAACTAAGCTTTTAAAAGCAACGAGCGACTGTGCTTGTCTTACCGACACCGGCAATTCGTTCCACAAACGGACAGCCTGGACCGTGAAGGACTGGTCATAAAATTTGGTGGAATGTGCTGGCATCAAAAGTCGCAAATTCTCCGATGATCTCAAGTGTCTGCTATGAGTGTCATTTAGGAACTTGAAACGCTGTTTAAGATAGGAGGGTGTAGTGGGATTAAACAGAATACTGTAGAGAAGGGACAAAATATGCGCATTCCGGCGAAGGCGGATTGGCAACCACTTGAGTTTAACGTGAAACTCTGAGACATGATCATATTTGCGCAAACCAAATATAAATCGGATACAAAAATTTTGGAGTCGCTCAAGCTTATCTAGCTGCACTACAGTGAGATCTGGATAACAGGCATCAGCATAGTCGAGGATTGGGAGAAGAAGAGATTGAGCAAGCGCAGTTTTAGTGGCACTTGGGAGAAAATTGCGCAATCTGCGTAAAGACCCCGCAGACGCAAACAACTTGCGGCCCACTTCTTGCAACTGGGGAACCCAGGACAAGTCTTTGTCAATGTAAATTCCCAGGTCTTTTACCACATCGCTATACGGAATTGTGGCACCATCAAAAACAATGTGAGGAAGCTTCGTCCAGTCAATTCTTGAACGCAGCGTAGGGCTGCCGACAACAATGACTTGAGTCTTCGCAGGGTTAACCTTCAAACCATGAGCCAAACTCCATTGAGAAATACGTGCCAAATCCTTATTCACCAAATTCACTGCCTCAGACAATTCGTCTACGAGAGCCTGTGAATAAATTTGCAGGTCGTCAGCATAAAGGTGGTAGTATGAGAGAACTTCATTGGAAATAGAATTTATAAAAATGGCGAAAAGAAGAGGAGATAGAACGCCCCCCTGTGGTACGCCGGCAGAGGTATTGCACCATGAAGATGACGAACCTTCAATGCAAATACGTTGTCGGCGGCCACACAGGTAACTACGAAACCAATCAATTGCTGTTGGAGATATGTTAAGAGAGCAGAGTATACCGAGTAAGATATCGAAATCGACTGTGTTAAAAGCATTACTGAAGTCTAATAAAGAAAGGACCGTCAGATTCCCATTCTCCATTCCTAATCGTATATCGTCCGTAATGTTAACAAGAGCTGTGGTAGTGCTATGACCTGGACGAAAACCGGATTGGTAAAAATGAAGGAGACTGTTTTTACAAAGGAAAGCACTAAGCTGATTATGGATAAGGCGTTATAGGACTTTGGATAGGAACGGTAATATGGAGATCGGACGGAATTCAGAAAAAGAAATAGGATTACTCTTTTTTGGGAGAGGGGTAATTTGGGGAACGGTAATATGGAGATCGGACGGAATTCAGAAAAAGAAATAGGATTACTCTTTTTTGGGAGAGGGGTAATTTGGGCTTCTTTCCAACAAGATGGAAAAGCACCACAGGATACCGAATAATTAAGGATGTGGCAAATGACGGGAAGGATTTCATCCAGGATAGGAAGTATCATCTTGCGACTGACACAGTCACTACCAACAGCATTAGACGTAATGGATAGTATACTCTTCTTAACATCACAATCAGCAAATTGATTAAAGACGAAAGGAGAATAATCGGGAGTAGGAAGAGATGAAAGATTATGTAGAGTGTTGCCTTTAATAGGCCCATTGAAATTACAAGAGGTGGAAAAATGTTTATTAAGTAATTCAAGATCTATATCTTTTGGAATAGACTCTTGACGAGACTTACCGACTCCCATTGATCTGAGGAATTTCCAGACTTTAGCTGGGTCGCCGTTTTCGACGGACTTATGAATGTGGTGGCGTTGGGCATCCCTACAAACCAAGTTGCTGCGATTGCGGATTGCAACGTACCTTTCACGATGTAAGAAGTTAGGTCTGCACTTGTATCTTGATTTTGCTGCCGCATTTTATTGCAAAATGACTTTCATGTCGGCTGTTAGCCACGGTGCAGGTAGATGTTTGATCTTTACTAGCCTGACAGGTGTATGGACGTCGTAGAGCTGGTTAAGGTGGTAGGTAAGAGTCGAATCCATGACTGTTTGCACGCCATCTTGCGTACATAATAGAACTACGAAGTCACAAGTACTGCCATCTCTTAGTGTGTTTTAGAAATAGCGTAAACGTTAAACTTGTCTGAAGTCGCACAAGAAGTTTCACTTAAAAAAAAAACAAATATAATGAAGATAACAACATCAAGAGACATCCGAGCGCCTGCACATGTATAGTAGTAGAAGTGACTTAGTGGCAGGCGTGAGGTTCCTTACGACGGTCACCACGGACTGATACTGGAGGGCAGGCGTGGAAATAGCCGTTCTCCGGTGCGGGATGACAACTAATTACGACCCAGCACGTGGATGCGTGTGAGTCCAACTTGTCTGTGGATAGCCTGTGTGACTCGATCGGGGGGCCATTCAACACCAAAACCAACGAGAAAATTGCCAATCGCTTACCGAAGCTGCTTGAGGGGTCAGTCGCTCCAGCTGCTAGCAGATTCCCGCTGTGTTCTTCTTGGTGGCCATCAGTGTTCCGAATGTCCAGTCGCACTATACACTGCTGGTATCTAGGCTATCGTGGGTCATGATGCGGGATTAAGATGCGCTCCAGAATGGAGATGATTTTCAAGATAGTTAGAAAACCAAAGACGACACTCAAAATCGAGCGTGCTTGCGCGGCGAGACACATAAATGTACTAGTCGAAAAATGGCGTCAAATTCGCAATTGAAAACGCAGCGAGTGGGGCGCCCTCTGTGATGTTCGATTTGCGACAGCAAATTCGCTCGGAGGGAAGATATCAAAGGCCACCCAAGTAGTCCCACAGACAATTACTAAATCTATACTTATAATAAAATATAATATGTAATATAAAGTTAATATTTTAATATATGTAATATATAAAATAATATTATAAAGCTGAAAAGTTTCTTTGTTTGTTTATTTGCTTGAACGCGCTAATTTCAGGAACTACTAATCCGATTTGAAAAATTATTTCCGTGTTAGATAGCGCATTCATCGAGGAAGGCTAAGGTTCAGCCGGGTTTCAGGTTAGCTAAAGTAGACTCATCTTTCATGGGGTACTGTTTAAAATGTTACAATAAAATACCTCCCCCCATTCTACAACTGAATGAAACGAAATTTAAATCTTGCATAAAGCGCACACTATGTAGGCAATCGTATTATAAGCAGAGGCGTCTCTAGCTCTTGTGGCGCCCGTGTGCAACCAGTACTCTGGCGCCCTCTAGTCTAGTAGGAGCGGGGTCAAAATGGAATACTAACAGTTATATTTTCAAACGGAAATTCGGATGCAAATGGTGTAATTTTAAATTATGTCGGGAAGCAAAAAGTTTTTTTAGGAATAGGTTTATAAGAATAAAAAAATCACAACTTTCTAGTTCTTTCAATAATATTTAATTGAAAATCTATTATAGTTACATAACAAACAGGATGCTCGTACACACAAATATATATATATACACACAAATGTATTTACAAAAAAGTTACTTTGCGAGCTTTTGCATTAGCGAAATCTTTAACAATGTCACTAACTTCAATTTTGATTTCATTTTCAATACTTATTAATGATAAATTTGTCAATCTACTTTGCGAATGTTGATCTAAGGTAGTTTTTAATTATTTTTAGTTTAGAAAATGACCTTTCGCTATGTGCGACCGTGACTGGAAGTGTCAGGTATATCCTCAGTGCTGTGGACAGATTGGGGAACACTGAAATTAATTTATTCGTAAACAAGCAATTTAAAATATCCAACGGCGTAGTGGAATCATCAATAAACATCGGGAATAATTCGATTTCATTATAGAGCTCGAACTGTTCCACATCTGAAGAGCCAGCATGGCAAAGTTTATTTTCTAAATTAGAGCAATGTGTTTTTTTTTTGTATCAGAGTCCAAATCTTTCCAGTACTTCAATTTTTGAAGAAATGAAAAAATTACATTATTTTCATTCAAAAGTTCGAACCGTTCGTCGAACTTAGTAATTGCGGTGTCTAACAAATAGTAGTAAAAATTTACTTTAAAATGTATTTTCGCGTCTGTTATCGGGTCATCCTCCGCCTCATAATTAAAAAACCTTTTACGAGCGCGAGGGCGTGCAGGTGTGGGAAATTCTACTTTTGCCTCGACTTCTTCCGCTACAGTTTTCGCCCGGTTAAGGAGCTCCTCAAAAGCGGATTCATTACGGAATTCAGACAAACTTATTTTTGTATTATCAATCATTTTCACCGCTTCTGACAATACAACGTCTGACTTTTGAAGGGCCTTGCTAACTATATTTATCTTGCTTAAAATTTCAAACCAAATAAGCAGAGAGCAGATGAATTTAAACTACTTAATTTTTGCCAATAATGAATTTGCCATATTTCTTGACTCTGCATCTTTGCTCCTATCGGAATATATAGTAAACAAGGCATCATACACTTTTCCCAGTTCAAAACGTAGAGCTTTTACTGCTTCGACCCTGCTCTCCCATCGAGTATTTGAGAGTGGTTTTAGACTTAAATTTGGCACTTCTTTAGCAAGTATTTGCCAACGTGCTGTTAATGCAGTAAAAAAAACATAAATTTCCTGCGCAATTGAAAAGAAATTGACAATTTCTAATGAACCTTTAGCAGCGTCATTCACTACCAAATTTAGGGTGTGTGCCGCACAAGGTACATAAAATGCGCGCGGGTTTAAATCTAAAATTCGTTTTTGTAGACCTATATTTTTCCCTTTCATGTTTGCACCACTATCATAACCTTGACCACGCATAACTTGTACGTCAATTTCGTTTGAGATTAAAAAATCTAATAAAAATTGAGTTAAGCCCAGGCCAGTAGTGTCTGTAATAGGAAAAAAACCCAGAAAGTGTTCTTTTACTTCAGCCTTGTTGTTATTTGCATTTAAAAGAACGTACCGTACGACAACCGATATTTGTTCTTCGTGTGCAATATCTGGAATGCAATCTAAAATAATGGAAAAATATTTAGATTGTGTCAATTCCAAAAAAATAGCTTTTTTTATTCTTTCTCCCAATAATTGTATTATTTCATTCTGAATATTATGGCCAAGATAATGAGTTAGGCGTGACTCAGATTTTTGAATAAGAGCAATGTGTTCCGCAAGCACATTATCAAAGTTAGAGGTATATTCAACCAGCTTTAAAAAATTACCATTATCAGAATCGTAAATTTTTTGAGATCTTCCCCGAAAAGCCAGACATTGCCTTGCTAAAAAATGAATTATGTTGATTATTCGTTCGAGTACTGCAATCCAACGTTTTTTTTTCCCGATCAATTTCATTTTGGTGCAAGAAATCTACCGACTTTTCTTTTAAAATAACAGTTTTCAATGTAATTTGTTTCTTAAGACATGATAGGTGCCCTAAGCTCTTTTCATGACGTTCTATAGCAGTAGACAAATGCTGCCAATCTTTGTAACCTATTTCACCATTAAAAGGAGTCGGAGTCGCATCAGCATGAAAAAGTTTACAATAAAAACAATAAACAGAATCAGTTGACTTAGAGTAAACCAGCCAGTTTCTCAAAACGGTTTCATTATTTAACATCTTTTTAGTATAATAAGCATTTGAAAAAGATCTTTTCGAACTATTCGAAGGATATGAACCCAGATTTACCTGTACTGGCCCACGCTCCATCAAAAATATTCTCTGTTTATCGGATAACACCTGTGGCCATAACGCGAGATCATTCATTATATCTTCTCGAAGTATATTCTCCGGGGACGCTTTGGCACTAGGAGGTTCTTCGTCTTCTTCAACTACCGACGACAAAGACAGCAGCGGCGGCGGCGGTGACGTAGAAGTGACGAGTTCTGCTGTAGAATTATCTTGGGTTTTATATGTCTCTGTCTCCAGGTGTTCGTCCGAGGATGGACCGGGTCGAACAAAAAACTTTTTAATAGAACTTGTATTCTTTTTCAGAGACACTTCCTTCTCCAGCTTTCTTTTTCGACTCTGTGCACCAGAAAGTTTCTTTTTTCCATCGCCATCAGACATCTAAAATAAATAATAATCTAAGTATAAGCACCTAAAAGAACTAACAATGTAAATTAATATAGGCCCAGAGAAATAGACTGAAATAGTTGCAACTTGGACTAAGTATTATTTATTACTAGCTTCTGCCCGCGACTTCGTCCGCGAGGAATTCGTATATCGCGATTCCCCCGGGATCTGTGATCATCTGTGCACTTTTCCGGTATAAAAAGTAGCCTATGTCCTTCCCCAGGACTCAAGCTATCGCCTATCCTATTATCTTCATACTAACATTCATCCAAATCGGTTCAGCGGTTGAGACAGACATACAGACAGAAAGACAGACAGAGTTACTTTCGCATTTATAATATAAGTATGGATATGACACATCAATCAACGTCGCGGTACCTACATTAAGCAATCAAAAGTAATAAATAAATAAAATAAAAAAGTAGTTCGTTGTTCAAAGGTTAGGTACAAGTAAGACCTAAACTAAATAAATACCTTAGTAAGTATACTAGTAGGTAGGTAGCACTTTAACTTACCTTGTTTGTTCCGCACTGCAGTAGGATAAACAAAGAAAAATCCTAGGTCGTATAGGTACGAGTATTTAACTTCGATATCTTCACTATCTATCACTCGATGTTTTGTTTTTTTTTCATGAATTTCGCTAGCTGTTTTTGATGACCTCCGACCTCGAGGCATGTCGCAATAATTGTGCAAGCAAATAACCAAATCTTACCTTTTATATATTTTTTATCAAAAGAAAAGCCGATTTACTTCATATTTACATGTTTATTTAAAGATGATACTTAATCCAATTGCATCAAGGCTTATTTCACTAAACTACGGTGTTGCGGTAAAAGAAAAATTGCGGCACGCGTACACAAGCCTTTGAAAATGACCGCCGCACGTCCCTGGGAATTTTAATTTGAACTTTATTACATTCTAATACAGCCGAGTTAGCAATGATTGTCGGAGTACGGCGTGTTGTCAAACGAATCAAAACAAACAGGTGCCGAAGCCGGCACGCGCCTTTGGTAGCGATGCGACATTACGCCAATTTAATCTTTAATGATCTGTTTTAAGGCTGATTTCACGTTGAAACAAAGTTATCGTGTAAATTTAAATAGAGTAGGAAAGGGAGTAGCCTTGCTTTGCTACCGCGCGCCCGGCGTCGACGTCGACGGGGTGCAGCGGCGGGTGTGCGGCAGGGTCTTTGAGAGCGCCGGCATCGACGCATCTTTGGAGGTGTCGCATTAGAGGGCGCAGGGCGCTCGGCGCCCCCTTAGACCCGGCGCCCGTGTGCGCCGCACACCCTGCACTATAGGTAAAGACGCCTCTGTTATAAGTTGGGGGATTACATTGATGATAAAAATGCTTGGCTCAATGCTGGTCCTGCTCCACAACCATAGGGGCTATCAAATTGCCATGTGAAGTTATTGTGGAAGCTGCAGAAGATTGTATAAATATCTTTGCTTTGTATAGATTCAATCTCATAGTATTATATAATTGCATAGCACATGTGTGAAAACTATGTACTGTAAAGCCACCATTTACTGAGTACCTACATCTTACACTGACGCGAATTTACCCTGGCGGTTGAGTAAATGTCATGCTCACTTAAATGTCACGCTGATGGCAGCGGGTGTGTCGGGTCATTTAGTTCCCTTCAATATGGTTTAGTTGAATGATGGCTGATACATGCGTCATGTTCGTGAACGCGCGCTGTCAGTTGTGACTGTTCATCTGTTAGCTGCCACGTTTTATTTTAATTATTTTATTTGTAACTTTATTTTCGAATTGTTGATTTCGTCTTTTACTCTGGACGCTCTTAAGTTGCCCGTATTTCTACATCGTTCTCACATACTAGTAATTCTCAACACGAATGATGTTACCAAGATTTTGTAACATATTCTGATTTAAAAGAGTGTCCATGGAGTTTCTTGCCCATTCTTCTCCATAGAGATCTACGCTTTGGAATGGGCAACTACAGTACTTTCACAAGTTATCATGTCTTGTGACTGGGACTGTAGCTTCGCGTTCTTTTTAGGGTTCCGTACCCAAAGGGTCAAACGGGACCCTATTACTGAGACTTCGCTGTCCGTCCGTCCGTCCGTCCGTCCGTCCGTCCGTCCGTCTGTCCGTCCGTCTGTCACCAGGCTGTATCTCATGAACCGTGATAGTTAGCCAGTTGAAATTTCTACAGATTATGTATTTCTGTTGACGCTATAACAACAAATAATAAAAACAGAAAAAAATAAATATTTAAGGGGGCTCCCATACAAAAAAGTTTTTTTTTTTCGTTTTTGTAATGGTACGGAACCCTTCGTGCGCGAGTCCGACTCGCACTTGGCCGGTTTTTTTTTTGTGCTTTGACTTTCAAAAGTGCCTGTAATGGTTTACCTAATTGAAATAAATGCTTTGAGTTTGAGTTTGAGCTATAGGCTATATATAATTACGCTACGACAAATAGGAGCGGAGCAGCAATTAATAATATTTCAAAATCGGGGAAAATGTGATGCATACGAAGTTGCGCCGGACAGCTAGTTAGTAATATAGGCTATTAGGGGGCGAATATCCGCCTCACCAGATACTGTTTCAATTTGTCGAAGGGTGGCGGTCGACAATCCATCCCCGCAGTGACGTAAACGAAAGTGAGGGAAAGCAGTAAAGTAAACCGACCGGTGGAAAGTGCGGCGACGTCATGGCGGCGTACATGTACAAAGGCGGCTGCCGCACGGGGGCACTTAGTCTGTGCTGCATTATGTTGCGAATGACTTCAAGCAGTTATAGTGCGTCCGAACCCAGCTGCAACACAGAGGTTTGTAGTGCTTCCGAATTTGTAATTAGATTTGAGATTTGGTCTAATTAATTAATGTTTTGTTAGTGAGATATTGTTCTTATTTAGTCAACCTGATATTCTCATTGCCGCTAGCCAAAAGCACGGCCTACAGCACTTTTTACCGATTTTTACACAAGTAGAAATCGGTATCGGTCGTATCGATTGAAAAAGTATTGATGTCGTTCAGCAGCAACAATATAATAGAACAGTTTACTCGGTCAAAGTCAAAGATCTTTATTGTGAGACAGTGGTTACAGAGTTGTTATTGAGTTAATTTTGCGTGCGGTTGCACTGCTCCACCATGTTAGACATACAATAGTTTGAACAATTTGGTGCTATCCACAGGTTCTATTGTTATTTATTATCAAAATATGACCGCAATCAAAAATTGTCTACGTTCGAAAGGCCCGTTGATATAAACATAAGGACATCAAGCTTATTGGAGTGCAAAAGTTAAAAAGGTGAAATGAATTTATTCCAGCTATCCCCACTGCGATATCCCCACCACTGGGGACAACGGGAAATCGCAAAATCATCATCATCATCACTGGTGGTAGGGACAACAACAAACAACATTTAAACAACATTTAAACTGACATATACAAACAGCCAGATCCGGAACAACTATCTGTAGGCCATACAAATATTTGCTCCGTGTGGGGATCGAACCCGCGACACGCAGCGCAGCAGTCGATCGCTCAACCACTGCGCCAACCGTGTCGTCAAAAAATATTTGAACTGTTTAACAAAAGAATGTTAGAATTCTAGCTGAGCTTCTGAGCGAATAAAATTTCTTATTCTCACTCTAAGTTCTGTTGAACGGATCGATTTCAAGTTTAAGCCGTGCTTGCCGAGGTCGGAAAGCACGTTAAGCCGTGGGTCTCGGCTGTCATTTGTGGATCTTTAACATTCGTCAGAAGCTGAAAGTCTGATATCCAGTCTTACAAAGAGGTACCGTATTACCCAACTCCTGGGTTGTGGAGGGCAAATAGGCAGTCGTTCCATGTAAGGTAGACTCAGCTGAATCCGGTTAGACTGGAGCCGACCCCAACATAGTTGGGAAAAGGCTTGGCAGATGATGAAAATTCTAAGTTCTGCTGAGAATATCAGCCTCAGACAATCCGACTCCGCTCATGTAGGCAAGCATGATAAGGGGTGTTGAATGTTCAGGTAAATGAACTACATAAATAAACTAGGTTGTAGTTAGAGAAACGCAAACGTAACCGCCGAGTTGGCGACACCTCGCGCTTCTCGTTACACGTCGCAGTGCCGCGACTGCATACTGCACTCTTACACAAACACTTTGAGCTTTATAAACAATAAAGTTGTCGTGTGCAACTTATGGTTAGCTTTGGCATGGCGATGGCGTGCCAGACTGGCAGGTTATGTAAACAAAATCTCTCCCACACAGGGATATAATGTATACTGTTGTAGACACGCGTATTCATTTCAAATTATCTGTGAAGAATATAACACTGTTTTTGTTTCATTATAAGTATTTGTGTGACAATTGTAGGTTGATATACGTGCGAGCGTGCGGGCGGCTCTCAAGCCTGTTATGTACGGCAGGCGTCGATTGTAGGCTCAGCGATGCAGCGTGTCCTTTATTGGGGAGGAAATAGGTCGCACAGACCACTACGACGAGGCAATTTAAAAATACCGAAGCGTCGGAACATTTCAGGCGTTGAAAGGCGCTTGATTGATTCTTCAACGTGACTAAAACTACTTCCCGTTTTACATTTCAACACCTTAATGGAAGCGGCTAAATATTTAAAGACTTATAAATCAAGAAATAGACATGTCGCATGCTTCGTTATACTAAACGGTATACGAGACGAACGAGGACAACGTCGTGGGAACACCCAAATACTCCGAAATATTTTATTCCGAATTTCAATTATCCGAGTGCCAAAAGTCCGAATTTCATAATACCTAAGAATTATAATGTCTATTATTAAAAATAACGAAATTTATTTTACCGAAAGTTGTAAATGCGATTTGTTAGTTTTCCGATTTTCATACGTTCGAGGAATCAAATGCTCGAAGGGTTCTCGGTCCGAAAAACGACATTCCGACTTTCAATACTTCGAATTAACTAAAAGTCAACATGTTGTGCTACAAAATTTAGTGACAGAAACGAATCGCTGCAAAACCGTATTCACACAGTCTTGTCTGCCCTACTCCTAGAGTGTAATTTAAGCCCGCGTAGGCGCGGAGCGGTGGAGCGGCCCGCGAGCTGAGGAGCAGGTGGGTTGAAGGCCCGCCGTCGCAGCTGAGGCTGGCAGGCCTGGCCGGCCAGCAAGCCGAAGCTGCGGTGGGTGGTGACCGTTAATACCATCTGCGACGATAAGCTCGCGTGGGACCGCCCAAACCCCGCAGTGCCGGAGCCGTGACAGAAATAATGCTTGCTGCATGTTGCATGCCAGCTTGTTTGCTGCTTGCCTGGTTGCATGCTGCATGCTGCATGCCTGCTTGCATGCTTGCTTGCATGTTGCATGCTTGCTTGCATGTTGCATGCCTGCTTGCATGTTGCATGCATTATGTGTTTATTTGTATTGCTATTCAGTTTTACAAGGCGTTTTATTTCGGAATTGTATTAATCGGTATTTTAATAATCGGAATTCGTATTTTTGATGTTTCGAATTATTATTATTATTAATTATCATTAGTCGGATTGTTTGTTATTCGATCTATTGAAAATCGGTATTTTGAGAATAGTAATTATAAATGTTAGGAATATTGAAATTTAGGAATTATAAAAATAGGAGTAATGACAAATCGGAGTTGTTATATTAGGAATTTTGAACCATTCGGAATTATGAAAATCGGCATTTTGAAATTCGGCCTTGTGACTATCGGAATAAAGTTTTTCGTATTTATGTAGTGTACCCCAACGTCGCAATCTATTTGCAAGAGCTAACTGGCCATAGCTCGAGCGTGTAGTTCTAGTGCAAGGGCGCTTGCTTTTGAGAAGTGCCGTATTCATGCAAGACATGCGCCAAACAGTCGCGCGACGCACGCAAATCATGTCAGCAAATCGGGTGGGGGAAGAGAGGGCCGATGCCTGCCAGGGCTGCGGAACTGTTCGAAAGAGATACCGTGGCCCTGGAACCCAAAGGGCTAAGATTTATTTATTTATTATAGTTAATTAAAACGGTAGGAAAAAAACGGTAAGATGTAACATAGATGGGATTTAGTCAGTACAAGTCTGACACTCCCTTCCGCTCCGCCCAGAGCAGGAGTGGGGGTCATTAGATGGAAGGGTCGCTCGTTTCATAAATATTAGAAAATGATAAATTACGTAGAAAATCTTTAATAATATTTTATCCACTATAATTACGTTTCTTTATACGCCAATATTTAAAAGGTAAACAATTTTGGACCTGAGGGGTCTTTCTCAACCAGTTTGGTTTCCGCAGAGGGCGCTCGACGGTGGATGCCATCATGCGCGTGAGGGCTCTCACGACGGGGGATGCGGTGTCCAGGGGTGGGGTAGTCTTGGCGGTGTCTCTTGACATCGCCAACGCCTTCAACACCATGCCCTGGAGCTGCATTAGGGAGGCACTCCGGTATCACCGGGTGCCGACCTACCTTCGTCGTGTGGTCGGGGACTACTTGACGGATAGGGCCGTCATCTACCCCGGTCGCACCGGAGAATGGAACCGGCGAGAGATGTCGTGCGGTGTTCCACAGGGATCGGTTCTGGGGCCGCCCTTGTGGAACATCGGCTACGACTGGGTGCTGCGCGCCGACCTCCCTAGCGGTGTCAGTGTAGTTTGCTACGCTGACGACACGCTGGTGCTGGCACAAGGGAGGTCGCACGAGGCGGCGGCCGAACTTATGACACGCGGAGTTGCGATAGTCGTGGAGAGAATCCGGCAACTGGGTCTCGAGGTGGCATTGCACAAGTCCGAGGCCATGTGCTTTCATGGGCCTCGGAATGCGCCACCGTCGGGATCCATACTGACGGTAGGAGGGGTTCCCATCGGCGTCGAGTCGACGCTGAGGTACCTAGGGCTTGTCCTCGACAGCCGGTGGAACTTCGTGGAGCATTTCCGACGTTTGGCCCCCAAACTGGAACGGGCAGGGGCTGCGTTCAAGCGGCTCTTGCCCAACCTGGGGTGTCCAAACGCCTCCTGCCGCAGGCTCTACGCGGGGGTCGTGCGGTCCATGGCCCTTTACGGGGCCCCGGTGTGGGCGCGTTCTTTGAGGCGGCGAGCCGCCCACTACCTGAACGCGCCCCAGAAGGTGGTAGCCGTAAGGCTGATCCGGGGGTACCGCACGATCTCCGGCGAGGCGGCGAGCCTCTTGGCCGGATTGCCGCCATGGGATCTGGAGGCGATGGTCCTCGCGTGCCTGCACGAATGGCGCGCGGAGGCACTACGCCGGGGGGAAACTCCGCTGCCGCGGCAAATTGTCGCTCAGCGGACAGACCTCCGGCGCGATCTCATGGCGACATGGAGAGAGCGACTGTCGCAACCCCGTGCAGGGCACGCCACAATAGTGGCGATAAGTCCCCTCTTTGAGGAGTGGCTAGAGAGGCGCCACGGCGCCCTCACCTTCCGCCTGACGCAGGTCCTCACCGGACACGGTTGTTTCGGGAGGTTCCTGCACCGAATCGGGCGGGAGGAAACGCCCGGGTGTCACCACTGCGAGGATCGGCCGGAGGACACGGTGGAGCACACTGTGGAGCTATGCCCCGCTTGGGCTGAGCACCGCCGTGTCCTCGTAGCGGCGATTGGCGGCGGCGACCTCTCGCGTCCGGCCCTGGTTCAATCCATGGTCCGGAGCGAGAGGGAATGGGAATCCGTCGCCTCCTTCTGCGAAGCAGTCATGCTAGCGAAGGAGGTGGCGGAACGTGAGAGGGAGAGAACCTCACGTCCCAGCCGCCGCGGGAGACGCCCCGGGCGTCGGGGGGCAACCAGTGGCCCCCGGCCACCGTAGGCGCGGGCCTGTGGACGGTGAGTAATGGGCTAGCTCACCGTCCGTCCGTCTTATGACGACAGACCGTGCCGACGGCGCGTTCGTGTTCCACGCGCGCCTCAAGGAGATGTCAGCAAATCGGAAGGGGTCCGAGAGGGCCGATGCCTGCCAGGGCTGCGGGTTGTTCGAAAGAGATACCGTGCCCCTGGAACGCAAAGGGCTAAGAAGGAACATGGATGGGTTTTAGTCAGTCAAGTCTGACACTCCCTTCCGCTCCGCCCAGAGCGGAAGAAGTCATTTGATGATTTCCCATCCGAAAAAAAAAAAAAAAAAAAAAAAAGGGGTCTTTCTCAGAACTAATAACACGCGGGGTTGCGATAGTCGTGGACAGAATCCGGCAAATGGGTCTCGAGGTGGCATTGCACAAGTCCGAGGCCATGTGCTTTCATGGGCCTTGGAATGCGCCACCGTATCCATACTGACGGTAGGAGGGGTTCCCATCGGCGTCGAGTCGATGCTGAAGTACCTAGGGCTTGTCCTCGACAGCCGGTGGAACTAAGTGGAGTACTTCCGACGTGTGGCCCCGAAACTGGAACGGGCAGGAGCTGCGTTCAAGCGGCTCTTGCCCAACCTGGGGGGTCCAAATGCCTCCTGTCGGAGGCTCTACGCGGGGGTCGTGCGGTCCAAGGCACTTTACGGGGCCCCAGTGTAGGCGCGTTCTTTGAGGCGGCGAGCCGCCCACTACCTGAACGCACCCCAGAAGGTGGTAGCCGTAGTAAGGCTTGTCCGGGGGTACTGCACGATATCCGGCGAGGCGGCGAGCCTCTTGGCCGGATTGCCGGCATGGGATCTGGAGGTAGTCCTCGCGTGCCTGCACGAATGGCGCGCGGAGGCACTACGCCGGGAGGAAATTCCGCTGCGGCGGCAAATTGTCGTTCAGCGGACAGACCTCCGGCGCGAGCTCATGGCGATATGGAGAGAGCGACTGTCGCAACCCCGTGCAGGGCACGCCACAGTAGTGGCGATAAGTCCCCTCTTTGAGGAGTGGCTGGAGAGGCGCCACGGCGTCCTCACCTTCCGCCTGACGCAGGTCCTTACCGGACACGGTTCTTTTGGGAGGTTTCTGCACCGAATCGGGCGGGAGGAAACGCCCGGGTGTTGCCACTGTGAGGATCGGCCAGAGGACACGGTGGAGCACACTGTGGAGCTATGCCCCGCTTGGGCTGAGCACCGCCGTGTCCTCGTAGCGGCGATTGGCGGCGGCGACCTCTCGCGTCCGGCCCTGGTTCAATCCATGGTCCGGAGCGAGAGGGAATGGGAAGCCGTCGCCTCCTTCTGCGAAGTAGTCATGCTAGCGAAGGAGGTGGCGGAACGTGAGACCCGACGGTGCGTTCGTGTTCCACGCGCGCCTCAAGGAGATGTCAGCAAATCGGAAGGGGTCTGAGAGAACCGATGCCTGCCAGGGCTGCGGGATTGTTCGAAAGAGATACAGTGGCCCTGGAACATAAAGGGCTAAGAAGGAACTTGGAATGGTTTTATTTAGTCAAGTCTGACACTCCCTTCCCCTCCGCCGAGAAAGGGAGAAGTCATTTGATGATTTCCCATCGGAAAAAAAATAAAATAAAAAAGGGGTCTTTCTCAGACGGCTCAAATATGCGTGTCCGGGGCGAAATCCAATACGAAATGGATAACTAGCAACTTTTTTCTATAATAGATACGTTACGTTACGTACAAAATATTAGGAGGGCCTGTGTTGCTTTTTAAATAAATTAGATGCAAGTAAGTAAAAAAATAAAAACCTCGAAAATAATGATCTCGGCGGCGCGTCCAGCCCCATATTGCTGCGGAAATTATTTTTTATCTTTTTTCCTCCAACACATGGCGCTATTTCGGATGTGTTCATAAACAACTAGATAGTTATTAACTCAATTTATAATATTCCTACGCCATAATAGGCCGTAGTAGACAATTTACAACTGGTTGTCTTCACGTCCGACGTTTTCAACTGATAATGTTATCCTTACCACCGATGCGGCAACTGGGTGCCGCATCGGTGGTAAGGATAACATGTCTGTGCGTCTACATACCTCTCTTTTATTAAGGTTTATAATCGATTTCAGTGGCTTGGTATACCCTTAAAGTTGATTTCGGTGAATTTATTTTATCCATAACTATTTGAATCAATATATGATGCTCAGTTTGGTTTTAGGAACGGGCTGTCGACAGAAATGGCAGTTCTATGCCTCAAGCACACTGTCCGGTACTACACCGACAGAAAGACTCCTGTCTATGCCTGTTTTTTAGACCTTTCAAAAGCTTTCGATTTGGTGTCCTATAACGTGCTGTGGAATAAAATGAGGACAGAAACCAGCCTTCCAGAGGAAGTAATTAAGATTTTTGATTATTGGTACAACAACCAAACAAATGTTATAAGGTGGGCGGGCGCGATGTCCGAAACGTACAGACTGAAGTGTGGAGTAAGACAAGGAGGTTTAACTTCGCCCCGTCTCTTCAATCTGTACGTCAACGGACTCATCGAGAGGCTGAGCAGTACCAAAGTTGGCTGCTCTATTGATGGAAAGCATGTCAATAACATTAGTTACGCTGACGATATGGTGTTGCTGGGCCCCTCCATAAGCGCGGTTCGAAAACTCCTCGCCATATGTGTGGATTATGCCGGGGCTCATGGGCTCAGGTATAATGTTAAAAAAAGCGAACTCTTGGTTTTTCAATCTCCTGGTCATACGGTGACGCACGTACCACCCCTCTGCATAGATGGTGTTTCATTACTCAGAGTTTCGCGATTCAAGTACCTGGGCCACTGGGTCTCGGATGACCAGTCAGACCACGAGGACATTGAGAGGGAGCGCCGTGCGTTGGCTGTTCGATGTAATATGTTGGCTCGTAGATTTGCACGCTGCAGTGAGGCAGTAAAAGTAACTTTGTTTCGGGCGTTTTGCCAATCATTTTATACGTGCAGTCTATGGGTCAAATATACGCAGAAGACAGTTAACGCCCTGCGCGTACAGTATAACAATGCCTTTAGGATGCTGATGCGGCTGCCGAGGCACTGCAGTGCTTCGGGCATGTTTGCAAACGCTCATGTTGATGGCTTCCATGCCATCCTTAGAAAAAGAGCAGCATCGTTGCTTAGTCGTGTCCGCGGCAGTAGCAACAGCATTCTGAGTGTTGTGGCTGGCCGATTGGACTGTCCAATATTGTGGAATTGCGTACAGTTGCACGTCAGAAAAAAATAAAAAATGTCACTATTTAAAATAACACGAAGTGCCTTTCACTTTTGTTATTCCGTGTTCGCCTCACTTTTAATTTATTTATTGATCTCAAATTATTTAATTTATTTTAGTTTCATTTAATTTAATTTAATTTTTAAATTTGATTGTGGACATTTTATTTGACATTAGAAATGCTTGTATTAATTTTATTCTTTATAAATTTGTTATTTTGATGCTTTAGTCGTAATGTGACGTGTTTCTGTCTATGATTATTTAATTACTAACATAATTTTAAGTTTACCAACTAACCAAATTATGGATAATTGAGTCTGAATTAAATGAATTGAATTGAATTGAATTGAATATTTTTTCATGATAATAGAAGTCCTTCTAATATGTATTCGATTTCAATGATGAGACATTCGGGTTTCTTATGAAAATATCTAGAATTTTGCAAATTATTTTTATTTCACTATCATACATTTCTGTGTTTTCGGTGGAAATATCAAATCTGCCCAGCCGTTCTCGAGTTCATCAATTCGGGTGGCGCCTGTTGTCAGGTAGACCTGTTGGACGGTATCAAAGTAGTTTGTTGGCGAAAAAAGTTCGGCACTTCTATATTTATTTGATAATTACTTTTACGATTTACTCTTTCTGGAAGTTGAGATCAATTATTGGGATTCAATAAAACGTAAACCTAGTGCGGTTCAAACACTAGGTTTGCGTTTTATTGACAATTAGACGTGTTTACAGCCGATAATTAATTTTGCGAGATCAAATAACAAGTTACACGCACGCGTTCCAGTTAGCTAGTCACTGCAGCCAGTTTATACACGAGGATGTTTCCATTCAGTCCAAATTGACCCTAAAGTTGCACGGAGAGACACTCGACACGTATTCACGAGATGAAAAAGCTTCGCAAGTGACTTTTGCGCTGAATATTTAGGTTGATTTTGTCCCAGAGGCATCTAGTTACACAGAAATCCATTTTTATTGTATAATGTATGCACTTTCAGAGATACAAACTACAATTATAACACAAGCGATATTATCACTAGCGTGTGTACCTATGTATAGGTATGTAGAGTAGGTACAGGGTAGGGCGCGAGTGCACAGTTCCAACTTACATTCAAGCTCAAGCAGGGAAAAGTCTGCTAGTTACAAGTTTAATTAAAAACTCGAGCTAACAATAATAAGTCGGTAACAGTTGCATGTGAGATCGTGAGCGCGGCGCTGAACTCTCTACTCACATAAATCAGCGGCGGCGCTGCAGAACTCGACATGTAGTCGTCATGTTGGACGTTTACCAACACTTATATTCACTTATGTCATTGACGTGGACTTGTAGTATTATAATGTGTGGCCAGGTAGGCAGGTGGTTGTGCCGTGACTACAGCGAGTAGTGCGCGTGTACTGCTCGTAGTCGTGGTTACGTGCGCGCGGAACATTTCCGCCGCTCTCAGCTGATCGCCGATACGCTGCATTAGCGAACACTCTCCTAACGCGGTGCGGTGTGACTGTAGCATGTAGCGACTAATGTATGCACACTGTATTGAACACCACGTACCGCTCACGTACTAATACCTACACAGAACAACGCGTTCTAGTGGACTATCTAATCATATCTAGCCATTTCAGATGATAGCTGAGACGTTTACGGCAAAAAGCGAATTGGATGTCTGCTCTGTCTGCGCATTCCTCTATGATTGGCTGTCACTAGCAGCGACTCAGTAGCGGAGTAGTTAATATTGTACGTCCAAAGGAATGATCATACTTTTAAATTTGAACGGAAATAAGAAAAATAAATTTAATTAGAAATGAGGTCGACTTACACGAACGGAATAGTTTTTATTCAGCCGAATCAATAAGCAGCGTGATAATGCTGCAATACCCTCTTTCTAAGAAAAAAAAGGACGAAAGTACGAGTGAGAAAAAATAAAAAGCTGGAACAGGCAAAGACAATAACAGAAATCATTTCTGAATCAAACGATATCGAAGTGCAACAGATATTGAATAAACACGATGGCCACCACATCTAAACGTTATCCGCATGAACTCGCGATATCTCAATTACATCTATGGAGAATATGAAAGAAAATAACGAACTCCTAAATCTAAATATATATTGTTCAATTAGAGCCAAACACTAACCTAACACATCCTTACAACTATGAAGAACAACCAGTGAACTTTAGATCTAAGTAAAACTAACCTAACTTAACATAAGACTTAACTATTACCTATCAACTATAAGAAAAAACCCGGGGATCCCCAAAAATAAATAACGTCAACACGTGAAGTCCAACCTTAGTTATAGAAACGAAAGACAAGTTGGACCAAAAAACTAAGGTTGAGAAAGAAAACTTAAGTCAATTAAGTCAAAGAAGAATTCAAGACAAAGAACTCAAATCAGAAAACTCAAGTCAGAAAACTCAAGTTAAAATTCAAATTTAAAATTGAATGTTGAATGACACGCCATTTGTGTCAAACTAAAAGAAATAAAATAACCTGAGAACACAGGTTGACATAACACAGAAATAAATAGATGTCATTATTAACAGATAATTTATGAAGTTTTTAACATAATTAAAAACTTATGCAAAGAACTATTCCCATAAACCAAAGAGGAAAAAGGTTTAGAAAGCAAATGTCAATGTTAAAATGGAACAAAGAGAATTCAATCCAATTTATTTTAAGATATCTTTGATATGATATTGTCCGGAGTGGACTGAATCACAATCCTGTAGCAAATAGGTGGTCCTAGAAATGACTCTTATCACACGGCACTTAATAAAACGTGGAGCAAGCTTCCCAGAGAAAAAATCATTTCCAGAAGACTTGGAAAAAAGTTGCAAAATGGATTGTCTAGAAAAGAAGAAGATTTGTGATTTTGAAAATTAATGCCTGAAGGTGAGAAGGGGTTGCAGCCGCTATCCAGCCCTTGAGCGCGATTAAATTATATCCGTGCTTAAATATGATATCGGAAAAAGTTCATTCCGCGACCTTTTGACACGAATAGCTAAAACAAATATAAGATGATGGTACAAAAAACTGCACTATTGCTATAAATTATAAAAAAGTGGATAAGAACAAATTTTGTTTGGAAACTTGACACCGTGCGATGTCCCGCTGTTGCTCTGGGTCTTCGCTCGTAAGCTTCGGAGTCAACTGCAAGCACACGCTTCCCGAACCCAGTCGGAATCGAGTCGCGGCGTTGAAAGAACTCGGGACATCAGTCCGCAGCTAGTTGTATAATCCTTGAACCGATTCTGAGCGAATCGGTTCTTTGTAAAACACAGTCTTATGCAACCGACTATTTAGTACGGTGCTTATAGTTACGGCCACAACTTTACGTACAGTGTAAACAGTAAAGAGAAAAGATTAATCGGTTTCGACACAATAATTTAGGTATTTTTCTTATAAACGGAATATCATGTAAGCTTCCTCTGAAAAGATTCGTCGCCAATTCACCAGATTTTTTTTTCTCTTGTCATCCAAAGGAATGATCATACTTTTAAATTTGAACGGAAATAAGAAAAAGAAATTTAATTAGAAATGAGGTCGACTTACACGAACGGAATAGTTTTTATTCAACCGAATCAATAAGCAGCGTGATAATGCTGCAGTATCTACTAGAAAAGGAAAATATACCTAGGACACAAAATCATACAGAGGCATGGCACAATAGATTTGCACATTTTGTGGGAAAACAACATCCTGGATTTTATTTTTTGGCAAAAAAGGCCGTTCAAGAAATAAAACATCAAACCATTGAAATAGATAAACTGGATGTCGGAACATCACTTATACCAAAAAGAAAAAATACATGGACCAAACCAAAAGAATTGAAAAAATTATTAGTAAAAAGATGAGTATACTTCTACAATAAAATATACACCTAAAATAAATAATTATACATAATTAAGGACCACTGTTTCAATCAGTTAAGTTAGTTCTATCCGAGGAATAACCGCCATTTATTTCTCATAATAGAAGTTAACTGATTGACATTTTATTTTATACAAAAACTGTAAGAACATCTAATATATTCTTGAGATAAAAGTTATCTCGCGATTGAAAAATCGTTTAAGTTACATAATGTTATGTATAATAAATCATTTGCATGAAAATTGTTTTTGTTATTTATATTAATTGTGTGCCTAAATATTATTATGCTAATATACATTAGGCCTAACGTTATGCGATTCAAATTTATGCCAAAACAAATTAGTCTTTAAGATGATTATGCCAACATAAAATATATGCCTAAAAAAATTATGCCGAAGTATTATTATGCCAAAACAAATTATGCCAAAATCGTTATGCCGAAGTATATTAGGACAAAGAACATTATGCAAAAAGAAGGGATCACAATCTAAACTAATCCGTAGCTTTTACTAAAATATAACTCTTCGGAAATAGCAATCATGCTTTTCCCGAGTGAAAATATAAACTTTAAAACCGAGTGGTTTTAAAGTTTATATTTTATAAAGCGGAAATTGCTGCCAAATGTTATTATTAAGCGTTGAATTTTAGAGTCTCCAATAGAGCAAATAATATTATATCTGTTTCGACATTTTATTGAAAAGTGTTGTCACTTTTGGTGGAAGGAAACATCAGAATGTCAGTAAGTTTGTGAATCTCAGTCACCTTGTCACGTCCAATGTAGCGCATCGTGTACGAACAAACAAGCGCGATAATTGAGGGTAGTCTGTCATTTTACTACATTTAACCAGTTGCAGCTGATTGGGTTGGTTATGATAGTCGCGAGAGGTCGCTTGTGCTCACGCTAACGGGCGCACGGCACGCACGCCACGCAACGCACTGTTGTACGTAATTCGAAAGTAGCAGTGCGACACTCGCGCGGCCCTCAGCTCGTTGTAATCGTAGTGTGGGAACGACGCGACTCACTGCACAGCCCGCGCGCGTCCCTACCTGCACTCGTGCAGCACGATGCGCGGCTTGCTGGACGCTGGAGTGAGAATTGAAGCTAGTGGTAGCTCGTAACTCCCTCGGCAAGCTTGCTAAGTATCTTTCCAACATACGACGTGCGATCATAATAAATTTTAAATCAGTCGATCACTTTCACGGAAACGAGAACTTAAACGGTAATCTTCTGTATAATCTTCTCATCACTGTGAGATTATGAGCTGTCGTCAGATCCGGAAGTGTTTGATCTCGCCGCATCTTTTATCTTTCCTTATTACTTCGTCATTTGCAAACGTCCGCTGAGCTCCACTTCATACAAATTACATCAAATAAAAATGTGTTCGAGTGGAATCGCTAGCGGCGCTGGAATTAAGAGCTCGCCGGATATTGAGGCGTCGCACCTCTTCCGGCCGGTAATACGCGCGCTTCCGGCGGCGCGTCGCCGCGAGAAGTCGCGCGCGGCGCTTCCACCCTGCCACCAGGGGACACAAACCGCACTGCTAACAAGGACGGAACTTACACCAACTGACACAATATGTCTCCCCAATATACGTACGCTCGAATAAAATCATAATAATCCTTCGTTATTAACTGGACACCGAGTCGAGATAACGTCCCTACTGCTATATCTATGGATGTCGCAGATCGATGCCGACGACTGTGCCAGTTAGCCCTGGCTAGTGAGCCGCGGAGACACTCTCTTGCAAGTTACTTTAAATAATGCATACAATCTTGCTACGTGCTCCTCGAAATCAAACCTGCAATGTGTTTAGAAATGTCCACGCTACTATGGTAGCCCAAAACCAAATACAGTCAAATGTCCACGCTACCATAGTAGCCCAAAACCAAATACGGTCAAATGTCCACGCTACCATAGCCTTAGCCCAAAACATTAGTTCCGAAGAAACTCACTTACAAATGTTCCAAGTCGTGCTGTATCTATGGTTTTGCCCTCTATATTTTCTGTTTTAAATTCCGCGTCTATGGCAAAAAGAAGGAGAATCTCAGCCGTACAAAATTAAATGTCAAAAAGTTTTAAACGTCAGATTTTATTTTAACTCAATTGTATATAGTGTTATATATCAAAATAAACCTCGTTAATCAAGCTTTACGAATATCTAAAAACATCGTAGGTTAAAAGTCTGTTGAAACGACAATATCGAAATGTAAAAGTGGCGCCATGTCGAGCGTGGTATTTTGATAATGTTTTTTTAGAAATTATTGCAAAAATAGTTAAAATAGTGCTCGTGTTATGAAAATTAGTTCAATTAAGTAATTATTAGTGTCTCCGCAATATAAAACAGTAAAAAAAAACGAAATGTTAGCGAATTTTTTACGACAACACGACAAAATCAGTAGGTATCGAATCGATCAGAGCAGGGGTTGATTGGTTTGGTTAATTTGGCTACTAAGAAAGTGCCAAAGTAAGGACATATGGGTATTAAAACAAAGCTTATATAGTCTAGTTTAATTATAAATAGGTTTTATTGATACGATTTACAATTCTAATTGGAAAAACTTTCATTCTTATTGGAGACACTGAAAATCAACGCAAATTCTCAAGTTTTCATTTTTTTTTTAATACTTATGTCTAGTTGTCGTAATTAGTTTTAACGTAGTTAGAGTCTGTATATTTTCAGCTATACACACGTATAGCTGAAAATATACAGAATCTAACATATACAAATCATATATATATATAGAATATAACATATACAAATAATATATACAGAATATAACATATACAAATCTACGGCGGTTAGTACGGACCCCGCAGTGCGCACGCCCCGCACGCCCCCCATACGCCGCACGTCTGCCTCGCCAGACATGCGTGGCATGTCCGCTTCCGGTGCGACTGTACGCAAACGTCAGCTTCCTTCCTATCTCGTGCTCTTATCATTCATCTCTCTTATCATTATCTTTGTTTTACTTGCACTGTCACCTGGAATATTTTGTTACGTTTCCGATTAATAATAAATGTAATCAGTGCAGACGGCGCCAGCGTACTAGCCTACACCAAATAGTGCTGCTAGTAACGAATACGGCTCATGATGATTGCTGTACATAATATTATGACTTGCTTGCTTATGTTATTTGTGTGAAAGTGGTAGCAGTTTAAGCCATCAGGTATCCGCTTGAGTGACGGATTGGTGTTGTTGGGCGACCGGTGAGGCATGTGACCACTACTTCAATTTCAATTTCAATTAGCCTTTATTTCTGATACAGTACATGCAATTACATTTCCATCATATAAAAACAAATTACGATTTACTTACATTATTAAAAGTTTTGCCCGATTTAATTTTCATTACTTCATTCATTCACATTTCATGCATTTGTTAATTATATTATTATCTAAATTAAAAATAAAAATTGTTTTACATTATTTGGTTTCATTAATTATTGTTAAATTATTATTAATCATCGACATCGGTGACATTGGTATCAGCTTGCCCTTTGGCAAAGGCCTTCCCTAGGGTTTGCCATAATTTCCTATTTGTGGCTTTTCTCCTCCATGTCGATCCTGCCGTCTTTTTAATTTCATCCTCCCATCTCATTCTTTGACGCCCTTTGCTTCTATTTCCATCTCGAGGGTACCACATTGTAACATCTTTAGACCATTTATTCCTCTTATTTCTTATCATGTGGCCTATCCAGTTCCATTTAAGTTTTTTCACTGTCAAAGTGACATCTGTAACTTTGGTCTTACGTCTTATAATTGATAGTTTGATTTTGTCCCGTAGCTTGATGTTTAGAATGCTTCTCTCCATTTTACTTTGACAGACTCTAAGTGCTGTTCCATGTTTCTTAGTGAGGGCCCAGGTTTGTGATCCATAGGTTAAACATGGCAGTATGCAAGAGTTGTATACTTTAGTCTTCTCCTTCATTGGCATGTGTGGATTCTTCATGACATCTTTTCCAGGCATTGCTTATTCTGGTGTCTATTTCCTTTTGCATTTGGTTTATTGGTGAAATTATTTGACCTAAATATGTGTATTGGTCAATATATTCTATTTGGTTGGAATTCAGAAAGATAGGTGTTTGTACATGATTTGTCATTAATTTGGTTTTGTCTACATTCATAGTCAAACCCACAATTTTGCTTTCCCTTTCCAATTGCGTTAACATTATTTCCAAGCTTTCATGGTTTTCACTAAGTAGAATTAGGTCATCTGCAAATCTTAGGTGGTTTAGCTTTTCACCGTTTATATTGATTCCAAATGTATCCCAATCCATTTTCCTGAATATATGTTCTAATACACTTCACTCGACTGTGGACATTCATAAGTACAGTACGCGTCGCTCGAAATAATAGATCGTCAACCTTTTCTAACTTTTACACCAAGTTCAAACTTTGCTAGTTTTGTCTTGGAATATAATTTTATTTAACTTAAGTTTCAATAATGAAAACGTGCGCAGCCTGCAACGTGCAGTTTAATGACGGAGTTCAATGTGGGAGCTGCAAGAAACATCTGGATTTTGGATGTGCTAATATTTCTGAAGCCGGATGGAGAAAGCTCGGCGCTAGCAGAATGGCGCAATGGAAGTGTCCCACCTGTCGAACATCATCACCGGCTCTGGTTGCTCCAGAACCAGCCTCCCTCGAAACCATATTGTGTGAAATTTGTGACATGAAACGCCAGTTGCTTAATTTGCCTACCCTGGTTGATGATATTCGAGTAATCAAGAAAGAGTTAGCTAAACTGAAAATTACTTGTGAAGGCACTAGCGGTAGGCTCGATGAATTTGACACTAGACTAGCGGATGTTGAAGCAAAAGCGTCGGAACTTGACAAGCTTCAGGAAACAGTAAGTTGTTTGCAGACTGATTTAGAGAGATCCAAGTTCGAACTCGCAAAATATGAACAGCGATCCCGATTAAACAATGTCGAAATTAAAGGAGTCCCTTTAAGGAAAGACGAAAATCTTTTTTCGATTATTTTGCGATCGGCCGGAAGGTCAATTATAGCTGCCCGAAATCACAGGTGAATTATATCTCAAGGGTGCCTATTTTCAATTCCAACGAAAAACTAATCATTGTGAGTTTCTTGAACCGATATGTTAAAGAAGATTTTATCGCAGCTGCACGGGCCGTTAAGGACCTATCCACATCTCACATCGGGTTTCAGAGCACATCTCAGCGTATATATGTCAATGATCACCTGAGCGTGGAGTATAAGAAGCTATTGAGTAGGGTTAAGACCATGGCCAAGGAGAAATATTATGAGTTCGTTTGGGTAAAGCATGGGAAAATCCATATATGTATTGAAAAATGCTAATTGTAAAGTAGCTATTATTCGTAAAGAATCTGATTTAAACAAAATTGTGTAAAGTGCTTCCTATTTCTACTTAATTATATTTTATTTTTATTTCGTTCTTTTATAAGATTTCAATCACTTATATTTTCTGTGATCCCAAGTATCGCAATATTTACTTACAATAGGTTTACCACCTCAATCGCACTAATGAGCTCGACACTCGTTTATTATCGCGCTGTTTACTTTAAAGCCCAAATACATTTCAATATGTTTGACTCGTTCTCGCTTGTACGCACCACGCATTATTGCTTGCTCTTTCGCACAGCTGTTTGCTACCTAATGTCGTATAATTTGTGTTCACGCGCAAACTTTTTTAAAGCTTACCCTCTTTGCATATTATTTAAATTTTTATTGTACCATAATATTTACTATTGTTTAATGAATGCTGTTATTCTAATACTCGTACATCATACAGATTTATATTCAATTATTGACTACATTTTCAATGGCTACTAACAGTAATAACTTAAACATATATTATCAGAACGTTCGAGGTCTTAGAACTAAAACTCATTCTTTTTATCGTCAAATGTCGCTAAATTCCTATGATATCATAGTACTTACCGAGACCTGGTTATTGGATGGTGTTTTGAATTCCGAGTTTTTTGATGATCGCTACATTTTTTGGCGCCGCGACCGAGACTATGTTTTAACCGGGCAATCGCGTGGAGGGGGGGTACTCATTGCTACTCGTAGAGAATTATCTGTTATTTGCCAACCTAATTTTCACTCTACAGCAGAGGACCTCTGGATATCCATATACCTAAAAAATCGTATCACTCGGAACAATATAACCTTGCATATGTCTGTGATATTTACTTATGCCAACAAAACTTAGGCCATTCTTTTTCCTCACAACTTTCTAATTTTCTTACTAAACTCAACCAAACAGTTATTAATAATATTTCTGATACCTTTCTCGTAATAGGAGACTTTAATATGAGCGGTATTAACTGGGTTCCATCTGATAACCTATCGCTTGTTCCATTGAACCCTAACAGTAACGACGAAGTTTTGTTTTGTGATGAATTATGCACTCTTGATCTTGGACAGTATAACACGGTAACTAATAGATATGGCAGAATCCTAGACCTAGTCCTTTCCAATGAACAAGTGAGTGTGACTGAATGCTCCAGCCCATTAGTGCCTATTGATGCCTATCACCCAGCGCTATTAATTGATTTGGACCTATCTGTAACACCTTTGCTGAAATGTGCGCCTCGTACCCAATTCCTGTACGATAAAGGTGACTATGATTCTATCAGTAAAGACATTTCTACTACCGATTGGGAAACCGAGTTCTCCGCGCGGTCAATGGATGATGCAGTCAAGTTCTTTAATCAGTCCATTGTTGATCTGCAAATAAAATATATTCCACAAAAACTGTTTCGGAATATAAAGTATCCAACATGGTATAGTTCGTCACTTATTAGAACAATTAAAGAAAAATATAAATACCTAAAAAGATTTAAAACCTATGGTAACTTATCTGACGAATCAACATTCAAGCTTCTTCGTGAAAGGGTGAAAACTATGGAATCCCAGTGCTATCGCAACTATTTGGATCTTACTGAAAGTTCAATTAAAAACAACCCAAAATACTTTTGGACTTTTGTAAAAAAACGTCACAACTCAAACGCAGTCCCAAGTGCTTTGAACTATAACAGCGATACCTTGCGGACGGGGGAATCTATCTGTCAGGCTTTTTCGGAATACTTCCATTCTACTTTCCTCAATCCCAGTGTTAGTCATCCAATCTCTTCTCCTCTTCTTTTTAGCGATCCGTCGAACCTAACCTCTGATATCTGCAGTATCATTGTTGAAACTGACGAAATTACTAACTTGCTTCGTAAGTTGGATACATGCAAATCGGCGGGTCCTGATAACATCCCATCCAAACTTCTTGTTCGGTGTGCACCTTCGATAGCGCAACCTATTTCAATTTTATTTAGAAAATCTTTGAATACTTGTGTTGTACCACAAATATGGAAATCTGCGTTAATAACGCCTATTCATAAAAAAGGTGTCAAAACAGACATAGTAAATTACAGGCCAATATCTAAATTATGTATCATAGCAAAAGTCTTTGAGAGGATAATATACAATCAGGTTTATTCTGCTCTGAAAAATTCATTTAGCTCGTTCCAACATGGTTTCCTAAAAGGGAGGTCTACTACCACGAACCTAATTCTCCTTAATGAATTTATAACCGATGCCATGTGCAACGGTAAGCAGATTGACGTCGTCTATACGGACTATAGCGAAGCTTTTGATCGAATCGATCATAGCATTCTGATATCCAAGTTAAATAGCATGGGAATCCGTGGCGATCTACTCAGATGGTTTTCTTCCTACCTTGTCAACAGATCCCAAGCAGTGGTACTTAATAATTATATATCTAGCTGGGTCCCTGTTCCTAGTGGAGTCCCCCAGGGTTCATTACTCGGTCCTTTGCTTTTTATAATCTACATTAACGACATCGATTCTTGCTTGACTTCATCTAAACTTTTGTGTTTTGCCGATGACATGAAAATTTATGCCACAATATCATCCCAGATGGACGTTACGGCACTCCAGAATGATCTGCATCGCCTGGAGGACTACTGCCAAACAAACAAGCTGGATCTTAATCCCGCTAAATGCTCGGTTATTACGTATTCTCGGAAGCGCTCAACCATCGCTACATCTTATACCTTATGCGATCAAATTCTACCTAGATCAAACTCTATCCGCGATTTGGGGGTTCATCATGATTCCAAGCTTAGTTTTGAAATACACGTAGATGCAATAGTCGCTAAGGCATCAAAATCACTGGGTTTCATAATGCGGTTATCCAAGTGCTTCACTCTAGCCAAAACTTTAAAAATACTATACTGCACTTTTGTTAGAAGCCAATTGGAATATGCGTCTGAAATTTGGAACCCGTGTTACCACAAATACATTGACCGCATTGAAAGCATCCAAAGATGGTTCATAAGGTATCTATGTTACCATCAAAAAGTACCGTATCATTCGGATAACTACCTTAACCTGTGTAAACAATATCATATTTTACCTTTACTCAACCGCCGCGAGATTTCTGACTGTGTGTGTTTGTTGAAAATTTTTAACAACACCATAAACTGTAGCGATATTCTGTCAAAATTTTATTTCAACGTTCCCATGAAGTCTAAACGTTACAATCCGCCTTTGTGTGTGCCATTTGCTTTAACTAATTATAAGCAGAATTCATACATTGTGCGTGCAAGCAGAAACTTAAACAAGCTTTGTAAACAGTACGAAATAGATCCATTCCAAACTAGTGTGTCGTCAGCCAGAAAGTGCTTAAGTCGAAGCTTTTTCATGTAGGTTATTCATTTTGTTATGATGGTTGTTATTCAGTTTGAGCAACATATCAATTATGCTGTAGTATATAGTAACTTTGTGTTAATGTCCGTAGAATTTACTTTTTTTCTCTGTATTTTATAAGTGGAGACCTGTAATTGGCTTCCAGACTATTATACTGTCTTTGTTCTGTTTGTTTTAGCTGTAAGTCTCCCATGTTATTTAAATAAATAAAAAATATAAATACTGCTGAAAATAGCTTTGGTGACAAGGGGTCTCCTTGACGTACTCCCTTTTTTATTTTGAACGCTAGGCTTTTTCTTTCGGTCTGGATGTTTGCTGTTGATTCCTTGTATATTTTTTTTATTAATCTGATATATTTAGGATGTACTCCTTGAGAGCTTAGAGCTTCCCATATGTGTGTATGTTTCAGAGAGTCAAAGGCTTTATTATAGTCTACAAAGGCCAATAGTATATTTTTCCATATTCATTATTTTTTTCTATGACTTGGGTTATGACATGAATATGAATCCATTGTTGAAAAATCGCTTCGGACCACTACTTACATATTATAATCTCCTCTCCTCGTGTTTTAATAAGGCTTTCTTTACATAAAAGGTTCTCGGAAGGATCACAATTTATTTTTAAATCCTGATTCCAAACAAAGATGACGCCAATGAACCAACCACTGGCAGTCCCCGGTACAAGCAGGACCGGTGTCCGATGGACCGGTGTAATTACCCCGTAACATAAATTAACTTAGTTGCAGGAACAAGTATTGTAAGAAAGCATTATGATATCATACTATTGTTTACCTTCAGTCGCTTCATGTAAAATATTGGTATTCAGCTGAATCCGGTGAGACTGGAAGCCGACCCCAACATAGTTTGGGAAAGGCTAGGCAGATGATGACTATTGTTTACCTTGGTTGTCTTGGCGGTGTCTCTTGACATCGCCAATGCCTTCAACACTATGCCCTGGAGCTGCATTAGGGAGGCATACCGAGTGCCGACCTACCTTCGACGTGTAGTCGGGGACTACCTGACGGATAGGGCCGTCATCTGCCCCGGTCACACCGGAGAATGGAACCGGCGAGAGGTGTCGTGCGGTGTTCCACAGGGATCGGTTCTGGGGCCGCCCTTGTGGAACATCGGCTACGACTGGGTGCTGTGCGCCGACCTCCCTAGCGGTGTCAGCGTAGTTTGCTACGCTGACGACACGCTGGTGCTGGTACAAGGGAGGTCGCACGAGGCGGCGGCTGAACTTAACACGCGGGGTTGCGATAGTCGTGGAGAGAATCCGGCAACTGGGTCTCGAGGTGGCATTGCACAAGTCCGAGGCCATGTGCTTTCATGGGCCTCGGAATGCGCCACCGTCGGGATCCATACTGACGGTAGGAGGGGTTCCCATCGGCGTCGAGTCAACGCTGAAGTACCTAGGGCTTGTCCTCGACAGCCGGTGGAACTTCGTGGACCACTTCCGACGTTTGGCCTCCAAACTGGAACATGCAGGGGTTGCATTCAAGCGGCTCTTGCCCAACCTGGGGGGTCCAAAGGTCCTGCCGGAGGCTCTACGCGGGGGTCGTGCGTTTCATGGCCCTTTACGGGGCCCCGGTGTGGGCGCGTTCTTTGAGGCGGCGAGCCGCCCATTACCTGAACGCGCCCCAGAAGGTGGTAGCAGTAAGGCTGATCCGGGGGTACCGCACGATCTCCGGCGAGGCGGCGAGCCCCTTGGCCAGATTGCCGCCATGGGATCTGGAGGTGATAGTCCTCGCGTGCCTGCACGTATGGCGCGCGGAGGCACTACGCCGGGGAGAAACTCCGCTGCTGCGGCAAATTGTCGCTCAGCGGACAGACCTCCGGCGCGATCTCATGGTGACATGGAGAGAGCGAGTGTTGCAACCCCGTGCAGGGCACGCCATAATAGTGGCGATAAGTCCCCTCTTTGAGGAGTGGCTGGAGAGGCGCCACGGCGCCCTCACCTTCCGCCTGACGCAGGTCCTCACCGGACACGGTATGTTTCGGGAGGTTCCTGCACCGAATCGGGCGGGAGGAAACGCCCGGGTGTTACCACTGCGAGGATCGGCCAGAGGACACGGTGGAGCACACCGTGGAGCTCTGCCCCGCTTGGGCTGAGCACTGCGGTGTCCTCGTAGCGGCGATTGGCGGCGGCGACCTCTCGCGTCCTGCCCTGGATCAATCCATGGTCCGGAGCGAGAGGGAATGGGAAGCCGTCGCCTACTTCTGCGAAGCAGTCATGCTAGCAAAGGAGGTGGCGGAACGTGAGAGGGAGAGAACCTCACGTCCCAGCCGCCGCGGGAGACGCCCCGGGCGCCGGGGGGCAATCAGTGGCACCCGGCTACCGTATGCGCGGGCCTGTGGACGGTGAGTAATGGGCTAGCTCACCGTCCGTCCGTCTTATGACGACAGGCCGTGCTGACGGCGCGTTCGTGTTCCACGCAACGTTTCTTACTGTACCTATTCGATGAGTTTATTAGAACGAGCAGAGCATGCGAGTATATTCCTTAAATGATCGTGAGGGGTGTACCGCGTGTCTGATAGTGACGCGCGGTGCTTGCCAATTACTCACGAGGCTTAAAACAATATGAGATGCGAGCTAGCCACAGCATGCGTCCAGCACACACAGTGACTGCACTGCTGCTACAATATGTAGTTCACGTTACGTGTGCCTGTAGCGCCACACGCGACACTTGGTACACGACCTCGCACTGACGCAGGACATGCGGGCCCTTGTGCACGTCCTCGCGGTTATCGACGCTATCCTGCGCACAACTACTCAACAACTACGTTCAGTTCATCCCCAGTATTGTAGTTATCGTTATGCGAGTAACATTGAATGTCGATCTCATTTCGAAGCTCGCGAATGAGCTACAAAGGAGATGTATCGCATCGCTCCGGAGCGCGGCGCCTGGCCTCCAGCGTCCCGCGGGCCGGAGCTTAGATAGAAGTTGATTAAACGCGGCTCCGGGATACAGCTCAGCGTTACTCTAGTTAACAGAATTCGCTTGCTTTGTTTTGCTGCTGCGAAGGTTCTCTAAGAAATCGTTAAGTGGACCGATATTGTAAGGACCGCAAACAAGAGACAGTAGTTTCTCAGCTCATTAGTTACACAAGTTTGCGGAACTGTAGTGAGACACTCGCGACGAGATTCGTTTTAAACCAAATGCGTGAGTTTGTACAAACAAACAATTCGGCTGATGTACTAAACCTCACGCCACAACTAACACACCGATAAATATTTAAAGCAATGCGTGTTTAGATCCACATCGGTGCAATGGAAATACCGCAGCTAATCAGTGTGATTAGCAAGCCACGCCAACAATGCGGCGCGGTGCGGGTCACTACATAAGGTAACATTTAAATAACTCACTAGCGGCAAGTGCACTGGTCGCGGCGCAGTTAGTAGCAGGGTAAGTGGTGCCGTAGAGCGGGCTAGTCGAGTCAGACCATTTATTTCAATTAGGCCATTAAATGACGCGCTTTTGAAAAAAACGTCAAGATTCAAGATTCTTTATTCGCATGAAATATGGTACATTATGGTCTTATAAATAAAAAGGTTTCACATATTTCGCCGACTTTTTTCAGCATGCAAACTTAAAAATTAAATTAAAATACACACATCAAAAGTGTCTAGGGATCAAGCATTTTTATGCGGATTTCTTGAGATTGAGATGTGGCTTTGTAATAAATTTATGATTTTATAAATTTATATGGATCCTTTTTGGTGCATTTCATAATTTGAATCAGGAACTGTGAATCAAATTCGAGTAAAAGATGAAAAACAGCTGTCAATATTTTCCCTATAAAAACATACAACGCATTGAAGACATTATTAGTGCTACTGTTTCCCTACTACTGATTAAAACCAACGTTATTATGGAGCGGCGACGTCATTTAAGCAGGGAAGAAATGCTCAGAGCCGTGGGAATGATAGAAGCTGGTTCCCGGCAACGTACTGTGGCTTTAGCTCTGAATACAAGTCAGAGTGTTATCAGTCGACTTTGGACACGTTACCGAAGCACTGGTACCGTGGCTGAGCGCCATGGAGGACGGTATCGCTGCACCACACGGAGACAAGACCGATACATTCAAATCTTAACTCGAAGAGCTCCAACAATAACCGCCATGATGTTAGCCGTGAGGCTTCATCACTCTTCAGGGAACTTAATTAGCGACCAAACAGTCAGAAACCGCTTGCATGAAGTGAACCTTCATTCCCGAAGACCGCTACGGGTACCACCTATAGCAATGCACAATCGTAGGATTCGATATCAATGGGCTCTTACACAGAAATTGGGCAGAAGAACAATGGCGTTTCGTGTGCTTTTCTGATGAGTCTCGTTATGGTATGAGACCGGATACAAGACGTATACGACACTGGAGAACCCCTGGACGCCAACAGCGATTAAAATCCTGCCAGGAAGTCCATCCTTATAGTGGTGGAACCATCATGGTATGGGCGGGTATTTGGATCGGCGGAAGAACTGAGTTGATTTGGATCAGAGGCAACCTCAACGCTCAAATTTATGCTGAGACGATTGTATCAGACGTCATCGTTCCTCTACAAGTGCAAATCGGTCCCTTATTTCAGTTAATGCATGATAATGCACGACCGCACACCGCAAGAGTTGTAAGACAGACTCTCGCCGCAGCTAACATCAATGTCCTGCCCTGGCCTGCTCAGTCGCCAGACTTGAACCCGATTGAGCATGCATGGGATATGCTACAGAGAAGAGCTCTGCCGAATATGGAGGGTATCCAGTCGCAAGAAGACCTTTTTTTGTTGTTGCAACGAACATGGGCGGCCATTCCACAGCGTGATTTGGATGAACTCATTTTGAGTATGCCAAACCGATGTTCTTGTGTTGTTAGTGTTCGCGGTAGAAACACGGATTATTAATTGTTTAAGTTACCCAATAAAATTTTAAAGAAAACTGTTATTTCAGTCTTTTTTTCGAACTTTAATGTTAGTGGTTCAAATGTCAAAAATCCCTTTATTAGAAAATGGCAAATTTCTTTATTAATGCAAAGGTGACTTGGTTTATCGTTACTGTGACAAACGAAAACACTTTATTTGATGAATCCTTAAAGAAAATTTTAATTAATATCAATCAGGAGAAAAGTTATTGCAAAAATATATGTTGATCCCTAGACACTTTTGATGTGTGTACCTAACAAAATGAAGTCGTCATTTAGGTATCAAACTTCTAGACCTTTAGTTACAAAAAAAAACATTAAATTTATCCCTGATGATAATATTCTTTTAGAATTTAAAATAATTGTGTTTAGGTTACAGGATAAAGTAATAAAATTAGAAAAACGATATAGCAAGGAACAAATATAACATCAATAAAAAAAAAAAATATGTAGGAATGTGAAAAGGAACAATAGTTTTTTAAAAATGGGAACTTATGCTACTTAACGATCAAAACTTAAACGACAAATAAATTGAATTGATTCTGCTAAAATGTAGGTACGATACGAAAATGTAAGCAGCTTTGTGTCTGAATAAGTAAGTGTATGTTCAGTGTCCCTTTCAGGAGTTTCAGGTGAATATATGTTTGTCTAGTGTACAGTGTATATTATACATTCGAGCACACCACATTCAGTAGCACTCTACTGGAGACTTCGATGTTTCTGGTCGTACGGAAACATAAGCAAGAGCACAAAACGGTACGGTGCTAAAGATGAGTCTTGAAAAGCATCTCGTTCATGGTAGCAGCATGCCGTCCTCGAGTCGCGTTCCTACAGTTACTCGTACAAAGTAAAGGACGACAGTTTACCGTCATAATGTCAGTAAACATGTATTATCTTTGTTTTGAAAGTACTGACTAGTGACAGGTGTTCTCAATAAAGCCGTCTTCCTCATTATTGTTTCATTAAACAAGCTCGTTGTTGTTGCTCAATTCGGCGAGGTATCGTGCCGCCCTGCCCGCGCACCCCCACCCCCCTCCCCTCACCCTCGTATGTTTACAGGAACATCACTGACTTACAATAGACGCCTGTCTTTGTTCAATTAAATAAACTTGGCTGTTACCGTCACTCGAGTCATAATTCATTATGATTTATGTCTAGTTGTCTACAATTATTATAAAAGCGATCATATAATGATATCCAAACTAATATTTAAAGAGGAAAGATTTGATTGCTTGTTAGTTTGCATAGAATGGGCTCCAAAACTACTGGGCTATCTAATTCAGTGTTAGATAGCTCATTTATCGAGGAAAGCTATAGGCTATATATCATCACGCTACGACCAATAGGAGTCGAGCAGGAATGAAAAATGTTGCGAAAACGGGGAAAATGTGACGCAAACGAAGTTGCGCCGGACAGTTAATATTTATTAAACAGTAAACATTGTTCAAACACAATGTAAATCTTAGAAGTAATGCAGGTGGTGTAGAGAAATGAAAATTCGATAGCTTCACCACTCTTGAATACGAATATAATTTCTTGTAAAATTATAACATGAAATAGGAATAAAAAAAATGAAAAAATAAACAAAATGTACAAAAATAGTTTTTAAATTCGTGTAATTAATAAATTTCGTTATGGTTGAAAAGGCTAGAAATTCTATAACCTATTAGCGATTGCAAAAGCCTTCGGAGAAAGAGTAGTATTCTTAGAGAATACATTTTACGTAAAACATAAATTCTATTTTGTTTTAGTGCTGATGGATCGCCATGGTAGGTACCGTATACCAAAGCAAGTGATTTAATATACTGTCAACATTTTGTCGGTGGCAAAAAATCAGACGAGTCAGCAGTCCCTCGTGCTGTATTCATTCACCTGCAAGCCAATACATATTTAAATGTTACGACCATTAAAACTCAATCGAACTGGTTATAAGTTCAAACGAAGATATGTTGTGAAAATTATATTTTTTATCAACTGCAAAGTTTTACAATCCAACATGTTATAATTTGACAACAACCTAATCAAATACTCTCTCTGTGAAGTAATAGTGATTCTCTTCGCGCACTTGTGAATTTCAGTCTCACTTCTACAATCTTTAGCAAAATGCGATGGATTTCCACATTTATAGCACTTTTTAATAAATCCACGACCATCTCGCCTCTTTGAAAAAATGCCATGTTATCCTCTTCTTTCTCTTTGTCCCTGGCTTTTAATCTTTTCTCTTCCACCAATAATCGCGCCACTAAAAATCGTGATACTTCTGCTTACTTGTTTCGACAGACTCCCAAGACGAAATGAAATAACTGTATGTAGCTGGCAATGACAACAAAACTTCTTGAATTTTTCAGACATCTCATTGCCAGCCTGTTTTGGCTAGATATACAGAAAGATCTCCATTCTCAAACTTTGTTTGTAAAAACTGTTGTTGCAACATCATCGTACTCGTCACTGATGTAGGTTTGAAAACAGTATGCAACTTATTCCCCATATCGACCGCTGTTTCACAAGTTAGGACATTGCTACGTTCACAATACTCACAAACCCGGTTTTCAGAATAGTACTCATTTCGATCTGGAAACTATATTTAATTTATTACTAGCTATACAGGAACAATTATATATGGTTACTATTATTTAATGAAACCATTAAAGTAGCTTTAAATTCTTGTTTTACAGTAAAACTACAACTAAACATGAAGTAAACAAACCAAAACATAATCAAAATAAAACACTTTTAATTTTACTTACCTCACATCCTTTAAATGACTAAAAATGTTTTACAACCCTTTGTCCACCCAAACCACGGTATCACAGTAATTTTGTAATATAAATTAATAGATAGTTTTTTTTTTTTTTTAATGGTTCTCTGTTGTGTTTCCTAATTTTTTACTCATAATCTAAAGTGCCATATTTTTTTTGTCCCAATCATCATTTGTCCGAATGATAACTCGCCCGAACTTAATGTCACATAATATCACATGCCATAAAATTTTAATCCCTAAAGACAAAATGCCCTAAATCCGTATGTCATAAATACTACAATTAATATTATTGCACTGAGCCCTTACGTAGTCGTTTCTAGAATCTACTTACATATTTTTGTTATGACAAATAATATCAAGTGTTTGAAATTCTGTCTAGAAATAGACAGAATATTCTTCGAAATTGGAGAATAATGTATGCACGTTCGGTGAAGATACCTATCGACAATATCAAAACATGTCGGAACGTGTCGCTTACTGCATGCATGACTGCGTCCGCTGCACATTCCATACCTTCGAGTGCACATACCTATCAGCAGAACATCCCCAGAGTCGGATCGTACTTGTCTGAAGTAGTTTCTATGTGTCGCTAGTAATCCGAAAGGTCACGAAACGAAGCACAATTAGTCTAGTATGCATATACACATTACATTACACATTGTTGTGAATCTAGCTATATTTTGTTTATAGTATACAGGAGCACACAGCGGCCGTGTCCCCCGCACGGGGCGGTGGGTGACCCTCTGCGCACGGCGCGGTGGGTGACCCTCTGCGCACGGCGCGGTGGGTGACCCTCTGCGCACGGTGTCGACGAGTCTGTTACCATCACCATTGTACTTAGCTTTATTGTAACTACTTGACACTACTGATAATGTTATGTTAGCATGTCATAACATTTGTTATCCTCGAAATTGAAGGCAGAGGTGTATCCCACACCCACCCACATACCCACACACCTCCAGTCACCCACACACCCACACCCACATTTCGACGGTTATGTTTTGAGCCCATTGATATAAACCTGACACTGATCCGGACTCTTGTAGTTGCTACTGAGAAATTATGTATGGAACAGCCAATAACACTTTGCCCGACCTAAGAATCGGACCCAGGAGGTCATGTTCAGCAGTCTCATTAGCGACCACACCGACTCGATCCAACACCGACTATACAAAAGTTAAGTACAAAATCGGAATTAAGGCCTTAATACAAATACAACATCAACACCCATCCATTCAGCATATTAACAAAAAGGTATTCCATCTCATTAAAACGCACAAGGACTGAACTGTACGTGTGACGTCACAGGTGCGTCCCGCTCACTGTGCAGCGTCCGGGTGTGACGTCGCAGGTGCGTCCCGCTCATTGTGCAGCATCCGGGTGTGACGTCGCAGGTGCGCCCCGCTCACTGTGCAGCGTCCGGGTGTGAAGTCGCAGGTGCGTCCCGTTCACTGTGTAGCGTCCGGGTGTGACGTCACAGGTACGTCCCGCTCACTGCGCAGCGTCCGGGTGTAAGTGTGTAAAGAATCAAATCCATTCCGATACTTTACACAACAAATCACTTAATGGACCGTCCAATAATCCTGATGCGAACGTAAAGCTCAATGGTGGCGCTTAAATGATCAGACGCAGTTCTTGAAAATGAAATATATTCATTCAAATATTTTGCCCGCACCGAGCCGCGCCGCGCCCTCACCGCGTGCGTGTAGGTCGTGCCGGAGCATCCCGTCGCGCTGATCCGCGATCAGTCCGCGTCACACAAAGCCTTATTGATGGGCGTCGACAAGTGATTTTTGCACTTTAATGCGCGAGCTTCTTCTTTGGTTTAAACTGATAAATTACGGCGCGCTGTCGTGCCCTTGATAACATTGTTCGGGGTGAGGGAGGTTTCATGTCTCAACTTACACTTCACACGCCTAAAGTTTTAAGTAATCGTCCACCAGTGAGTCTTGACGAACTTGTTTGTATGTTGTCTGCAGATCATACCTAGATCAAAAGTAGATAAATAATACATCAAATAAATAAAATAAAATATTTTTCTTCCATTTCAGTTCAGTTCTGTTACGGAACCGAACTAATATGTATTAACGTGTTATACATAACATCACGCCTGTAATCCCCGAGGGGTTAATCAGAGGTGTACTTAATACCACCACCATTTCGCCAGGTAAGTTCCATGTTATAGGGGGCGAGCCTATAGCTATTACCCGGCCACAAATGTACTCGCAAACATATTAACAAGTTTTATTTAAAGCTTTATTATGAAATGTGAGCCGAATTTAACAAAGTATGTTTTCAATCGATTGGAAACATGAACAACTCCACTGACACTCTCCCACACTGAGGCCAGTCACCCATTCTCAATTCATACTCATGCATTTATGGTCGGAGATCATAAAACTCCACTGGGCAGGAGCAAGTACAAGCTGTTGACGTAGAAGGCCGTCAGCGGCCTCAATGGTGATAGTCCCCTGGCGGACACCACGCGGCGCCACCGGCTGGAATTAAGCGTTCTTTTTGCGACAATCGCTGCATTCAACAACGATTTACAACCACAAGTATACTCACCGCACCGATTTACTTGACTACTGTTGGTAGAACAACACAACTTTAGTAATAATCACCCATTGCACTGGTCACTACTTGTAGTAGCTCGGTAAAAGTTATGTTGCATTCTATCTGTGATATAAGACCTAGTTGGTTTCAGAAAGATCATTACAGGCTACAGATAAATCACCGATTTCAAACCACTTTCTGGCAAAATACTGCAAGATTGCATAATTTCAGTCGGTTCCATCAACCTTGTGAAGTGTCCTTGTAGTGTCTACATGAACACTACACCACAGTATACGATAACGTTATCGGCGACGTGTGCGCTACGAGCCGTAGACATGCGAGCTACGCCTGCTACGCCGCGCTACGCAGTGCTACGAATGGCTACGACAGCCATTACGATGTAATCTTACTTGTACCCTTTGTTTTAGTAATTGTAAGTAAAACAAGGTTTTTTTATATTAACTGTATAATGGTTATTATTTAAGTAACCAGAACAGGAGCCGTTAAAATGGACTACAAGAAAAGGTATAAATAATTTGAGGAAACATGTGTACCTAATTGTGTACGTATATTTGTAGTTCAGATGCAAGCTTGAAGTAACAATGTTCATCAGACAATTACACTTTGACCGCAGCGGAGCAGGCGTTAGCGCGCACCTGCTAACGAGCCATTGTGCCACGCCGGCGTCAGGCCACTGCTTCGCCACGACTACGTCACAGCCACGCGGCGTGAATCGCACTAATGGCCGCTTTGTTGACGCGCGTCCGACTGAAGACAGTTCACAACTACCGTCATTACCGCAGACCAGCGAGGTGTCGGACCGACCGACCGACCAACCGGCCGATCGACCGACACGCTGCCCGCTGTTCGAGCAGATTGTTCACATGATTGACTATTGTTTACCAGCTAACTAGTGGTTGTGGGCAAGGCAATAGTTCAGATGGCTCCTCCATACATATTACTGTAATTAAACCAATATATAGGTCTTGAACAGTCGGTTTAAATTAAACTTTAAAGTAGTTTGAACTGAATCAAGCCGCGTGACAGTTGTGTAATACAACACGGCACGGCACGGCGTTGTGTAATACAATGTCTCTGCGTCACAACACCGCCGCGGCGCGTCATCCACGTCACGTTGACCGCGCGATCACGAGGAGAACCTCGTCAGCGCGCGGCCGCTCGTCGTGTACAGCCGGCCAATCGTAGAGTTTACATTTACCTGTGAGTTACTGTTCACACACTGCACTGCGGCGGTGGAAACTGTCCACAGTTTTGCTTACATTGTTACTAATATTTTGTAATCGGGAGATCGTATCAGGCATCTGAATTTAAATTAAATACATGAAAATAAAACTGTTTAATTTGCTCGATAATCATGAAATTAAAATGTGATTAACGCACAATAGCTGTAACCAATAACGAGACAACAAAGCTGGCATGACAATAATAGAAAGCGATCAGTCGACCGACACGAACTGCGTGAGTGTAGTCCATAATTGTGTTTAGATGGCGGGAGATGATGTGATGTGTGGAGTTACTGTTCCTGATGTTAGCGACACGCCGCGCTCTATAGCACACGATTTAATTTCACTACATTATCACAACTATAATCTATTACAACAATATCGAGTTCACAATTAACTGTAATTAGAGAAACAGACACTAATTGATAACTACTGTGTGTTATACCTCGCTCGGTATCAGTCCCCAACAAACTGCATCGCATCGCGCCGCACCGCTCCGCACGTCGGCAACAACAGTTGGTTTTTTTTTGGTAGATTTTGCAATGATAGTTCAGAACGAGTTTTAATTTTTAGACAACGATAATTAAATATAATCCCCACGGAACTCGATGGAGTCGCACGCTATTGATACAGTCGCGACTCGGTGCCTCGGCGATGTGCCGATGTGCCGCTCCGCCGCTGCGCCGCCACCCACATAGTCACCGTCACACGATTGTTCTTCTACAAATCTACAAACTGCTCATACGATATTGGATCTTAAAGATTATTTTTCGACATAAGAATTATATCGCATTACATTAGTGTCAAATTATTTCCAATAACAAGCTATACCTGTTTGTGATCATACCTTAAGATTTTATGTAGTATTTAGTACACATGCTCCGACGCGCTACAACACAACTACGGGAAGAAGGGTTAAAGCGCAATTAGTTTAATTTACCTTCAAAGAAATGAATGGCAACTACAGACCCACCGGTGGTTAGAAGCTCACATTTCTCAATACATCAATAATCTCAGACTCCCAGACACTAAAGCGTGTCGACTAGTTGCTTGTCAGTGTCCTGACAAGGGCGGCGCTGGCTGAGCCGCATTGTGTCGGTACCGGGGCGAGCGGCGCCGGCGCGGGTAATGCGCGGGTGGCGTGCTCGGCGCAGCTGTGCGCTCTCACGCCTAATACGATTTAGATTATATCCACACCAACGACCACAACGTCCACACAGAAGGCGAAGAGCTGTTGTAACCTACACGCCGTTATATTTGGTAAAATGTAAGAAAGGTAGAACATTTTGCAACAGAGAGCTGTGATTGTAAACGCTTGACTGGTGTATTGTCTCTGCCGACGTCAATGTTTGTGAAGTTGTTACAGCGCACGAGGGGTGAGCCTTCTGCCGGTACATGTGTACCCGTGACACGTGAGCCTGCCCCCCCCCTCCCCCTCGCTGGCCTGCGTCGTATCAAGTCAACGAACTATACAAATCCAGAACATGTCAAAACAATTCGCCGTCTTCCGACACTTGAGCCAGAACAACATTGGACGCATTTTCTGCTAATTGAAAAAAATGCTCTACCAAAATAATAAAAGTGCCAATATCCATGTAGTTCCACAGTGTAGAACATTTTTACAGCACTCAAGCTCAGTATCGCCGGAGTTTGCACTAGTTGTCCCCGACCCAGTGGCCCGGTGCTAAGCTGCGGGGGTGGGGAGGGGTGCGGGGTGCAAACGTACGCCGCTCCAACTTCTTAACGTATGTGAGTACGGCGGTAAATAACTCCATCCGCGCTTCAGCGAGCACTCGATCGCTGTACTCTGTTACAGCGAGTCTCCCTGAAATATCGCGCAACTTGCAGCAGTTTGCATCGCGGCAACTTTACCGTTTGTTCTACAATAACAATTTAAAATAATTTTGTGAAATGTTATCAAATGTCTCGTAAACATGTCGAGCGATACATTACTCAACAAGCAACAGTACGTCGTGCTGGTAATGTAACAAACTCCTACATTATACGTATTGTACAACTTAGTTTTATGATTGAACTACAAAACCTGTGCAATCGAGCCGTTTCCGTACAGACGTGAGAGAGACACAAAGAAAGTCTTCAATTATTTCTTGCTTTGCAAACGAACACATTTACTTTGATACCGCTAGTGTTTCTCTGTGACAATCAACTAAGAAGGTACTCACATGTACACGTGGAAAACTGAATTAGTCATGTTTACCCAAAAACGAACTTTAGGGCCTTATCGCCGAATTAGGGTGAATCGAATAATGTTCCCGCCCGTACGCAAAATACGCGCTTTAGACGTGGAGTTGCGGAAACCAGTCCGCTATACAATATACTTATACAATACAATACACGTAGACTCCACGTCGCCGCGCTCAAGACAGGTATCATGTGTCAGCAACGCAAGCAGTGCGCGTGTAATCCTGTACTTAGCATACATTACAGAACGAATTGCATACAGATAAAACCTCTAGAAATCTTCAAGAAGTGTAAAAAAAATACGTCCCCATCAAATCTCAGCAAACATTTAGCGCAAAATTAAGTGTGAGTGGTACGTGTGGGAGTGTGATCATAAGAGACGCTGTCCGGCGCGGGGTGGGGGAGGGGGGGGCAGGCGTCGTTAGGCACACTTACGTCGCCTAAAGCCAAGAGTAAATTTGTTTAAGGCGCAGTGCTGGCAGGAGTCCAGCCGCCGTACCGGCCTCACTGTACAACTACAATCAAAAGGTACATCATTCGCGTAGTCCTGTTGGTTATACAAAAGTGATCGGCTAAGAGATCACTTATACTCGAACTATGAAGAAGCTCTCATCTATGTAGGTTACCACCCAAGTAACGCGTTAACATACTTGTGCGAGACTACTGCATGCCACAGTGTGCTGCGAAGTGATCCTTCTGCTTATGGTCTGCTCCTCACCTTAATCCTGGTGTCTGGCGAGTCGCCAGGCGCCGCGCTAATGAAATTATACAAAAATCATTCACATTTGTTTAAAATCGCGCTCTCTCGTGCTCGCGCTGGCACCAGTTCAACGCGCTATTACACGGTGCCTGTTCTCGCCGCACAGGATGCCGCTAAAAACTATATCTCGTCGCCAACTTTCTGGTTATTAAACAATATTACTTATCCAACTTGCGTATCGTTTAAACAATCTTGTACATTGTTAACATTGCCTTACATGAAGTAGCGCCAGCTGCCTGCGTGTGAACAAATAGCCCCCAAATCGGCCGCTCGCCGATCGTTAAGTAAAACAACATTATTATACACAACCGCTACTGAACTAGTAGTTGTTCCCCACGAGACCTGTGCCCCGCGGTGCGTGCCCCGCGGTGCGTCCCCAGCCACGGCGCGGTGACGTTAAGAGTCGGCAAGGTCAAGGGCGCCTTGTAACGCACCTCACAGCACACCCACAGATCATGGGATCGACGTCCTCTTGGAAGAAATAAGCTGGATGCAACATACTTTATTCTTTAAGCTCAAGTTTTGAGTAATTTTTTTTAAGATTTATATAACTCAATGACAGACATGAACTATTACTATACTATAACTATCTTTGAATAACATACTCGAAATACGTCATTCCCAATAATGCAAGTCGGCAGAATGAAAGACTATCAAATAACTAGAGTACGAGAAAAGTGAGAAATAATTCTGCAATCGTGGTTAGGTTGATGTCAAAACCTATAAATAGTTCCAGACTTTTGCGATAAAAATATTTGCGTGTCTACTGAAACACTGAAAACAACTGCGGATGAATAGAGACTGAAGTAAAATACACAGACTTATACATATTATATACTCGGTCTATTCGATTGAAGCAATCATTCGTTGGCGTGTGTTGATAAAACGAAAGGGTGCGGAAAGCGATCAAACACGGGATCGACACGCGATGCTCCGCACGTATGTACCCACAGACAAGCGGTCGCTTTATTGTGACCGCGCCGGTACACAGGCGAGTTTATTGGCGAGTACAGTACAACACAACTTAAAGGTTCCATCAATGTACCAAAGACCATAATGGTGGACGCTACCATAGCACGCCCGTCTAAAATTTGACTAAGAGTTTGGTGCCTTCAGCACAAAGAAGAAGATGATTTACGAAAATTACAGTAATCACTTGGTTTCTGTTTCCATTAGTTCTGTCAAAAGCTGCCCGAGTTCGTTCAAACTCAACTCGCTCTCATTCCGAAGTGATCGTGTTTGTCAACGTCGCAGCGACGATGGAACCTTTATACTGCGTCGTGCTCTGACCGAGCGCGGTAGCGAGTCGATGGTGTCGTGTTTGTACTCGTATGTGCACTCGTAATCGCCCATACCCGGTACTACCGATACTGATCTACCAACAACACGGCCTGTCATTACATACGACCCGACTCCGCTGCCGAGCACCTCATCAAATAACCATGAGTGCCTTCACACGCTTGTACGAACAGTTTAAAACGAGTAAAGTTGCATGTGGGTTTTAATACGTATATCCTGCTTTAAAAAGGTGGAGTATTATGTACTAAAGTAGATTAATCCATTATAATAGCATTACGTTTTATAAAAAACTAGCTGTCCCGCGCAACTTCGTCTGCGTCTGCGTCACATTTTCCCCGTTTTCGCAACATTTTTCATTGCTGCTCCGCTCCTATTAGTCGTAGCGTAATGATATATAGCCTATAGCTTTCCTCGATAAATGGGCTATCTAACACCGAAAGATTTTTTCTAATTAGATCAGTAGTTCCTGAGATTAGCGCGTTCAAGCAAACAAACAAACAAACTCTTCAGCTTTATAATATTAGTATAGATAACCTTCAGTCAAGTTTTAGTAATCATTTTATTAAAACTTGACTGAAGGTTATTTTTCGTTCATCGATCAGCTTGGAATCATCGCACATCTGCGTAACACAGAAACCTTATGATTCTTTACACTCACTAACGAAACTAAGAACGCAACTTTAAGACACTCGTAATTATACTCACTCACGAAGGTAAGAACGCAACTTTAAGACATTCGTAATTACAGATCGAAAAACTAAGCGCTAAGTTCGATTGTTAATTCAGCTAAGTTATTACTCGTGGTATTTCTTCTCGCTCTAGTTAGTCTACACCTGGCTGCGCCTGTCTCACGCTGCAGACGGTCTGCCCCTCTATCTCAGCACTCTTAATAACTGTATACCTGCGCCAGAACAACTAACAATGCTTTAAATAAAATACTTTAAGTTTCATGCAAGTTTGTGAGTGTCCGGTGTCTGCGGCGAGGGGCAGGGAAGGAGAGGAGTGTGATCTTGTACGGGCTTGTTTAAACACTGCACTGTCCATGTTACTAAGTGCATTTTGCTAGACCAGGCCAGTCGAGCATTCTCAAAATGAAATATGCTTATAAATAACTATGAACTACTAATTGGATTATTTCTAGGCGTAGACACGACCTATATTCTATAATACATTTTGTAGAAATAATATATATTTGGTAAAAGTCCTTCAGACCGGTTACTAAAATGGACTCTCTAAAAATAAATCAGTGGAGAGCGACACATACGACCATTACAGCAGATTTATAGGTTTTCGAATAAGTTACTTGTAAAAACCTTAGGTACCGCTGCAAATTTTCACGTCAGAGATGCCGTATGCACACGGCATCAGACTGCTCCGTCGTACCTCCTACTACCACGTAGCACACCTCTTTCATCATTATCATCACTTGGGGTTTTCCCATGTCAAAAATCACGCTACCACTTATTCATAGGATGTCGCTTGGAATACTTCATTGACGCCGCGTATTATGAATAACAATCAGTCAATAACTGGCAAAAGCAATACGTATACGAACGTGTAGCAATTCTTAAAATTCGCGCGACGGTCTGTCAGTCACGCGTGCGCTCGCCCGTTGCCAACTAATAAAATATAATAAATTGATTTCCCAAAAAACTTAGTAATATTTTACCGAAAATAGTTTGGCTGTACTTTTTCTAATAAATAGGTTTAGCCACTGCAACCGAACTAGGTCATGCCTGTATTTCGGGTGTCAGTGCCATCTCCCTCGATATTTTGACGGTAAAAATGCCAACATTGCGAATCTAGTGGTTGTACTACCAATCAATTTTGAATGTAACTAATGTATCTATTATAATCTATTTATCTACCTAATTCATTTTTAATGTAACTATCTAAAATTGTTACATTATTTAAAATTATAATACTATAATAATATAATATTTAATTCCTTATTAATTACATAATTCAGCAATCAATTATTATTCATAAATTTTCTTTATTAATTACTCAGAAATAAATTATTATTCCATTCTATTATATTCTGTTGAATTCAATAAAACTTTCGCTTTGGGATTTGCAAGTGGTCCGTTCCATACTTATTTTAAGTTTTATATGTTGTTGCAGATTAATGTTGAGTAAGAAATATAATATTATAATCGTGCAACCCATATCAAATTATAATAAATTTTGCATAATCTGACATGATCTAGTCTTACAAATGATATCAATTGCAAAATCAAAATCATTTATATGAAGTAGGCCAGTAAAAGGCACTTTTGAATAGTCGAACAAAGACAACAATAAAAATAAAGCTACAGTCCCAGTCACAAGACAAAATAACTGTGAAAGTACTGTAGTTGGCCATTCCAAAGCGTAGATCTCTAGGGAGAAGAATGGGCAAGAATATGCATAGACACTCTTTTAAATCAGAATATTGTTACAAACACCTTGGTTGTTTAAAACATGTTGAGTTGTATGTTGAGATTATGTGAGAACGATGTAGCAAGATGTGCAAGTTAAAAGTGTTCATAGTAAAAACAAAAACTCAATTCAAAAATAAAATAATTGGTTAAAATAAGCCGTGGCAACTGAGAGATGACAACTGACAGCGCCTGCTCACGAACATGACGCATGGATCAGCCATCATTCAACTCAACCATTTTGAAAGGAACTAAATGACACGATACACGCGACACCACCAGCGTGACATTTGATTTGCAGCACTATCATCTCTTTGCAAAGATTTGTCAGCCCCAGTACCCGCGTGGCGCCGAGCCGACTGCCGCCCTGGGCGGGCGCGCGCGCTATTCTCGACAACACGAGAATTAAACTTAATTAAACGAAACATCGCCGACTCGCTACTAACCCGCTGGATTACACCAATCTGGAAAGGAATAAAAGCTTAAAAATAATAATATACTACGCGCAGCAAGGTCACTGCTCAGACCTGCGGCGAACAAATCTAATATGATTTTATTCGGCTCATGAATCCAGGAACTTAAGCTCAATGTGGCCGTCGCTTTGATAAGATAAGCAAACAGCTCTCGGATCCACTTGAAATTGATTGTTTATCGATGTTAGAACAAGTTGTAATATTATATTTTATCTCTCATCAAAGCCTTAAGAAATACCTTGGTAATTATATGTGAGAGATAAATTATTTTAGTATTTTTTTAAGTAATGTCATTTAATATTTCGAACTACCTCCGGTCTATAATAGTATTGTAACGACTACTTTTTCCCCCACTTTGTAAACGAGTTGTGCTATAAAAAGGGGCGCACTGTCTTTCGACGGATCAGAAGCTGTCCGATAGTGGGCACGGCACAACGGTGCTCTGAACTGTCAGGTATGTTTTCTTAAAATGTGTTTATGCTAACTTTTGATTTCTTCGGTGCATTATTTTAACCGTTATTATTTTAAAGTATAATAATGTGTTATTAAATATTGTTAGGTTGTATTACTGTGTAATTTTGTTACTAAATATTCATGTGTTATTAATTATTGTTGATTACATTACTGTGTCATAATGGTTCTAAATATAATGAACAAACCTATTTATGTCTATTATTCCATTGTCTCCCACATCAGAAGTGGGATTGATAACAAAAACTACGCCTACGTATGTTTGATTTCAGGAAAGTTTAATGATGAACGACGACGAATCTGAGGCGATCGAGACCAGGGTCCTGCAGAGCGCTGCAAAACCCGTTATAAGGTCTAGCGAAAGGCCTACACCGGAAAACCAATCACCAATCCTGGGTCAAAAGACAACGCGCTACGCAACTGCGACCAACGAGACGATGGCATCCCCAGACCATGATGATGCAGCTATTGGCGGTCCAATGGCAACCAGTAGCAGCAGGGATTCTAGGGCAGTAGATTGTGTACCTGTTAATGTTATGCAAAATATGATGCAAGAAATGATGTCACAATTGATTCACACAACTGCAAAAGCTTTTAACCCACCAAATGTGCGGCCTATTCCCCGCATGCGCAGTCTTGAGCATATCTATGTACCTGCTTTTGACCCTGACGATCGGACCGATACTGTGCAAGTCTGGTGCCGAAACGTAGAGGAGCTTAAAACTGAGTATGAGCTTACTGATAGAGAAATTCTCAATTTGACAAGAAAGAACTTGCGCGGACGCGCGGCTGAATGGGCACGTCGTAATTATTCAACTGTTACTAGCTGGCCAGAACTTAAAGCAGGTCTTATCGAAACTTTTTCAGATGAAGCTCGTTACTACGACGACCTCTCGCTGTTTCTGGACTATACCAGCGAACAAGTCACTAGTCTTTCTGAGTACGCAACTCGAAAATGGGAGTTGGCGAAGAAAGTTATTGGTGTGGAGATGACTGATCAACGCCTTGTCGAAGCAGTTATTTCAGGTATGTCTGACTTTCGTATTCGTTCTGACTTGCTACGCCTTACACCAAAAAATTTGCCACAATTAATTCAAAGCCTGAATTCATATAAACGGGAGAGACCTGTTAAAGAGTCTGATCACAATATTCCATCCAAGCGTTCTAAAAATGTATCTAACCCAGACACTTCGTCTAAAAGGTGTCATAAATGCCACAAAATGGGACATATTCAAAGAGACTGTCGTTTAGGTACCAATCGCGGCTCTAGTAAAGATTTAACTACAGCTATCGCTTCTAATAATTCAAAACCAGTTGATTCGGGTTCGAAACCTCCTGCAACACCTTGCACTTTTTGTAATAAAAAGGGGCATTCCATTGAAAACTGTTTTCACCGCTTAAATAAGAAAACTAAGGACGAAAAGTCTTCTCAAGTAAATAGCCTAGTTTTATCCAACAAAAAATTACATACTATTCAAATTGACAGTCACGATTATTCCTGTTTGATAGATAGTGGTGCGGAATGTTCTTTAATGCGCGAAAGTATTGGCGATTCAATTAAGGGCAAAATTACATATGAAACAATTCTTTTGAGAGGTGTTGGTGACAATGCTTTCTGTACATCACGTAAAAAACTTTGTATGATCTGTGTTGATGGTATAAATGTTGAAATAGATTTTATTCTAGTCCCTGATAGATACATTCTGTATGACGTATTGCTTGGTCAAAATTTATTTGAAATACCTGGTATTCAAGTCACTTTCTCAGGAAATATTGCTAGAGTTTATCGCAACGCTTACAGTATTAACAGCCTTATAAAGGATATTGATTTTGATGGGGTAGATATTAACCCTGAATTAACTTCCGACCAAATTGTGTTTTTAAGCGACCTGTTAAAATCATATTCTGGAATGTTCACGTCAGGCAACGCGGTTTCTCAAGTAACTACCGGTGAATTAACTATTAGATTGAAAAATTCGGATAAAATAGTTCAACGACGACCCTATCGATTAGCTCCTGCTGAGCGTGAACATGTCAAAGATATAATTAAAGATTTGAAGGACAATAATATAATTCGTGATAGCAATTCCCCATTTGCAAGCCCAATATTACTGGTTCGAAAGAAAGATGGTAGTGACCGAATGTGTGTCGACTATAGGGAATTGAATGGGAACACCGTTCGTGATCACTTTCCACTACCAATTATTGATGATCACATCAGTAAATTGACGCGTGCTAAGTATTTTACGATTTTAGATATGGCAGCCGGTTTTCATCAAATACCGATTGCAAATAGTTCTATAGAAAAAACTGCCTTCGTCACGCCTGATGGGCAATATGAGTACCTACGGATGCCATTTGGGCTTTGTAATGCACCTTCTGTGTTTCAACGGGCCATCAACACAGCTCTTAAACAGTATATTGACAACTTTGTTTTAATTTACATAGATGACGTTGTAATCTATTCAGAAACCGCGGATCAAGGTATTGAACGTTTAAAATTAGTCCTTGAAGCTTTGCAAAAAACCGGGTTTTCTCTTAATATAAAAAAATGTAAGTTCTTAAAAACTGAAATCGAATACTTAGGAAGAATTGTTTCAAACGGCCAAGTTAAGCCAAGTCAAGGTAAAGTTTCCGCTCTTTTAAACGCTCCTATACCAACTACTGTAAAGCAAGTAAGACAATTTTGTGGACTCGCAAGTTACTTCCGAAAGTTCATTCCTCACTTTTCTCTCATCATGATACCTTTGTATAATCTAACTCGTAATAATGTCAAATGGAACTGGACTGTTGAGCAGGAATCTGCTAGAAATAAGATTCTGCAGTACCTTGCCTCTGAACCTGTACTCACTTTATTCGATCCTGCTAAACCTATTGAACTGCACACTGATGCCAGTTCTGCAGGTCTGGCAGGAATTCTTTTTCAAAAACATAACGATCAGTTCAAAGTTGTAGAGTATTTTAGCATGCGCACCACTGAGACTGAAAGCCGTTACCACTCTTATGAGTTGGAAACTCTGGCAGTAGTTAGATCTATTAAGCATTTCCGTCATTATTTACTTGGCAGGCCATTTAAAGTCATTACTGATTGTAACTCGCTTAAAGCTTCGCGAAACAAAAAGGAATTGCTTCCTAGGGTTCATAGGTGGTGGGCTTACCTACAGTCCTTTGATTTTAATATCGAATATCGAAAAGGGGAACGCATTCCCCATGTAGATTACCTAAGCCGTAACCCGTCAGCCGTCAACATAAACAATATTCAAAATTATAGTGAATGGCTAGAGGTAGAACAAAGTAACGATTCAGAAACTAAACAAATAATTGAATCAATAAAAGACAAAACTATTGACAAAGATATTGCTTCCAGTTATGAGATTCAAAACGGACTGTTGTATCGTATTATTTCCATTAATAATAAAGTTAAGAAACGTCTCTATAATCCAAAAAGTTATAGATGTCATACAAATTTATCACGATGCTCTTAAACACTTCGGTTGGGAAAAAACCCTTGACAAAATAAGAGAACAATTTTGGTTCCCGAATATGTCTAAGTGTACACGTAAATATGTTGACAGTTGTCTGACTTGTAAAATAAATAAAAGTCAATCAGGTTCACGACAGATTACATTGCACCCTATAGATAAGCCCCCTACTCCATTTCATACCGTTCATATGGACACGACTGGTAAATTGAGTGGCAGTAAACCCACTAAACAATATGCTGTTGTTTTTGTAGATGCATTTACAAAATTTTGCTACATGAAACCTGTAACTAATTTAACTGCAGTGGCTACAGTAAATGCCTTGAAGGAATTAATTTATACTTTTGGTACACCTAAACGTATTATTTGTGATCAGGCTGCTTCTTATACTGGCAAAGAATTTACAAGTTTTTGTGAAAAGTGGTCTATAGAATTACATTTTATAGCTAGTGGTGTGAGTCGTGCAAATGGTCAGGTTGAGCGAGTTATGAAGGTTCTGACAAATTGTTTTACGATTGTGGAAAATACAACTAAAAGAAGTTGGAAAGATGCTGTTGGTGAAGTACAGTTGGCCATTAACAGCACCTTTAGTAAAAGTACTGGTCATACTCCTTTCCAACTTTTAATGGGCTGCGATCAGTCACCTCCTGCTATATCAGCTTTGCTAAATGATGTTGAACGTATGGACCTCGATATGTGCCGTCAAGAATCTAAACTCAGGATGAACGAGCTTGCTGAAACTCGAAAAGCCGATTTTGATAAAACTAAGGCTAAAATTGTACCTTTCAAAGTCGGTGATATTGTGTTAGTCAAACAAAATCCACGAGTGATAAACAAACTTGACAGTAAATTTAAAGGTCCATGCGTCATTACTGAAGTGAACGATAACGACAGATATACAGTTAGATTTAATAAGACTGGCAATGAGTTGTATGTCTCTCATGATAATTTACGAAGCGTCACTCCCGATATGGGATGTGAGTTGACTGATTCTTTAAATATTGCTAATGACTGTAACGAACATAGTGAATGAACTTCCTAATGAAACCTGTTAAAGTTTCATGTTGATTTTGTAGTTTTTAAGATTGTCCTGCATATCTCAGAGCGTCTGGCCAACGATCTTGGTTATGCTTGACAATCGCACCAATGTCATGTGAATTGACAATGGCCATGTGATTTGGTCTGTATCTGGTTGTCATGTGAATTGACAGTGGCCATGTGATTTGGCATGTATCTGGTTGTCATGTGACTTGACAACAGCCATGTGATTTGGCGGATATAAAATCATGAAGCCATGTGATTTGGCGTGTGTGGTCATGCGATTTGGCCGTATAGTTTAGGCAAAGTCATAAAATGTGATTTGACATTCTAAGATTTAACAAGAATTATGTTTTTTTTGAGTTTAGTTCGCGAGCCAAATTGGCTGCTCGTCAGTATGGCCGTGTGAGAGATAAATTATTTTAGTATTTTTTTAAGTAATGTCATTTAATATTTCGAACTACCTCCGGTCTATAATAGTATTGTAACGACTACTTTTTCCCCCACTTTGTAAACGAGTTGTGCTATAAAAAGGGGCGCACTGTCTTTCGACGGATCTCCCGACCCGATAAGAGCGTCGCATTCGACGACTCTGAGAAGGCCGAATGCCTAGCCGACAGCCTGGAGTCCCAGTGCTCCCCCAGCTCGCAACCAGTAGACAAGCGACATCTCGATGAGGTGAACGCATTCGTCGATCGTAGAACCGCCCTGCCCCCCGAAGAAGACCCTGATGATCCTCTGCCTCCGGTCACAGCTGACGAAGTGCAAGACATCATTAGCAAACTTCAACCGCGGAAAGCACCCGGCTCCGATGGAATCACCAATAGGGTGCTCAAACTCCTCCCCGCTCAGCTCGTCGTGTTAATGGCGGCCATCTTCAATGGCGCCCTGAGCAACAACGCGTTTCCCCAAATATGGAAAGAGGCCACTGTCATCGGTTTCGCCAAGCCAGGCAAACCCAAGTCTGAGCCTTCGAGCTACAGACCTATCAGTCTCCTGAATGCACTCGGTAAAATCTACGAGAGACTTATGTATAAGCGACTCAAAGACTTCGCCGAGGCTAAGAGTCTCATCCCCAACGAGCAGTTCGGCTTCAGGACCGGACACTCTTGCATTCAACAGGCACACCGCATCGTAGAACACTTGAGCGCTGGCTTCCAGCGTGGAGCGATGACGGGTGTGTTGTTTTTCGACATAGCAAAGGCATTCGACAAAGTCTGGCACAACGGCTTATTATATAAGCTGTACAAACTGGGAGTGCCGGACCGCCTCGTGCTCATCTTACGAGACTTTTTGTCGGATCGCACCTTCCGCTATCGCATCGGGAAGGCACTGTCTTCCCCCCACCCCATTAGAGCCGGAGTCCCTCAGGGCTCCCCGCTCTCTCCCCTTATCTTTACTCTGTTCACCAGTGACATCCCCAAGAGCAAGAAGGCTCAGTTAGCCCTGTTCGCGGACGACACGGCCATCTATTACACTGGCCGCAGTCACGACGCTATTTACAGCACCCTCCAAACCTCAGCCAACGTCTTAGGCGCTTGGTTCCGGAAATGGAGAATCGAGGTGAACCCCGACAAGAGCCAGGCAGTTCTTTTCTCTAAACCGCGCAAAAATAAGCCACCCGCGCTCAGCCCGATCACTATGTACGGTAAGCCTATCCCTTGGGAGAAGCAAGCCAAGTACTTAGGAGTCTTACTTGACAACCACCTGTCTTTCGCGGCGCACATCAAAGCAGCTCGTGACCGAGCTGCCTTTGCTATGGGTAGGCTTCATTTCATGATTTCGGCAAAAAGCAAGTTGTCACTCAAGTGCAAGTTGCGCCTTTATACCGCGGTGATCCGCCCCATTATGACGTATGCTTGCGTCGTGTACGCTCACACCAAGCCTAAATACATCCATAGGATGCAAACCTTGCAGAACCGGTTCTTACGTAGAGTCACGGGAGCTCCTTTTTATGTCCGTAACGACCGTCTACACGTAGACCTTAGAATGCCCACCGTCCTTCAGTTTATGAAACGTGTTTCGAAGCGTTTCTTCGATAACGCCAGTAAACACCGTAATCCCCTGATCGCAGCGGCCGCCCGTTACGAACCCTCGCGCATTAGTACAGTACGCCGTCCTCGGCATACCCTCGTCACTCCCGATGATGCTATCACCCTCCTCCAGGAGAGTAGCAAAGAGACTAGCACTCTTAAAAAGTTCAGACACAAACCACCGTCTTTCCGACCTCGCCTTCGAGGTCCGTCGCGACGTCCCGGTCCATGCCCTCCCCGACCCTCGCTCGAGCCAGCCCGCGATGCTGTGCCAGTAGTTTTAAATCAGCCCCTAAATAATGATATCATTCAGATCCAGCCTGTCCCCATGCAGTCCTCCCCCAGCGACGCCCTAAGCCGAGGCTCGTACCCCACAGAGGGTGCCCTTAGCGTATAGTCGCTTAGTTTGTAAGTTTTTATGCCCTGGCTGGAGGCCTTACTCTTAAGGCACCCACAGGATAGTCCGGTTAAGCAGACGACAACCTCCTAGGTTGAACTGCGAGATGCCATTCATAAAAAAAAAAAAAAAAATTCGACGGATCAGAAGCTGTCCGATAGTGGGCACGGCACAACGGTGCTCTGAACTGTCAGGTATGTTTTCTTAAAATGTGTTTATGCTAACTTTTGATTTCTTCGGTGCATTATTTTAACCGTTATTATTTTAAAGTATAATAATGTGTTATTAAATATTGTTAGGTTGTATTACTGTGTAATTTTGTTACTAAATATTCATGTGTTATTAATTATTGTTGATTACATTACTGTGTCATAATGGTTCTAAATATAATGAACAAACTTATTTATGTCTATTATTCCATTGTCTCCCACATATATATATCTAATTTCCACAATTTTAATTGCCTGTTCATATCCACATGTATTACATATATTCCGCGCTGATGTCCCGTCTCAAGGAAAGTAACGTCTTTCTCAGCGTGGGTACAGTCGTGCACAGTGAGGCGCGAGTGTTAGCGCGTCGCACGCCAGTCGGCGGTGCTGCACGCTGTGCGCCACTGTAGCGACGAGCTGCTGTTTGCTCGGTGCTGATGCTCTTTGTAGCCGGATTAGTTTGTGTGTGTGCGTAGAACTTGTACAAAAGATTTCACAAAGCTTAGTATGTGGTGCTACATTAGCTGAGTGGCAAATTATTGAATTAAAAGCTTATAATGAAAAGAAAAAGGGATTGTTGCGCGCAGAAGAAAACTGAACTAACTACTAATCTTAGCTAAAGTATGTTGGTACCCCTAGATGGTACACCCAATATTAACTCGCAGAATGTTCGGCTTACACTCGCTCTTATCTATATAGCGTTCGCGTGATTAGTGCACCAAACTGCCCAATGAATTTGTTCAGCGATTGATAATTCGCTATTTTATTACTGAATTACTTTACTTGGAAATGGTATCAGAGTCCTATTTACAAACTTTACTCCAACAAAATAGTAATACATACATCCAAAACCGAGAATAATGAATGTGGTATTGTTCTAAATCTAAGACCGAAGTTACTCATATCTCATCAATTAGAGAAACAACATGTGGTGTACCCCAAGGAAGTGTCCTTGGGCCCCCCTTGTTTCTCATATTTATTGACGATTTGCCAAAATGCACTGACCATCAAACTGTTTTATTTGCCGATGACAGTACACTTTTAGTTCCATGTAAAAATATATAAACTTATGAAGATGACATAAACAAGTCCATTCTTGACATTATAAATTGGTTACTCAGTAATAAATAAAAAATTAACATAGATTAAACAAAGCTTATCACATTTTATCAAAGAACTAATAAACTTAACTTAAACATAACTTATGCAGATCAAACAATAGCTATAACAAGCTGTGCTAGATTTTTAGGACTTTACTTGGACACTCACTTAAACTGCAAATGTCATGTAGAAACTGTCTGTAAAGAACTAAACGTACTGGTTTAGTTTTTTAAAAAACTAAACCAGTACTCAGTTGTTCTAATTTCTTACAAGGCCTATGTTACATCTACATTACGTTTTGGGATAATATTGGGGAAATTCCACCGACAAAGAAATTGCGTTCAAGGCCCAAAAAAGATGTGTGCGGGCTGTGTTTAAGCTTAAACCAACTGAAAGCTGTAAGCCATATTTCGGGAAATTCAAACTACTTACGTTGCCCTGTTTGTACATTTTTGAGACGGCAGTATTTGTCAAGTCTAACTTTCATTTGTTTGAAAACATTGAGATCTAAACGACGCAACAGAGAGATATGCGCTAAACCGCATAATACTGCTCTTTTAAAAAAAAATTTTTTGGGAATGGCACCTAGGATCTATAATAAGATCCCTAGACAAATTACAGAAATTAAAAACATACACGATATTAAAAAAGCCTTCCTCAAAATACTACACGAAAAATCCTATTATACGGTGAACGAATACCTAACTGACACATCATTATCATTACCTCTTTTTATTAACATTTTGAATTTGAATTATGTAATAATATGTGATAATAAAATTGTTTTTTAAATTTTCTTTATTTTATACTGTTTGATAATTAAATCAGCATGTTTGTATCATTATAATATTTGTACGCCGATGACGGCTTGACATAGCGCTCATTAATAATTACAACATCTGTACTTAACCTACTTAGGTTCAACAAATAAAATATTTGATTTGATTTGATTTGGAGTAATTATCCAACATTTGATCCAACGTATTTCACACACAACAATCATATTCGTGTGACGATAAAATTCTGTTTAATCCGTATAAAATAATACGCGTAGACTTGGCGTACGTACTTTACTTTTCACTGTAGGCGAGAGGTGAAACATAAACAGCTGCACACAAACTCCTGAATACACCACGTACAGAAAAACACTTTGTTTAAAATAACTGTTACAGATTCCAAGTAACAGAAATTTTATTCTTTATTACACTTTTACTTGTGCAGCAGTAGCAGTGCTGCTCCGCAGCGTAGCCTCGTAGCAGCTCTGTGATAAGGGGTTTATGCTACGAGCAGCGCAGAGTTGTGAGTTTTATCGCGTACTTAAATATGTACTCTTGCTGAGAAATTAAGGAGCTTTAATTTTATTTTAAAACTATGTTCTCCCGCGGTTGAGATTGCTTAAACTTATTTTTTAGTACCCACAGGAGTTACTGGAAAAAACACTAAAATTAAGACTGTAGTAGTGTGTGTAGAAATAAGATTTACATTTGTACATTAAACTTAACAAAGGATTTTCTGTAATGGAGTATAATGTGACTATTTTTATCGTTTCATTCTTTCAAAGAAATCGTTTGAACACAACAGAACTGAAGAACCTCACACTCGTAATTTCAATATAGTGATGTAGGTATAGTTGTTTAAGTGGAGAGGTTTAATTTAATAATTTTAATTTAACGTTTGCCCGACATCGCGACGCTCGCGCTTTACGTAATGTCGGACCCTGTATCGTAGCTCGTAGCAACGTAGCGCGTAGAATTTTAGCGCGTAGCTTCGTAGCGCTTAGCACCGTTGCGCGTAGCCCGGTAGCGCGTAGTTTCGTAGCGCGTAGCATCGTAGAAGTTAAGTTGAGGTTGTCCCATGCAGTGTAGCCCTACACTGAATGGAATAACCGAACAATTACGAAAATAGTCACAGGAGTGTAGACCGGAGGAAATGTGTCGAGCGTCTTATTTTGCAAGTATTCTTTATGTTATCACTTTACACATCATGCTAATCTCAGCTTCCCAATCATTCCCAGGTTATTGGAGCTTGCCAAACACAGGTGTTTAGAACATTTTAAAAACGAGATTGCTACTGGAAACCTCAATGATGTCTTATCGGGTTAATTATCATTTGACAAGTAGTGAATATGTATCCCCACTCCCCCCCCTCCCACTATCACACGCAACTGCACACAAACACTGTCGGCCAACGCTCACTCAACAAGTAGCCGCGCTGTAGTTTAGGCTCGGTAATGGCACCCCCCCTCTCCCCGCCCCGTGCCGCACCTCACTCCGTTGTGACCCGTCGTGAGAGTCCACCTTATATATGCTAAACGAGTCAAGTGCCCTTATCTACGGGTTAGTGAGTTACTTTCGGGCAAGTAGTGCCCCAAGCAGTAATGAAGGTAGTAGAGACAGTTGTGCCTAACTGTTTGTAGTGCGAGTGCTGCCTGTGAGAGCGGGAGCCTCCGGGTGACGGAACATGTATATGTAGTGCACGCACGGCGCACCGTGAACCGTTTGCGTTTGTTTCGTTTTCATCTGAGTTTTTGTACCGCTTTTATAATTGGTTTGCGCTTCGTAAATACATGGAGAATATTCCGCCATGAAACAGTCATCACGGGCGAGTGTTCTGTTCGGAGAACAGCATAGCTACTCATTTATATGAAACTGCTTCACAAAAATATTAATTAATCCCGTGAGCTATATACCCAACTAGCGATCACCACCACCCGCGGAGTCCACAACTTTCCTTTCCTTTTATAACGTCCATCATCATTCCTAAACCTAATCTTTTCCCAACCATGTTGGTGTCGGCTTCTAGTCGAACCGGATGCAGCTATTTAGCTGAAATGCTGTATTTACCAGCATTTTACGTGAAGCGACTGCCTGTCTGACCTCGACAACCCAGTTTTGGAAGGACTAGTTGTCAGACTTTTGGGTGACTGACTACCTGTAACGACGGTCAAAGATTTGTAATTGACAGCCGTGACCAAAGGCTTAACGTGCTTTGCGAGACACGGATGAAACCATAGAAACATCTATGGATAAAACTAAGTATGAAATGGGTGGTCACCCACCCACGGACTGACCTTGACAGGCGCGGCTTAACCTTGAACATCGACCCGTTCGGCTGTTATTATTAAGCCACGAGCTTCTCCTTATTACGGGCATAACTGGTGCAATATTCCATTACATTTAATGAATATATCTGTAGAGTGATATGGAGATGATTACTACACAATCATGTAGACCGTATGTACGTGTACGTGTACGTGTAGTACATAATACATCATTGTGTTCCGTCAGCTCAGTCTCACAGGCGCGACGCGGCAGCGGCTGTACTTTTTTCAATATTCGTTAATGGCATCTAACTAATGAAACTTTCCGATGGATTTACATGAAAGTGTGACGTTCCCAATCCTGAGGGAAACTACAAATATTATTATTTCTATTTGCATTATGTAGTGTGACGTTAGTGTCAACTTATTTTCGTTAACTATAACACAACATTACAACTGCTAACGTGGAGTTCTCGTCCTATTGTTTCCTCAAAGCCTGGTGAATTCTTCGAACTTCGAAATTCATAACATTTATCACGCATTCCGATGCTGACGGATTTACAGTTAATTAATACATTTAAGTAGGTGGGTGTTAAGTTTCGTATTTACCTCCGGCAACTCGGTTCTTCGTATCTTAGTGTGACGCCGGTTCTGGGTAAGTAAAGTCAAAGGAACCAGATTTAGATATTTACTGACTAACAATGGGGTGATGTGAGAGCTTCCGAGAAACAGCAACATATACAGAGGGCCCCGGGCCGGCAGGGGGCAACACTGCGCTAACGTTTACCGATCATATACAGAAAACGCTCATCAAAAACATATTTCTAAGTAGAAAAGTTGAATTGCTTTTGAAGTCTCTTTCATAACAAAAACATCTTCACTTCGTTCTTCCTGCACATGGTATTTTAAGCCTTATTTTGTGATTATACAGTTGAATTTGGCTCGATGTGGACAGCAACGTGAGACGAGGTGCCAGTAAGTAGGTAACAATCTGGAGTCCCGAAATTCTATGAATAAGAAACACTTTAGGGGCGCTTTGCGATGAGCGCCTCCGTTATACACATACAACTAGGATCCCACGCCGACACTGCGACACTCGCGACACTGCGCTGTCTGACTGTGTTCACTAGTGCGCTAGTGCGAGTGTACAGTAGGCACTGTAGCGTATTTATCATTCCCAGTCGGACGGCCACCGATAGTTTATTTAGAAATAAATTCCGCGCGAATATTGGTACTCCGTGATATACGATTATATAGTGCCTCGCGGTACGTAATAAATTATTTTTATGTGTGAGCAGTCTTTTTGATAAAATGGAAGGTTTTGGTCCCAACGCGGGCCTGACCCGCGGACGCGAGGGGCGGCGGCGCTCTTATATTTATTTATCGTTTCAATCGTCGGCATCTTAATAGATTGCGCTCGAATCAATGCCGACATCAGTTTTTAATGTTATTATGAATGTACCCAGAAAAACAATGGCTAAAATAGAAACTTTCAAAAACAAATTTGTACACCACACCAGGTAAAAAAGCATGGACGGACCTACCCTACTTAATAAGATCTTGCATGCTAAATTTTGAGTGTAAACGCATGTTTATAACAAATAAATTATCTTTATCTTTAAAAAATAAAGTTTTGGCTGATTTCCTTTATTTTAAAACGGATATTTTTTTCAATTTTCAGAAAGTATGTTTTTTCCTCTCAAAAGGAAGCAGGCAGATACAGGTTTTTTTTTTCTAATTCTTGAATCTATTAAAACAATTCAAGGTTCTTTTAAAACCAGTCCTTTTTTTACCTAAAATATCTTATTTGGAGCACGACTTCTCCCATTGACAGAAGTATTCAATGAGTGGCTCGTCGGCCCTCTCGGCCCTCTCGGTCCTCTCCACCTCTCGCCCTCTCGGTGCTATTCAAGTTGACATCTGTTTTATTCGGCGTGTTCTACATTTGGGCCGTGTATAGTCGTCCATACAAGACGTGATGTATGTGCGAGGGAGCTACAGGGTGTTGCGGTGTTACACTGACATTCAGTTAAAGGGGCGAGGTGCGCACGTGAAAAAGTGGGAAAGTTAAAAATCCAGTTTATTCCCGTGACATAATATATGGCGGCGGCGGCGGCTGCGGGCGCGAAATGCGCGAGTGCTGTTAAGTGTCAAATGTTTATTAAAATTTCCGCCGTTACGTGTAGGCGATGATTAACGACTTTATATTTCATTCGTTTGTAGATCTAGACCTTAACAAAGTTAAAGTCTCTCTCAAGGAAAAGTTTAATAAAATGTCTGGAACATTGGAGATATTTCATTTCAGTTTAGACTTTTCTATTAACTGTATCCTAGCGACTAAGGATACAGTTAATAGAAAAGTCTATATAGATAGTTTAGAGCTGGCTAAAGGAGTTTAGCCAACTCTAAACTATCGTTTGTTTCAATTAAATTATTAACTAATACGCTCGTTCAGCAAACCGGGAACAAACCCGTATTTCATTCTTATCGTCGTCGTCGGCAAGAAACATGCAAAGCAATAAAATAGTTTACAGTGAAGCTGCTCTGCATATTGTTACTGTTCGGGCAGATGTTTTAGTTAAGAATAAAAATGTTGCAAACACCCGGCACTGGGAGTTCCTTGAGAATGTCACACATATAATAGTAAGTGCGTACTCGTACGTACAGCGTGCGGAATGCTTAGTGTTGTGGGGACAACACTAAGCATTCCGCACGCTACAAAAAATAATGACGAGCTAGCAAATAATAATCTTACAAATATCCCAAGACCATTTTTGTTTCAGTCTTATGACCCACTTATAGACTAATATAAGTGTGGATTTGGGCGCACTTTATAAGTATATTCACCCTGGCAATTGCCTTATAATGGTCTCGTGAAGTGTATTTTCAATCTTACAAAGCTCTTGCTGATACTTTTATAAAAACAAACAAATTTACAAGTGACTTACAATGGCATTTTTTAAAGGCAAATAACCTTATAGTCCACTTACTAATGCTGTTCTAAGTGTAATATGGCTAGTAGTTCTCTTCTTGATCTTCTAGTAAGAGTGTTATCACATACTGCCGTGAAGTTGCAACGAGTAGTGAAACTTTTGAAAAATAATAAAAATTAAAGCATCAAAAACGTAACTCTTATATGTTATAAATAATTTTAATTATTTGTTAAATAATATAAAAATGGTAGCCATTATTACGACCATGACTTACAAGTGCTTTATCAGTACAATATAAGTCCAGTACTCTTGTGTATGGTTTATATCACACTCGTAAAGTCACACTAAAAAGAACCATACACCTACTCGGCCATACTGTTCATAATTTTAGGGTTCCTTAGTAAGTAAAAGCAAGGTATTAATTTATAATATCTACAACGTTAATTATATTCACATGTATGTATATGTTTTAGGACAAATATACATACAGTATGGTTGCAATTATGGATGTCGACTGTTTCATAAGTAAAAAAAAGATCCGAATGCTTACTAATGAAAAATGGCCATGGAAGATAACGCACTTTCTATTGTGTGAAAAATGTATCGCCTGTGGATATCCTGTTTCAAAGTACCTGCCACAACATTTTACATTGGCCATTGGAATTACAATCAATATTAGTCAAAAATAAAGAAGATGACCAACATATTTCAATACATGGATATCGTATTAAAAACATTTAAGCCTTCTCTGCGGTGATTATAATGACCACAATAAAACTAGTTTTAAGTGAAATTTCAAATGTAAAATGTAAATTAGTTAAATTTGAGCACAACGCGTAACTGATTTTCATAGCTATGTTGCATACTTTAGGAATGTGAACCAAAATACAAAAAAAGACAATACACGTATAAGTTTAAATTATTTACTTTTATTTTCTTCCCATAGTCACAGTTATTTTGTAGTCTTAATTGTAAAGCTTCCTTATAATCATTTGCAGTCTGATTTGAAAAGCCCAACGAATTAAATATGAATCCTGTGAGTGTGGCGCATTTATGATTCAATTTCACTACTTTGGTCACTGCAATCACTATTACCACTCTGTTCAATGTCATCATATAGTCATCGTCCTTTTGTACAGAACCATCAAAAATATTGTTCGACTCAGTTGCTCGAGATGCTCGGAGAGACGCTAATTTTTGCATTAATTCCAAGTATTTTCTACGTATATTTCTTCGGTATGCTCCACTTCTCTTAAACCGCTTCCATTTTTGTAAATCCATTGGTGATTTTATAATAATTTCTGGAGTAAGCCACGTCCACAACGAAATAAATAACCCTTCACAGAAGATTTTGTAAGACACTTGTAAGAGATTTAAAACGGTACTACTCTTTAATATGTCTTAGGTGAGATAAATCACACTTTAAAATACAATTTTTACAGAAGTCTAATAAAAGACTTAGTATAGTCACTTCTAAGACTGAATATACTTACAAAATCTCTTTATAAGTATTATGTAAGAATCAAAGGCAACTACACTTGTAAAAGGTGCTTATAATACCACTGCTCTTATTAATATTATATAAGGTTTTCTCATATGCGTCTATAGGAATGTGTTACAAGTATGAATGCTCTTAAAGCTTAATTAGGCTTAACCAGAACACATATAAACCCCATATGAAACCATAGCTCTTACTAACTGTTGTTTATAAGGGTATCAAGTGTTTCTGGCTTAATCAAAACACATATAAACCTCATAAGAAACCACAGCTCTTACAAGCTTTTGTATGTAAGGGTATTTTGCTAGTTGGAGCTTCATTAGTCGTGAGATAATCGCAGATGGTGGTACCACGGAGCATGCTACTGTGCTACGCAGCATGCTACGGTGCTACGCAGTATGCTACGGCGGTACGCAGCATGCTACAGTGCTACGTGGTAAACTATAGTACACATGGTATGGCGGCACTCAAGATAGGCTACGGCGCAATTTTCACACAAATATTGAATGATTATTGACTAAGTGCTGAGGAGCTCGTGACTATAATAACAGCCGCCCAGGTCGATCTTTAAGGTTAAGCCGTGCTTGCCGAGGTTGGTCTGTGGATGAGTGACTATAATTACATACCGGGTATCCTCCGTGCCTCGGAAAGCACGTTAAGCCGTTGGTCGCGGCTGTCATTTGTAGATCTTTGACAGTCGTTACGAGTTGTCAGAAGCTGAAAGTCTGACATCCAGTTTTACCAAGGGGTATCGTATTACCCAGTAACTGGGTTGTGGAGGTCAGATAGGTAGTCGCTTCATGTGAAATACTGGTACTTAGCTGCATCCGGTTAGACTGGAAGCCGACCCCAAGATAGTTTGGGAAAAGGCTAGGCAGATGACGATATTGACTAAGTGCTGAAACAGTGAGGATTCTTAATTGTCTTTATTAATGAGTATTAATCCTAAAGTTCTTTTCAAAGTCAATCATAACCATTAATTTTATCTTAACTAAAAACCAACCAATGTGAAGCTGGTTTGGACGAGAAGAGCCGTAGAGGGGCACATCAGTACCAATGTTCAATGAAATGTTAATAAATACTGAAGACAATTCACACAGAAACAGATAACGTTTGCTAATCACGGCGCTTATCATTTACGGATTGATATGATAATGCAGGCACGTACTCGTATGTAAAAGAGAGCGGCGCGGAAAATTATTCGTTCGCGGAATCTCTCGCTCCGTATGTACATATGTGATACGAGTACATTATGTGCTTCTAAGGGCGCGCGAGCAGACCGCCCCTGGGAAATTTCACTATCAGCCTACGAATGGTAATGCGATTTTATTTAAGCTAACTAAATATTCTGCATCTACATGACCTACACACTAGGAGCTCTCGCGTCGCGATGTAAACTCTAATTATGTTGTAACGTAAATACGGAGCCATACTTGTAACAAACGCGTGAGAACCCGACTGTCTGTTGTTGTACGGGTCCCCACCGCTGCGCTGTGACACCAGACTGCTAATGAGAGACACATTTCTATTATTCAACCGTTAAAGGTGAGTGCGAGCAAAATAATCGCTACGGTTGCTGATACATTACATAAACATCTAAGACTTGCTTCTTATTTTTTTAAATATTTCCTGAGTGAGTGGACATTCATAATATCAGAGAAATGTTTGTGCGCATCGCTCGGCAACGAGAGCTGCGGGAGTGTGATATAGTGGTTGTAGACGCGCAACGGGAGGAGACGTGCGGGGGCAAGCTAATGAGGGGGGGCGGGGGTTGGCATAAACGAACATGATTATCGCGTTCACGAAAGAATCCACTCATACATATGTATGAAATCATGTTACGTTTGTAGCGCTAGCGAGCCGCTCCACGCATCTTATTTTATATTTAAATGGCGTCCAGCAGTGTGGTGTACGGGGCAGGAGAGCGTGGCTTATTTTTAATACGTTTTATATCGTGGTGCGGCACGGCAGCGCACGTGCAGGTGTCGCATCGGACGCGCTCGTCCGCTTCGCTGGATGCGCGCAGGTGGGTAGGCATTCCATGTCTATGCTCGCAACATTCCATGTCTATGCTCGCAACACGTTGACAACATAACGAACGACAGAAAAGAGATAATAGTTGGATGTGCAACGAAATCCGCTCTTAATTGTTTTAGGGAACATTCCATAAATCCAATTGCTGTAATTGCAAACTTTTCGTGAAAACTACTGTACTAACATAACAAATTGCATCGAATATAACAGTACCTACACCAGTGTAATCAGTGTGCTGCACAAACAGACAGTATTTATCTTTTGCATTCGTGATATAATATTAATGAGTAATTAGCCGCGGGAGGCCGCCCCGCGCCCGATCGGCGGCACAATTAGCGCAAGCGATAATCTGTTGAATATTGACTATTCATACCCTTTCATCCCAGCGACGTGCACTTAACCGCGACAGATTAATAATAATAATGACTTACCACTTTGCTTCTGCTTGACCTTGAATGCTCTAAGCACACTGCTAGAGGATTCAGGTCTAGTCTACAGGTTGAGGCGAATTTCTCACCTCCTTTACATGGATGACCATCATTAAGAGTTTCAACTCTTTGGCACCAAAAAATTGCGACTGATGGAGCTACTGAAGGTAACTGAAAGTTTCAGTAGCGCCATCAGGATGGAATTTTGTGAGGACAAATGTGCAGTCATGTATGTAAAGCGACAGATAGGAGATTATGGAATGCGAGGGAATTCAGTTCTCGGAGTATCTCCATACATACACATAAGATCCCTTTTGTCATCCGAAAATATCGCAATCGTCAGACATTAACGTAATTGACTTGAAGCTATCGTAGCGCTTCTTTGGTCGCTGAAGAAGGTATTTAATAGCCTCCTGTCAGGCGGGACAAGGTTTCTTCAACGGTTGGATCAGGCCGATTTTAATAAAGGTATTCTTTCGGCATACTGAAATGACCAGAATTATTCACCAGCCACTTGCCTTGAAATCCTTGCGCCTTAAATCTGAGGTACTGCACTACAAGCATATGCCCAACTCCAGTTCTCGAGAAAAACCACGCTGTACTGGCATTGGCATATCGTTACTGACAGGTCTAGTGTCGCCAATAAGCTTGACATAGTGGTGATAGACCGAGCAGCGCGCCGCGTCATGAGAACCTCGTTGGCGCAGAGGACGAGAAACAAAAAAATATCTATCAATGACCTATCTATCATATTAGCATTGTAAAGTTTGGAGAGTAAAACTGTAAAAAAATAACTTGTATTTTTTAAAAGAAGATTTAATAAAAAAAAAAATATATTCAAGAGCAATAAAACTGGTCGCAAAACATTGTCTAAACCACAACCCTATCACATTGCTTCAAACAGCCAGAAAAAAAAAACAAATATTTGACAACTTTATACAAAGAAACCAAAACGGCCCACAATTACGGTAAACCTGGTAGCTGTAGTACCGGGCACTATAACCGCGACACTGTGGGCCCGCCCCGGCCGGTCCGGGCACCCGGTACAACGACACTCCGGCACGAAGGACAGCAGCGCAGGGCCCACAAGATTAGCAGCCGCTTTGACACTACAAATAAGTACATTTGATCTAATTTATTGTTTCTGTACCTATACCAGGTGTAGTTTTGCATCTTCGTCAAAATTCGAAATAAACGTGAACGAAGTAAAAATACAAAGTATGTAAAGATCGAAGCGTTTTTGACGTTCTGTTGGTTTTGTGTTGATTATAGCATTGGGTAAGTTTGTATGGACCAGTGGCATGATTTTATTTCACAGCGGCCACAAAGATAATTATTGGTTACGTATAGTGGAATATATGATAATAATGACTCCCAAAAGAATTTTGGCGAAAATTATAACAGAGCTGAAATATCTGATGTCAAAGTTGTGTTGTTCCTACTAACAGTTTGCATACTGTCATGTATTTTATTCACAAGAATATTCACCCGCGCAATACGTTGTAAACACTGTCGATCAATTTAAAAATCCACGAAAAAAATTGAGTGCGCGCTTCTAAACGAGTTACCGACCAAATGAAATATATTTGTTTACTATGTCCGTATAAACCGCATACCTACTGTTGTATACACATATGTGTGTATCACATAGCCCCGCAGAGACTTAGTCTCACACACACAATCTAGACCAAACTACAGGTAGATAGTAGAGTTGATGGGCGCGGACAGAATATGTTTTTGTTTATGTTTTTATGTTAATGAAGCTTACAGATTCCTCTCAAAATCTGTCTAGTTTGTCTCTATCTTTTCTTTGTTTGTTTATATGTAATAATAATAATAATAAAGCCTCTTTATTTCCATAATGAATGACTTATAAAACAAATTTAATAAAGGATTATTTTTCAATTCTGTGCATGCATGAAAAAATAAAATATTAAAATTCATCTCGTGATTATAAATTACAATTTCATAATAATTATATCTAAATAAATAAATTCATTTTATATAATATTAAATTCAATATTCAAATCAATTTACAAAATTCAATATGGACCCCTCAACGGGTGAAGGCCTCCTCCATTTTGCTCCACGTCTGTCTGTCCTTTGCTTTTATGAACCAATTTTCACCAGCTTTTCTTATTAATTCATCAACCCATCTTTCTTTTGGTCTACCTCTTTTTCTTTTATTTGTTGGCCCTTGCCATGTGGTTACTCTCTGTGCCCATTTTTCCTTGTCCATACGTGCGATATGACCCGCCCATTTCCATTTAAGTTTTTGTGAATGTTCCAAAGCATCTATTATTTTTGTTGTTTTTCTTATTTCTGTGTTTCTTTTTCTGTTTTTTCTTTGTATGTTCCTTTCCATCGCTCTCTGGCATACTTGTATTTTGTTTATATGTAAGTATGTATTTATCGTTATAGTTTATTTGTAAATGTTTGTTGACCATTTGTTGCACCACCATTTGTGAACCTACACAGTGCGCCTCTGTGTGTTTGTTTGTGCACCTACTATGTTTTCACTCTGCATCACCGCAAGGTAGACTCTATAGTCTAGACTAGTAGAAAATGCCCAAGGCATTAAGTCCGCCTTTGTGCAGTGTTTTTAGGGTTCCGTAGCCGAATGGCAAAAAACGGAACCCTTATAGATTCGTCATGTCTGTCTGTCTGTCCGTCCGTCTGTATGTCACAGCCACTTATTTCCGAAACTATAAGAACTATACTGTTGAAACTTGGTAAGTAGATGTATTCTGTAAACCGCATTAGGATTTTCACACAAAAATAGAAAAAAAAACAATGAATTAAGGGGGTCCCCATACTTAGAACTGAAAACCAAAAAAAAATTTTTCATCAAACCCATACGTGTGGGGTATCTATGGATAGGTCTTTAAAAATGATATTGATGTTTCTAATATCATTTTTTTCTAAACTGAATAGTTTGCGCTAGAGCCACTTCCAAAGTGGTAAAATGTGTGTCCCCCCCCCTCTAATTTCTAAAGTAAGAGGAGAAAAATTCTGAAAATATTTAGGATTGTAGAACGTAAAAAAAACTATCAACGAAAATTGGTTTCAATAAGATATGATGTTTAGTTTTTGAGATATGGGACTTTTTCATCAAACATTTTATGATTTTATTTTTCATAAACATACTATGAAAAACAAATTTAGTTTTGCGGTTGTGTGGAAGTTTACTAACTAATACTACTAACTAATGAATGACAGTCCAAAATATTGTTATTATATTGTTTGGAGCTATGGAACCCTGTGTGCGAGTAAGACTCGCACTTGGCCGGTTTTTTATTTATAGTTGTATATAAAATTTTTATAAATATCTTTTTAAGCGTTATCTCGTAAGCCTGGCTGTCACGGAAATAGCGGACACTCGTGAGTATTGTACTTGGACTACCTACATTCTACACTGCATACAATAACTACAATATGTGAGAGTAGTTTCAGGAACCCTGTACACTGTACAGTGTGGTAACAGCTACGAAGGGACATGTACAACTATTACAGCAATGAAAGACATGTACATTCCACATAGTCTCTGAGCCTTCACACAACAGCGAGCGGGCACGGCGCATGGCGCTGATATTGTTATAGCAAGTAATTATGCTGCCATCTGTCCGGCGCTGACGAGGCCGGAATACATTCTGCGTAGGAATATAATGTACGCAGGTACGATGTACACGGTTGTAATAACTTGGTTTATTGTGTGACAAAGTGCCAATAAAAGAATGTATGTACAAGTACGAGTACTTCTGTAGTGGAAAATATTCGAGGATAGTATTGTTGGCGGGCATCGTCTGTCGGTCACCGGTCATTGGTCGTCCGGCTCGCTGTCTAGTTGTAATGCGGCCGTAAACTGACGCGTCCGGCGGTCCGGCTGTCCGGTTGTCCGGCTGTCCGGCGCAGGTGCGAGACTCTTTAAATTTATTCACATTACATTGACTTGCCATGAAAAGGAAGGAAGTTTTTCTGCTTGAAGTTCTTTGTAAATTATTATCTGTTACTTGTAATAATTGTACCGAATCAAATAAAAATATAATTGTTTTGAAGTTTCTGCAGTGTGTGTGCTTGCTCATGCACCATGAGGAATGCAGGTGCTTAATAGGATTTTTTTATTACGTTAAAACTAAACGTAGATACAGAAAGCCTATTAAACAATATGGTTGTAGAATTCTGTTTTCCATTCATTCAGGAAAACATCTCGAAACAAGTGTAAAAGAGATTGTGCATCATTTCCAGCTTGAACATACCTTTTAAGACAAGTCAATTAAATCCAAAATCACAACATCTCGAGCTCGCATGCACCGATTATTGATGCTCTAAACTTGTGTTTAGTTGGTTAAATGGGAACTTGTAACATAACCGATTTGGTGCACCATTCCGTCTCCAGTTCTCGTAAGTGTGTTGTCCGCATGTCCCCGCGGACAGTAGCGACAGTTGTTGCTGCAACGAGTCCCCGCGCGCCACTTGTAGCGCCGCTCGCTCCGTGTAGCACAGAGCTGTGCGCCAGTAATGGCGGCTGCGATTGAATGAACTTTGCTCCGCTGAACTGCTCACTTGTTCTGTTACTGTATGTAATGCGGGAGAGCAGTTGTAATGGCCGCCGTTGTTTAACATTATGCAAAGCCGTTTCAATAAAAACTATTATACGAGTGCTTCAGTATATTCAATATTGTGTTGTGTATGTGCTACTACTTAACCCTGCCATTTAAATTTTCTCTTGAACACCCTTGAGAAATATTCAGGCCATTCTCTCTCATAAGTAATTCAGCATATTAACGCTTGTGCGGTCGGGACCGGCCGGGCCGGCCTGAGCCACCTCAGCGAGATCAAACGCCACGGTTCAACCGGGATCACAGTTAATTGAGTTTCCAGTTAAAAATCCTTTCCATGAGCATCAGGATAGAGGACACTAACACATTGATACGGAGACCCTTTCTTGGAAAACTGGGGGTGGTTAAAGATGAACGAGTTGCGGTAAAGTAAGGAGTGACCAGCAGGTCGTCGTAACACAGCGTCTGGCGGAATCCCACGGGGATAGGGCAGGTACACACACTACGCGGCGCTAAAGAACTGAATTTACAAATTGATACAATTACACGCTATCTCCAACTTTGGCGCTAAAACAGTTGGAATTAATACCGTTTACCTCCCCCCTCGCCCCCCTACGTAAAAAGGGACCACACACGCTACATAACGGCTGCAGCCACATTACGCGAGGACCGTCCGACGTACTCGCAGTACTTGTGTCCCGCGTGCTCACCTGCATACTAATGCCGACTCCATGTAATAGATATTTATGTGCACACTGTCTCCGCAGGTAATGGCCCGGGCCAGTACACAGTGGCGCGCCAATATGGCCACGCACTGTAATTGGATGGTCTGAACATTGGCATATTTGTAGGTAACTGTCACAGCCACAATCAGTTACCTACAAATATGTCACACTACATGTTGCACCTACCAAACCGCACTGGGCCCGCGTGGTGAATTACAGCCCACTCCCTCTCACAGAGAGGAGGCCGGTGTCCCAGCAGTGGGAACATAGGCTGATGGTGCAATGTATGGGGCAGCTGATAATTTTTTCGCTATGACGATGTTTGTCCGATGGAGAAACACGTTCAGTTTGATGGTCTGTAGCACACCCTTAAGTATGTATATACCCTTTCCGTTACACCCTGTATAACATTCAAATTGTTCTCACAGTAAACAGCTCAAGGGCGGCACTGAAAATTTCGGGAATCAAGGAAGTGACACAACATTACTATTTAAAAATGTATTTATTGCTTTTCGAAGTATTCTCCGCGAAATTTGACACATTTTTCCATACGATGGAACCAATCATTGAAGCAACCATTCCATTCGGAAGTTGGGGTCACCAAAATGGCCGTTTTGTAGGCGTCCACAGCTTCTTCAGGTGATGAAAATCTCTGACCACGCAATTTATTCTTTATTTTAGGGAAAGTATAGAAATCATTAGGGCGTAGGTCGGGGCTGTACGGCGGATGGTCTAATAATTCTATGTTTTCTTGTTCTAAAAACTCTTTTGTTCTGTGCGCGGTGTGAGAACTCGCATTGTCGTGATGGAGGATGATGCGGCGGTTGCAGTTCTCTTTTCAGAGTTCAGAAACGACCTGTGGCAAACAAATGCTAGCATACCATTCTGCATTAGCCGTTCTTTGTCCCTCAAGAGGAATAGTCGCAACATGGCCGGTTTTGGAAACAAACCTGGCCACCATTTTTTTTGCAACACTCCGTGAACGAACAATTTTTGTTGGCTTTAACTCATTTTCGAACAGCCAAACTCGTGACTGGTTTTTTGTTTTGGGTTCGTACGCGTATATCCAGGATTTGTCACCTGATACGATGTTGTATACAGCATTTGAGGATCCTGCGTGGAATCTGTCGAGAGTTCTGACGCACCAAGTAACGCGAGCCGCTTTTTGCTCTTCACAGAGCTGATGCGGTATCCATCGGGAAAACAACTTTTTTAAACCTAATTGTTCATGCAAGATTATTTGTATTTGACTCATGCCAATGTCTAAAGTTGCCTGAATTTCACGGTATGTCACATATCGATCTTCCTCAATCAGCTTACGCACAGCATCAACGTTTTCTTGGGTGACTGCAGTTTTTGGATGACCTTGACGGGGATCATCACTGAGCTTGACAAGTCCACGTTGAAATTCAGCAAACCAGCGATAAATTGTGGTTTTGGATGGGGCTTCATCACCAAATGCAGAAATAATCCGGTCAACACACTGTTTTTGTGTTAAACCACTCCGAAAGTCGTAATAAATCATCGCTCCTGAATTTTCTCGAGTCAATTCCATTTTCTCAACGATTAAACAAGTTTGACAAACAAGACCGAGAATCTTTTTTTAAATAAATAAATGGTATTCGATTTTTTAAAACCAAGGAGTTTTCTATTAAAAAGATTTTAATATGACGGAAACAGTGGAAATATTCCATTCCCGATACTTTTAGTGCAGCCTGTGTATTAAACATACACAATGTTCGCGTAGTTTGAGGGACGTATCTCTTTAATTGTGGTGCGTTCTAGTTTCCAGAAAAAAAGCTACTTTATGTAGCAAATTTACTTTATGAAGAGTATAAGGAAACAGTTTCGTTTACTTACAAAAGAAAACAACTCCTCTTTTGAACAAAACTTTTAGGTAAGTATTTATTTTCCCATGGAGCCTTCATTATTTATTTCCAACTACAAAGGCGCTCGAAATGTGTAATTCTATACGAAATGTTAGTACAACGCTGGGAAACACAGCACACATGACGAGCGGGTGACAGCACACGTCGTCACACGGCCGCGCTTCCCAAAGCAGCCACATCACAATAGTCTTCACAAACGTCACCTCGCTCATTTTCAATTAGGAAATGAGCGACTGAACGAAAACCTCAGCCATAAAGTAGTGCTACAGTCAGAAATTCAGATACAAATAAACTAAACTACACAACCAATCACAGAACTGGAAAATTGGAAGTTAGTGGTAACGGGCAACAGTGTAACCTAAACAAATTCTTGCTCACTCACTATTATGAGTAAGGAATTATGGCAAGTAGTCGGTTCTGAGCGGCACTTCTGTGCTTCTGTATGCGGTGTCGCGCGGTGTGGCCACTGCACACGGCTCGCAGGCGCTCACAACTTCGCCTAATTAGTACCTCCGGTGCCTACTCCACACCACCTGTACTGCACGCATCGCCACCACTATTGCGCCAATTCTAAGGTTCAAGGTCGCGTGTGCCAGGTGCACGTTGCTGGAGTTATTACCGGAGGCACGCGCGCTCGACTCGGTTACCGATTGTATTTACATGAACAGCGTCGTTTGTTAAATAACTTCGCGTTCTGTAAAGTGTTGTCACATACAATCACTATGAAATAAGACAGTCATTTACACTTAGTATCAAAAACTATATTGAAATATTTACTGATACGAGCTACTAGAAGATGAACATCGCAGTGGATGACCATATGGGCGCGAACTAGCAGATACGGTAGGGATGTACCTGGGACTGTCCTCGACATAATAAGCTTTCCAATTTGAATTACGTTTAACATTGCAGTGTTTCTTGGCGAACATGTATAGATGGTATCTGTTAGATGCTTGCTCGCAGTCGCAGGTAAGTTCCCGGGAGTCATTACACGACGGCACTACAGCCGACGCACGGCGTGCGACGGTGCATCGCGACTCCGGGGTGGTGTAGCTATGTAATGTATCTGAGTGTAACCTTGCAATTTCGATTGCGAATTACGGCAATACACCTAGTTTTAGAAAGAGTACGCCTCTGAAGGACGACGTCTCTGCCTGGCACACTTGCCACAGTATGTCTACTTTACATTTTCTTTTTTCTTAATTTAAATATGTTTCGTTCTCCTGTATCGCGGGTGCGTTTACAAACATTTAAATTCATTGCATACACTAACAGCCAGACGCGGAACAATTACTTGTAGACCATACAAATATGTGTTCCGGGCGGAAAGCGAACTCGCGACACGCAGCGCCAACCGCGCCGTCGAACTATAAATTGGAAATATGGACGGGCCTCACCGCAATGCCAGAAAACTCCTAAATCACTACTTACTACAGGCATACTGCATTGCGATTTTATTTGTTTGTATTGCGTTGCGCTGGGGCCCGATGCGGCTGTAATGCGCGCTTAGCTTTACTATAAAATCGTATTTAGGCATTAATTTCAGTGTCACTTAGTGTTCATGTAAACTGGCATTTCTGTATTATTGTTCATAAGTGCGTAGCTAAGAGCAAAATGAGTGCGTCCATCATCGATAAACTACATATCAACAATAGTCGTGACCGCACGCCGCGCCGTGCGGCGTGCGGTCACGACCGCTCGGACCCGCTCGGACCCGCTCGGTTCCAGACGACACTGATCGGCGCTAATCTCACTTATCTGATGGAAATAGGCTCCAGTTAGTTTCAACTAATGCGATGTGCTGCAATGTCACCTGAGTCTGAGTGGGTACTGCGGGCAGGGAGGCTCTCTTTGTGGGCGACACCACCGCCGCCGCGCCGCCGACTCTGATGGGGTGGCTCCAGCGCGATAATACCGGACGATGTTCTCCAAATATTTTTGTACTTTATTGTAATTTCAATTACAGCAAATTGCAAAACGACTGCTCATCATATTCACCTTTAAAAGCTTTTTATACGTATCCAAAAAGAGGAACAAATTATTAAAGAAAATCAGAAGACATTGTACTACACCTAGGTACTATGTCTTCTAAGCATCCATGGCTGTCCTTGTCCAGGCAAGCAGTTCTTACAAACTTGCGAAACGAAATAATAATGCCAAGAATAAACAACGAGGAATAAAATAAAGTTGTTATTCCGCTAATCTGAAGCCGAGCCTAATGTCACGTTCATGAGGTCGAGTCGCTCTCATTTGAATTTTTATAACAGCCGTCGCTTTAAGTCCCAAACGTTTCATCTTTACTTGGAAAATACAGTTTTATACCCCGAGCGGCGCGCGACGAGCCGAAACAAATGTTTTCAAATGTGGCTCCGGGCTACAAGCGGGCTTAAAACGAAATATAGAATGGTTTTGAACATTCCATATGCAAACTACACAGGATTTTCAATAGATTTGCACGAAACTTGAATATAAACCTATTTGGCTGAATCATTCGACCATTATCGATATACATACATGAAAAAAAAAATAACAAACACAGTCTCACACAAAATGGTTTTGTTTTAGTTTTACCAGTCATGGCTGTTGTGAACGAGCGAATAGACACAGATAAATTATAGTGTCATTCTTACCAAAGATCATAAATTATGACTAGAACTAATTATGAAGCTAAAGTGTCGGTCTATTACCATTTGCCGTCTCGGTACCGCCACTACCCTCACCCCGGCATAGCGCGGCACAGCGCTGTACCGAGCGGCACAGCGCCCCTGGCGCACATTTACATGCAATCTCGTTTCAATTTTACCGAATGCGCCTTTCGCGTAATCCTCATACTCTCCAAATGGAACTTATTTCGTATGAACGCTGTAAGTACTACTGATATTAAGGCTTGAGGCAAATATACCCGCTATAACTTCGGAGACGAGTTTTTACTCGACGGAATAACTGAGTTCATCTCATTCTGTCGTACTCTCGCGCTGTACTGTTTAAACTGAATGTATTTAATAATTCCGTGCGCGCGGAACAAAGGCGGACCGCATGACAATGGAGATTTCTGAGTAGTTCTGATGAGCCGATACCCGCTAAATATTTAATGGTCCGATCTACCCCGCCCCCTCCTACTACCCCGCGCCTGCCTACCCAACTCCCGGCACCTCCGACAGTCAGCCAATCTATCCGACTTGTCATCGACGCGGTGTCTGCAGCAGAGTCTGCAGAGTTCAGACGGAGAGTTGACACGGTTGAGCGGTAGCCATTATGAAAGCTTCCTACTTATTTAATTCGCATCATTGATGAAATTGCGTGGGTGTAGTTCAGCGGGCAAGTATTGGGCTTTACATCAGGATTGTCTGAGTAACAGGAGCCGAAAGGCACTTGTTCTCCCCGTCACGCGTCATGTCATTGTGATATATTTTTTGTTCTGGACCTGGGATCCTTCTAATTACGTACATATTAGAGGTCAAAGTTCCAACTTTTTCACAAGTATTTTTTTGAATACTAGTTTTTAAGTTTATAACCCGTTTACTATTCAATGCAACAATCAGCACAATAAAGTTTTGAGTGCGTCACTTTGAGTTATACCGTATAAAGTGATTTATCAGCTCAAAAAAAATATGTTGCTTCCCAGCAATCATTTTTGTGTAAATTTACTTAGTTTGATGTACAGGCAGCTTGTTTACCGGCTCGTGAAGGGTCCTTGACACCGTGTACACAGGCTCGCCCCCTATTACATGGGGTTTCAAAATAACAAGTGAAACGTGGGTACACTTAAACTAAACACCCCCAACCCTTCGATTTTGTTTTAATAACATAACGCCCCTGTAGACATGGGTGTTATGTTATGAAAACAATTGTTTATAGTTACACTAGCTGGTGCCCGCGACTTTGTTCGCGCGAGTTGTGATGTGGGATGTAGGTACTCAACAAAGTTTAATATAATTAGCGAGTGTTTAGTTCGACTAATAAATTCATTGTGTGTCGCATCAACTTGTTGCTTAGTGCTCTGGTGCGGGGCTATCGGCTGACGTGGGGCGGAGCAGAGCCGTTACACACTGGGGCACTTGTCTCGGTACGTATAAATCACTTGATGAAGTGGTCTAGATAACTTGAAACAAAGTTATAATCATGACATAGTATTGTTTGCAGATGACACTTCTCTTTTATTTAAACTCAAACGTCAGCAGATAGTTACGGACGAGGTTAATAGCGCCCTGGCAAAAGTCGTTAATTGGTTTAATGTTAATAATCTACTCCTAAATGAGAAAAAAACCAAATGTATTAAGTTTACGATGCCCCATGTAAGACAAGTAGAAACTAGAGTACTAATCAAGGATGAAGAGTTGAAACCGGAAGATAGCACAGTGTTCTTAGGCATAACTCTGGATGCCAAGCTACAGTGGGGCCCGCATATAGACAAATTGTCAAAAAAACTTAGCTCTGCAGCATACGCCGTTAGAAAAAATCGTGATTTAACTGATTTAGAGACAGCCCGTTTAGTTTACTTTAGTTATTTCCACAGCGTGATGTCGTACAGTATTCTCTTGTGGGGCATTGCCGCCGATATTCAGACAATATTTGTTTTGCAAAAAAGGGCAATTCGTTCAATTTATAAATTAAGTCCCAGATACTCCCTCAGAGAAAAATTTAAAGAGAATTATATTCTTACTGTGCCCTCTCAGTTTATTTATGAAAACCTTTTGTACGCACATAAAAACATTAATTTGTTTAAAAAATACAGTGGTAGCCACAACATAAATACGAGGAACAAACACAAATTTGTTGTTCCTGCAACGAGGCTCAAAAAAGTAGGGGGTACGTTCAGATGCCAATGTATACGTTTTTACAATAAGCTTCCGAGCCATATTCAAGCGCTAAACCTAAATAAATTCAAATCGTTTATAAAAAGGAAGCTATGCTTGAAAGCCTACTATCATGTAAATTACTATCTCGAAGATAAAAAGGCTTGGGATTAAACTGCTCCAATGAAATTTGCTTTGTGAATGTCGAAATTTCGGAATTAGCTTGTTTATTGTTGATTCCTTTGTTTATTGTTAATTCCTTTATTTTATTTTATACACTGTGACATTTTTTATTTTATTTTTACCTTATTTTTTATTATTTTAGTTGACATTTACCGATTTGACATGAATACTTATTTCAGTATTTGATTATTTTTTTACTTTACTTTTTATTATTTTGATGTGACATTTACTGATTTTACATTTATTGATTTGACATAAATATTTTTACTTTTTTTATTATTATTGTGACATTTATTGATATTCGTGATTTTTTAAAATTCATTTCGTTAATTATTATTAATTACATTTGATTATTGTGAATGTGAGGACCATGTAGGTCACATTTTATTTTTTCGTAATTTATTGATCTTCTCCCACCACTATCTGGCAGTTTGAGTACTTTAAGCGACCTACCCAATGTCCTTTCTTTGGTATTGTTCGTCGTTTCGTTGAGCTCCTTGAGTTATAAGTCGAGCTACACGATAACTGACAAATGCTTGCACTGACTGGACAGGTCCACTCAAATCTGTGTGGTTCTTTCTTCAAAAGACCATTTCAGACACGTATCTGCATAGTCCTCATGTGAGTTTGCCAAGATTTTGTCTGAACCTTAAAAGAGACTGTGACCTCTGAGTTTGTTTCGGCTGTTTCTTCTCAGAGTAGTCAGGTACGAAACACCGGCCCCATCTAGTTTAAAAAAATTGACGTGTAAAAGAGTTTGTAAAAACCTACTTGCAAAATAAACATCATTTATCATTCATTTATCATTTAAAGCTTTTACTATTATGTATTCTATGGTGAAAGTTTTGGAAGGTAAATTAAGTCTCGTTGATACCTACTAAAACTCTCACATATCTGCGGGAACTTTTTTGACAGATTTTTGAAATGAAAACTTCTTCAGTCGCGTAGAGCAGGTTTTCGTACTTAACAGGTTTTGGGGAAAAGTTATGGATTCGCGTGACGTATTGCGCCAAAATAGCCACGCGAATGGTTTAATAATTCAAATGAGAACATTATAATTTTTGTTTTTTTTACTGTCTATAGGCTCGTGCTTGACCACTATCTCACCTGATGGTAAGCGATGATGTGGTCGACGGTGAGGCAAGTAATTCCTCTGTTTTGAATTTTCTGATCAAGGTAAAGCAACGGTAGCCAAGAAACGTCTGTGGATGGGTGATCACGGTTAAGCGACAGTTGCCCAGGTCAGTATGTGGATGGGTAATCAAGGTAAAGTAACGGTTGGTCAGGTCAGTATGTGAATGGGTGATCAAGGTAAAGTAATGATTGCCAAGGTCGGTATGTGGATAGGTGATCGAGGTTAAGCATATTTAGATGGACACAGCGCGCTACTTGCCGAAATATATCGCTCTGCCACGCGCGACACCGGCGCCGGTGTGTGCCGTGACGTACAGACACAAACGTGTACCCAATACCCAAACAGTCGAGCCTAAGCCGAAATGGTCGCGCCTGAATTGTCCCCACAATAATTCTTCCTTCACAATATTATCTAGAAATACCTGACATTCCCGAGCGAGCCCTCTGTTTTCAAAAAACATAAGTTTGGCGGAACATGTAGGTATGAGTTCGTTCCCGGTGAGAATGTTATCCAGCGCGGAGTGTCGCACTAAATCATTTTTCACGAAAACGTTTTTGGGTCACGTCGGCGACAGAACTGGATGCGTGCGACCGCGGCCTGCGCGTCGTACTAACGTGCATACAAAGTAACCGCGCGCAATACGTGCTACAGAATAAGCTGCCAAAAACACACCACGCATGCATATCAAGCAAGGAGCGAAGTACGACCTACTGAAGTAGCAACACTAAAACCAGGTAACGAGCTCCAGCTGTACGCGAGGGTGCGCAGCGAGAGCATTCATTATTTTATCCAGAACAGGTTTTGAGTTAATATCTCTGGATGATTCAAAGATTCACCTCCTGTTTTTTGTTAGGTTTGTATAGCGCTCTGCAGCATATCTAACAGCTACATACTCTAGCGCTGCATCGTCGAGGCGGCGGCGCGGCGGCGGCGGCGGCGCGGCGGCGGCGGCGGCGCGGCGGCGGCGGCGGCGCGGCGGCAGCGCCGGGGGCGGCGGGGGTGCGGCGCCTGCGGGTTGCAGCGAGGTTAAGGTGGATGTTGTAAAATAATTGTCTTTGACACCTTTTTTAAAAAGAAATTGTTTTTTGAAATGAAAAAAAACTGTCACTGAAGAAAAATACAGTATGTTAGGTTAAACGAGGGACATATTGAGGGAGGGTATTCAGTATTCGATTCTCGTCCCAAATATGTAATAAACCTATAACCTTAATTTGTGACGTAATTGTCCTATGAAATACATTATTCATAAACACTGAGCGCGCAAGAAGTGAACTTGTAAACAGTAAAATAGTCACGCGGCAAAACATGTGCCTATCTTGCCGAAAAGGAAGCGCGTACGCAAACCCCGCCCCTTTCCTTTGAATTTTCGCCGATGCACCGACGGGACACACCCCCGCGCTGACCGCAGTCCATGCGTGTGCGCCGCTATTTCCGCATGTCGAATATTGCGCTTCCGCGTATTCCTTAAACAACCCCGCTTAATTCGCGATAAGTGTGTCCTGTTAACGTAATCTTAAATAATAATCAATAATTCCGCGTATTCCATAAACAGCCCCGCTTACTTCGCGATAAGAGTGTCCTGTTAACGTGACCTTGAATAATAATCAATAAAAATGACGTCTTATCAATATTCCAATGAAGAATATTGGGATATGGTTCGTGCCTACATGTTAGCAAATGTTAGTGTGCCATTAATTTGTACCGAGTGATGTTTCCCAACCGCCAGATTCCGTCGTACAATCTCATGCTGGGTGTAAACAAGGAAGAGTTAAAGGTACGTATCACGAACGCTTCTAATAGTGTAAGAAGTGATTCGTTTGTTTTTAACCGATAAGACAATATGCGAAAACGTGCCGAAGTTTGCATAACACGAGGAGGTGCTCATTTTGAACAATTTTTAAGATTAGTCTAAAAATGTGTAAATAGTCACTAAATTCGTTGTAAATAGTCAATCAAGTTAATCGTTGTAAATAGGTGTGATTCCATTAATTAAATACGCCAAAAATACTAAGTGCATAATAATTAACTTATCACAATCAACATTTGCAATGAAGATTTAAAATGTTTAAAGGTTTAAAGTATGAAGGGAAAATGGATAGGTATACCTAAGAGTCATTGACCCGATCACATGTTCTGCGATAGTAATAAGTCGCTAGCGCAAGGGTGTTTACACGTTGCGAGACATTTGCGAAATTTTTGGTATGGTTCTGCTTGTTATTTATCAGTGTTTTTTTTTTGTTTATATTTTTATTAGTATCATGTTAGCATGTACTATTATGGGTTTGAATATGTCCCTCGTTTAACCTAACATACTGTATAAGAAAGTCTACTACTAATTCTGTGATCCCTTTTATTTGTAATCGTTGCATCCAATAAAGTGATTCCCGACCCATTCTGCAATAGTGGACACGCCAGGGTAGACCGCGAAATTTAAGTTTTGTTACGTTTTTCGCAATTTGCCAGTCAGTGTCCGGCTGTATGTTGATCAAAATATGATTAGCGAACGTAATATGCATGTATTTTCACAATTATTATAATATTTTGAGTTCTATCCCATTAAATGACTTTTCATCAAAAAGTCATTCAATGGGATTAAATGAACTACCCTGTCGCTCGCTATCACCTTAAACCGAAGCTAACGTAAAGGCGCACGGTCACGACAGCAAAACAAAACGAGGCAGAGCACAAACAGGCGCGGCTTTTTAGCGGCCAGTGTGTGCGGTGGCTAATGGTCGCGGGGTGGGCAGAGTGTTCAGTGCAGCCGCCTCGGGTGACGCGCCTGCACGGAAGTTGGAAGTACTTAACGGTACGTACGAGTATGTACGTGTTGTACGTGTGTACTGCAAGAAACGGTTCAAACTGTATTAAGACAACGTTGATCAAAATAACCGATTACACTCATTTTCATGATATTCAGTTGTTGTAGAGGAAAATTGAGTGGCTTAGTCCTACGAGTCTTGTTGAAAATGGAATCGTTACCTACAGGTCCTCTTTTTAACAAGGACTTCTATAAAGAGACGTTTATGTATTCCACAAGCGTCTTCTTTTGTTTTTTTTTCTGAAAACTTCGACACTACGTACGTGGATGTACGTATAATGCGATATTGAGGAAAAACGAGGGCAGCGCCAGCCATTGCATACTATCTCTACGAGACGAGGTCTGAGCAAACAGCGCACTATCAACATTGCATCAGCACACAGCCGGCACACAGGCAGCACACACGCGGCACACACGCGGCACACACGCGGCACACAGGTGCCACGCGCGCGACACACTGACACACACACGTGACATGGCGGCGCTGCTCGAGAGTTCATTTACATCGCGACCACATCCTGTTATCGCTGTCGTGATTATTTTTTTACTTGTTTCTAAACAAACATTACAGTTTTCTTGCCGTGAGCCACAACGCAACGCCAATCTGGTGAAGGATTGGTTGTTTTGTAGGAATAACAGTAACTGTCTTCATCTTTACAACTCCAAAAAACCTAACGTAGAACATTTAGATTATCAAATAATACAATATTTATACTCATTACCACTTTCTTAGTGCGTAGATGTGGGGAATTTTAGGTTAACTTTCAGCAAACAGTTATGCTGAAGGGGCCCGTATGAGTTATTAGCTCGAGCCACTTCTTGTGTAGGTACGCTACCTCACAGGTGTTGATTATTTAAATCAAAGCAGTAGCACTAATTAAACTTTTATTTTAAATAACTTAATTACGAATAACAATAGGACACTAGTTAAAGTAAACAAAGGTCAGCGAGGAAGCGTACGCAAACCAAGCGAAAACGAAGTGAGACGACACATTGTTAGTCCGTGGTTTAAATACTACAAATCACATATATATTAAGGTTTACTTTTGCTAATTACTTTTAGCAGCTCGCTACTGGCCAATCATGGCCGTGCTTGATATAAACATAACGAATCGTATTATTTATTTATTTATTTATTCATTAACACTTACATACTTATACTTTTTATTTCATACTTATTATGTGATGTAGTGGTGGCGTGACTTCTTGCCGAGGTCTCGCCGCTCATTAGCGGCAGCGGGTGTTGTAGCAGTTCTGGTCGCGCCATCGCCAGCCGGCTCCTTCCCACCACATACAGCGGTGGTGCAATGTTGACGTCATGGCTAGCTAGGCGGCGCCCGCAGTTCCGGCCACCAACGTCAGATGGCGCTCGCTCCACGAAGTAGCCAACAAAATAATGCGTAACCTCTCGTTATCCTAACACCAGCATCATCATCATTATGTTCCTGCCCTTATTCCAATGTATAGCGGTCGGCGCAGCATGTCTTCTTGTTCCATACTACTTTATTACTGGGCATCTCAGCAATAACATCCTTTCCATTTTTTATATTTATTTCCATGTTTCGCAAAGTCCATCTATCGCTTCTTTGATCTTTCTCTACTCTTATAGCCATTCATACTTAAAACTTTCCTCACGACATTTTCCTCATTCCTCCGCATCACATGCCCAACCAAACAAAAGCATAATAATAATTAACAGTCTAGACAAATACAACAAAAGATATCTAAACAAGAACTGCTTAAAAAAATTCTCACACCGCCTCAACCTTATCTTAAAAAGCAACCTCAATTCAAGAAACACAATTAAAGCCATCAACACCTTTGCAATACCAATTCTCACATACTCGTTCGGAATTATACGATGGTCAAAGACTGATATTAAAAAACTACAGCGCACTATTCATACACTCCTAACAAAACACAGAAAACACCATCCAAAATCATGCATACAACGACTCACACTTCCACGCCAAGAAGGAGGGAGAGGATTAATAGACATACAAAATTTACACAACAAACAGATACTTTCACTCAGAGCATACTTTCATAAAAAATCAGAAAATTCTCCTCTACACAAGCAAGTAACGGAGACAGATAATAAATTGACACCACTAAACCTACAAAACCGAAACACGCAAATCAATGAACACATCGTAAGTACACAACAAAAAATAGCAGCATGGTCTGAAAAAGCCCTACACGGAAGACATCGAGCCTACCTGAGCCAGCCACACGTCAATAAAATAAAGTCGAACGAATGGCTCAAACGAGGCGAATTGTTTCCCGAGACCGAGGGTTTTATGATGGCTATACAAGATCAAATAATTGCCACTCGTAATTACAGAAAATATATCATAAAAGACATAAATCAGCCAACTGACATGTGCAGACATTGCAACAATGCCTCCGAAACTATACAACACTGCATAACAGGAGCATGTAAATCACTTGCACAAACCGATTATAAACACCGTCATGACCAAGTCGCGGCAATCATACACCAACAGTTAGCATTTAAATTTAAACTAGTTTCTGAAATGATACCGTATTATAAATATAAACCAGAAGTAGCATTAGAAAATAACGATCAAAAAATTTACTGGGACCGAACTATAATAACCCATAAAACAATTCATTACAATAGACCCGACATTACCGTTCACGACAAAACCAATAAAACAGTTTATCTGATAGATATAGCAATACCTAACACACATAATATTCAAACCACAATCTCCGAAAAGCTCAGTAAATACCAAGATCTTGCAATTGAACTGAAAACCCAATGGAAAGCACAAACTGTTCATATAGTCCCCATTGTTCTCTCATCTACTGGTATTATACCCAAATCTCTCACACAAAGCCTCAACACTCTACAGATGCCCACTCACACACTTTACATGCTGCAAAACGCCACCATTCTTAATACCTGTCGAATCACCCGCAAATTTCTGACTTCTTCTACATTATTTTTTGCAATTTATTGGATATAACATAGCAGCGTCATACTGCCGCAGCACGCGAGGTGGAGGCGGCGTGTGCATCCTCCTGCAAGATCATGTTGACTTCAAAGAGAGAAATGATATAACGAATATGTCCATAGAATATATTTTAGAAGTATGTGCAATTGAGTTACCCAGAGAAAATATATTATTAGTAACAATGTATTGGAATAGAAGAGAGGAAGAAATATTCATTAGCCAAGTAAAAGGTATCGTAAATTATATAAATAACAAGTATTTTAAATGTAATATAATTATAGGTGGAGACTTTAATATAAATATTTTAGAGGGAAGTGTAAAAACTAGCCAATTCCTAGACCTAATGCTAGAATATAAACTTACACAACACATAAAAACACCCACACGAATAACGCAAACTACATCTACATGTTTAGACTTGATATTTACAAACACCAACACAAATAAAATATATACAACAGTAGAAGAACTAGGTTTTTCAGACCATAGCGGAACAATTATACACATCACCATACCAACACAACATTTAGCTACACAAACAACTTGGTACGTCAAAAAAAGATTATTTAACAACACGAACATTTTAAAGTTTAAGTCAAAATTAAATGAATACGATTTGAATAAAATCCTAACTAAAAACCAAAATATAAATGAAAATTATAAAGCATTTCATGATACAATAACAAATATCCTTTACCTTTGTATACCAATATGTAAAGACAAACTAAAAACCAAAATTAAAAAACACTGGTTAACGACGGGCATCAAAATCTCCTGTACAAACAAAAGATTGTTAAAAATACTCACACTTAAAACAAAAAATCCTATCATTACAAATTATTATAGAAAGTATGAAAAAATATTAAAAAATCTGGTTACGGCATCAAAAAAGATGCAATATATGAATAAAATAAAAAAAAATCTAACAATAAAGTTAAAACCATGTGGAGTATCATAAATGAGAGAACTAATAAAAAACAAAAAAAGGAGCATAATACCTAATATTAAATTGCAAATAGATAACGACTTTATATCCGAACCTAAACAAGTAGCCAACATTTTTAATAATTTCTTTGCGTCCATTGGAGAAAACAGCGACAATTCATCTAGTAGCAAACCGGGGAGCACCTCTGTACTAAATCCCACGGAGAACACGATGTTTCTTGGCCCAATAGATGCTTGGGAAGTAAACAAAATAATTAAAAACCTAAAAAACAAAAGTAGTCACGGGATTGACGAAATACCACCATTGCTTTTAAGACAATGCGCAGATGAACTTACCTTACCGTTTTACCTGCTACTGAACCAGTCATTTGACGAAGGTATCTTCCCGGATCTATTAAAAAAATCTTTAATAAAACCAATCCACAAAAAAAATACGAAAACAGATCCAAACAACTATCGTCCAATAGCTCTCTTACCATCAGCCTCCAAATTTTTTGAAAAAGCCATGTGTGACCGCATTTATACGTTCTGCGAGAAATACAATATATTTGATGAATGCCAGAACGGTTTTCGGAAAAATCGTTCCACCACCTTAGCAGTCTATAAGTATATTCAAGGAGCACTTAATATTATTAATACCAAAAAATACGCAATAGGTATATTACTAGATATGACCAAAGCCTACGACAAAGTACAATTTGAGATATTGCTAAACAAATTATACAGAATAGGTATACGCGGAAAAGCTCACGAATGGCTAACATCTTATCTTAAGAACAGAGAACAATTAGTTGAAATAGAATACTTTGACCATAAAAATCCCAAGTGTTTATATAATTGTTTAACTGGTTAGTACAGTTTGTGTTATTTATAAGGTTTAATGTAACATTGGTAAAAGGTACGATGGGGTTGACATATCTGTTTAGATAAAAACCCCAAAAAAAAAATAAAGAGAAAAAAAAAAAAAAAAAGACCATAAAAATAATGAAATAGAAAAAATCCGATCATACACTAAAGCAATTAACGCCTCAATTCCCCAAGGAAGCGTCATAGGACGCCTCTTATTTTTAATATATATTAATGACCTACCAAAGACCATAGAAGGGCCATGTGTCTTATTCGCGGATGATATATCCATATTAGTCTCATGCCAAGACAATGTAAAAATAGAAGAAACTCTCAATTCCATTCTTACTAAAACATGCAACTGGATGAACGAACATAACCTCGAGATAAACTACTCCAAAACCAAATTAATAACTTTCCAGCCTTACCAAAAAACCCCCTTAATTTTAGATTTTATTTTCAATAACTCAAAATTAGAAACTGTTAACGAATTTACCTTACTCGGACTAGTTATAGACATACACATAAACTGGAAATCACACATACAGAAAACCCACTCAAAAATTTCTAAATTCTCCTACGCCCTTCGTGAAATAAAAAAGACCACCAATTTACAAACAGCTCTTACCACCTATTATGCTTATGCTTATGCTTGGCTTAGCTATGGTGTCACCCTTTGGGGAAACAGCACAGGTGCACAAACTCTTTTCACCCTGCAAAAGAAATTGGTCCGAATCCTTGTTAACATTGAGCAAACAGACAGTTGCAAACCTTTCTTTCAAAAACATAATATTTTAACCCTTCCTTGTATATACATTTTAGAAACATGCAAATTTGTGCGGAAACATCAAGAATTATATTCCAAACGCGAAGACATCCAGACACGCTATCTACTCAGACACCGAGCTAGGCTAAACTTACCAAGCTCTAAATTAAAAATGCACTCTAAAAGTCCCTACGTAATGTCCATCAAATTATATAATAAATTACCCGCATCAATAAAAAAAGAAGAAAAAATTAACATATTTTTAAAAAAACTTAGAATGTTTTTGATAAATAAAAGCTACTACTCTGTAAACGAATATCTAAGTGATAGACTTATAAAGTCATAAACTTAACGTAACGTACTTAATCGATACTATTTATAAATTCTTAATTAATACTATCTCTTAATTTATACCCGACTATGTATTTAATTTTAAGCTATTAGTTTCCCTCAAAAAGTACCTTTTTTCTAGATACATAAACATTTTTTTTTTTATAGTAGTTGTTAGTTTTAATATTATATAATTTATGAAAATGCTTTCTCTCTCCAAATTCACTTATTTGCTGTGCCCGACAGGGTCCATATGATCTAATTATAAGTTTACCACCTAAGAATAACATGTGGAATGCAATAAAAGTATTGAGTATTGAGTATTATCATCCACATTCTCTATCTAAATCTCACCTTACATCCTTGGTTCTGACCCGCGTGTAAGGTTTCTAATGCTCTCTTAAATGAGAAGAAACAAAAAGACAAAGAAAAAATAATAATAATAATAGACCTTGCAATTGACAGACGTCACATATAATTTGGAATTTGACACGAATAAACGATGATGTTTTTATAAAAGCATGATAACAAGAGCAGCTTCACGACGTGCACTCCCACCACCCCCGGACTCGTTGCTGAGCTCCGCCTCGCCGCCGCCGGACCCCGGATCACCTGTGTCACCGGCGGCGGCAGTCGCGTCGAGCTCCAGTGACGAGTATTTCTCCCCGCCGACGTCGCCAACACCTGTACGTCGGCCGGGGCGAGGCCGGCCACCAAGAAGCTTGGGACTTAGGGGCCAACCGGCCCCGAGCCGGGTCCCCGCTGCCGGTGGTTGTGTGCCGCGCATGAGATGGACTTATTCCATTAATGAAAACGTCATGCGCGCATACTATGGGTCTACAGAGGGGGGAACTAACCTCACCGCGTACCGTGTTAGGATGCTGTCTATGTTTCAGGAACTTGAACCGACTGTCAACGTTTCGGCCCAACGGTTGTCGGATCAGGTGCGGGTCATCCAACGCAATCACATGTTGGACGACGCCGCACTTGATAGGCTGTGCTCAGAGGTACTGAGCAACCGTATCATCTTGACTTCTTCACAAACCACGTTACAAACCAGTTTTGCTAATGATGCCATTCCACCGCGGCCCAATTTTACTGTTGTAGAGGAAGATGATAGGGTTGCCACGGTAAGTAGCCAGTGCAACGATCAATTGAGGAGTGCTCTGGAAGATGCGCTTCGCGAGTATCGATCCACTCCTACCCAACTTAGGCCCCGATTACCGCGGTTACCCATGCATAAGAAAAATAGGGCGCTGGTGTGTGCCTTGGACGCAACTCAAAAATATTTTTGAGAGTAGTGAGAACCTCGTTGATACGCACTCGATCTTGTATTGTGGGGCTGTAGCGGCTTGTCGTTTAGCTAACGTCAAATTCCCAAATTTTGACGTAGCTACTCGACCAAAACCAGCCGTACCAGCCTGGCAACGCAGGATCGAGTGCCGTATCGATGGGGCCAGGGTACTCATCGGCAAACTATACTGCTTCAGGGAGGGCAATACACGCCCACGTGTGATGCGCTTTGTGAGGCGGGCATTCTTGGGGACTGGAATCAGCCCTCAAGAATACATGTCCCGAGTCACAGAGCGCATCGACTTCCTGAAGCAGAAAGTTTATGCATGGGCGAACCGTATTCGGCGGTATAAGCGCAGGGTTGATCGGTACTCGCAGAATCGCATGTTCCGGAGTGATGAAAGGTGGGTATACAGAGATTGGGAGCGACCCAAACAAAATATGACAGACGTATGCCGTCCAGATGATGCCACCACTAGTTCATTCTGGCGCAGCATCTGGTCGGTACCCGTCTGTCATACTGAGGCTGACTGGATGCGAAATGTCGAGCGAGTGTGTGAATCTATACCAGAAATGGAAAAAATTATAATAACACCGTTAGATGTTGCCAGAGCAGTTCGTCCGTTACCGAACTGGAAATCTCCGGGACCGGACGGACTGCACAACTTCTGGCTTAAATGGCTGAGTAGTTCACACACTCGCCTGGCATCTCAATTCCAGTCATGCTTAGAGTCTGGGTCGCTACCACAGTTTCTTACAACGGGTGTTACCCACCTGCTTCATAAGTCCGGTAGTCCTGCGGAACCCAGGAATTATAGACCGATCACGTGTTTGGCGACGGTTTATAAACTTCTTACATCCATTTTGAGAGTGAAGATTAACAAGCACATCGATAGTAATTCCATTATGTCGGCCTCTCAAAATGGATGTAGGAATGGGTCCCGTGGTACTAAGGAGCTACTCCTCATCGACATGGCCATTAGCCAACAGGTTCGTCGATCCCGCAAGGATCTGTCAACATGTTGGATAGATTACAAGAAGGCCTACGACTCTGTGCCACATACATGGCTCATGAGGGTGCTGGAGTTGTACAAGATTGATGCAACTCTACGCGCCTTCCTTGAGTCGTGTATGAGGCAATGGAGGACGGTCCTTCTATATCCAGGATGTCGACAGATCCAGGGGAACGATGAGCCTGTATGGATTAAACGGGGAATATTTCAGGGCGACAGTCTGAGTCCTCTTTGGTTCTGTCTAGCCCTGAATCCTCTAAGCACACTGCTGGAGGATTCAGGTCTAGGCTACCGGTTGAGGAGAGGTGGTCAGGTTACATCTCACCTTCTTTACATGGATGATCTGAAACTCTTTGCCCCCAGCAAACTGCCACTGATGGAGCTACTGAAAGTAACTGAAAATTTTAGTAGTGCCATCAGGATGGAATTTGGTGTGGACAAATGTGCAGTCATGTATGTAAAGCGAGGGGAGATTATGGAATCCGAGGGACTTCAGCTCTCTGATTCCATACACCTAAGATCCCTTTTCTCATCCGAAAACTATAAGTATTTGGGTATGTCGGAAGCGTTAGGCATTAACGTAGCTGACATGAAGCAATCGTTGAGGGAGCGCTTCTTTGGTCGCCTGAAGAAGGTACTAAATAGCCTTCTTTCAGGTGGGAACAAGGTGCGCGCCTTCAACGGTTGGGTCATGCCGGTTTTAATGTACTCTTTCGGCATACTCAAATGGACTCAGACCGAACTGGACGCCCTGGATAGGAGAGTTCGTACACTGCTGACCGCAAACCGGATGCATCACCCACGATCATCGGTGATGAGACTGTACATCCCGCGGAAGTGCGGGGGTCGAGGCTTTTTAAACGCGAAGACACTCCACAACTGCGAGGTGTGCAGCCTCAGAGAATATTTTTTAAAAACAGAGGTGGGTATGCACCGAGATGTGGTCGCAGTGGACAAGGCACTCACCCCGCTGTCCATGGCTAAAGAGAACTGGCGCAAACCTGTAATACTGACTACCGATGACCGCAAAGAAATATGGCAAGGCAAGGTTCTTCACGGGCGCTTTTACCAGGCTCTTCATGGGTCCGATGTAGATTTTCTAGCGTCCGTGTCCTGGTTACGTTTCGGCGACCTCTTTGGGGAAACTGAAGGTTTTGTCTGTGCGATTATGGACGAAGTTATGCTGACGAACAACTACCGGAAACATATTATGAAGGACGGGACGGTGGACGTGTGTCGGGCATGTCACCGTCCGGGTGAGTCCATCAGACATATTATTTCTGGTTGTTCTAGTCTGGCTAACGGCGAGTACTTGCACCAGCAACTTGCCCTGAAATATAAACTTGTGGAATCTGAGGTACCGTACTACAAGTATGTGCCCGACCCAGTTCTCGAGAAAGACCATGTCACGCTGTACTGGGATCGGCCTATCATTACTGACAGGACTATTGTTGCCAATAAGCCTGACATAGTGGTGATAGACCGATCAGCGCGCCGCGCAATGATAGTCGATGTTACCATCCCACATGACGAAAACTTCGTGAAAGCTGAGAAAGAGAAACAGATAAAATATCTCGACTTGGCTCACGAGGTTGTCGATATGTGGAATGTAGACTCGGCTATCATTGTGCCGATTGTCGTAACGGCCAATGGCCTTATGGCCAAGAGCCTCGACGAACATCTGTCGAAGCTCTCACTAGGCAGTTGGATCAAGAGCCAGATTCAGAAGGCAGTATTCCTCGATACGGCCCGCATTGTGAGGAGGTTCCTGTCTCTGCAGCCCTAACCACCGGTAGCTTGGACCCTGCTCCCGATACCGGTGGAAACCTGTTTTTTATATTTTTAAATGTATTTTTTTTTTTAATAATATTTAAAAATATAAAAAATGAGAAGAAAAATTAATAAAGGACATAATAATAATAAAGCCTTTATTTCCCAAAATAAAATATACATCATTCCATTCCAAACAAAAGCATATCTTTGATAAATGAATTAAAATTTCGAATGAAACCCAAGATTATTCTTTACACTGAAGCCGAGTGAGTCGAAAAGTGCACAACACTGTGACAGTGCAATTGATTGCACTACAAACAAGTGAGCGTAACGAGAACTTTATCTGCTGAGTGTTTTGTTGTTTTAAAATGTCTACGATCTGATTCCAACCGGCGCGAACCAGTTGCAGCTGGTTTGATCCGCCATAAATTGGAATATACCGGTGTAACCTGCCTATCTCTCTTTTCCAATTGGTGCATCTCTCACATTTCTCTTTGCTGGCGCTTCGAGGCTCTTCAGCAGCCGGCAGGACGACAAGGATAGTCTCAACTGTTTTCATTTCATCTTGAATCATCTTTTATAAAATACTAACTTCAGCCCGCGGCAGGAGATGTCAGCAAATCGGAAGGGGTCTGAGAGGGCCGATGCCTGCCAGGGTTGCGGGTTGTTCGAAAGAGATACCGTGCCCCTGGAACGCAAAGGGCTAAGAAGGAACATGGATGGGTTTTAGTCAGTCAAGTCTGACACTCCCTTCCGCTCCGCCCAGAGCGGAAGAAGTCATTTGATGATTTCCCATCCTAAAAAAAGAAAAAAACCCGCGGCTGCGCCCGCGTGGAGTTCGGCAATGCCTACTTGTGTGTTACCCCCGCAAAATAATGTCGAAAAATGCAGTCTTTAAATGTTAAAGTTAGTATATAACATAGAGTATGGATACATAGATGTGGATAGCTGTTGGCCGCGGCTTCGCTCGCGCGCAAGTGTAAGTATGGGCGTTTTTTTTATTATTTTGGATTGTTAGTGACCAAAATAGGTTGAACCAGAATTTATTTTAAATGTCGGATCCGGTCATTAGTACGGACAGAAAATGAATCGGCAAACGTGCCAAAAGTGGCATCACGCGACCTACTTGCCAGTCTACCCACACCTTTCGAGCTCGCTGCAAGGACGACAATGAGTGTCTGATCACGGCTGAGTCAAGACGACCCGGAACTGTACTCCGATTCGTGGTGCCTAATGTTATTGTGTTAGATTGTAATTTCAAATTATTTGTTAGTTCGATTAAAGCAGTTTAACGTCTGTGTGTGTTTTCATAGCACGAAAGCCATGTTCTGCCCACATGATGACCGAGTCTAACGAAATAAATCATCACACTACGACATATACATGTCTTCCGAGCTGCGATGCCGCAGCTTAAATGCCCCGATCCGATGACCACGAAGGCGTGGAAATGACCATGCAGCAATTTTTAAATTCAAAAATACTCAGAGTAAAGAAAACGATTTAACTCCCGGAAAACTATATTAATAATGAATTATTCTCGCACCTCTTTGCAAATGACGTTTACGGTGTTTCTTTTTGGGGCTAAAGTTACTAAGTTACTCCCAAAGCCCACTCCGGAGCATACAACATAAAACTGCCCGTTTAAGAAACAATTATCACTTAAATCAATGCCAGCCATAGCCTAGGGGAGGATATTGAGACATTGTGTATTTTAAATTTTATTATTTGCACCTGGAAAATGAGGTCAAAATGAAAATCCAATATGGCGCCGAAGAAAATTCTCATTTTGTTATCGGCGACCCGGAAACCACGAAAACGACACCCCTGAAGAAAAAACAGAAAATTTTCCTCAGCGACATTCTGGATTTTCTGGAAAACCGTGAAAACGACACACATGAAGCCATTGATAATGTCTAGTCACGCAAGTATAAGTCGCGCAAATATCAGTTCGCGCAAAAGTCCATTCTCGCAACTGTCTTTTCGTGCAAATCGGTTCCCGCAAGTGCCCTTCGCGCAAAAATCTCCTAGCAGTATGAATATGGGGTTTTTTAGCGTATTTGTTCATAAAAACGTGCTAACACTTTGAAATAAAATGCCACCCCTTTTGTCGTCTGCGGGATGGATTTCCAAAAACATTGAAAAACGTGTATCAATTCAATCAAGAAGACCATTTTTATACTAATGTTTCCACCCCCTTTCTCCCGTTTGGATTTGAATTTCCAAAAACGACGAAATACCTATTCGTTTATTTTTCCTAAGAAAACTTCATTATTTTTTTTTCATTCTTCTTACTTCGAAGATGACGGATTCGGCATACTTATAAACTTTCAATCCCTATCTAATCCTCTTAGAGTGTAGATTCTCAAACGCTTACATAAGTATTTATTTATTTCTTACCAGATTGTATATGAATTTTCATACTTTTAACTTTAAAAAATATGATTTTCCATACGAACATTCATCCCCTTTTAAAATCCTTATTCCTTGTATACAAAAGGGAACCTCCGCGCTAACTTTCACCTTTCTAGGCACAAAGCATTGGACTGGGTGTTGATGACTCAGTCAGTCAGTCATTTAGGACTTTTGTTTTTATTTATATAGATTTAATTAATACTTAATTAAAGCCTAGTTCAACACCAAAATAAAACAGCACGCTGCTAGTATTTGTCGTATTTCACTTGTCAACAGACTATAAAGAGTCTGAAACTCAGTCTCGGATTCTTGTTGGTGTTAATTAGGATTCTTAAATATTTGGTGTGTCTACTGTGGCGAGACAAAGGCTCCCCCCCCCCCACACGGCAGGTGGGAGGAGAGAGGGGGGCTCAGTAGTCTCGGCGCTCACTGCTCGTTATTTTTGTTTCCAAACGTTCTCCTAATTTGCCGGCCATTAGCTCAGCCTCATTACTAACTTTTATTGTTCTTTGAAGGAGTTGTCCCTTGCAACACTCCCCCTCCCCCCCCCCCCGCCTCGCCTCGCGTCGCCTCTCTCCTCCGCCCGTCCGGGACGAAACAAACGCGCCCTTGTTTTCCACTGTTATTGAAAGGCTGTGAAAAAGGCCCCTGCACAGAAAATTATATTAATAAACAAGTATTGCCTTCCGGCACCCCACGGCTTCCGGGGACGATTCCCGTTCGTTAAAGTGTTTTCTCTTATTTTTTTAATGTGACAAAATATTCAGTATAATTGAGTTGGTTGTTAAAGTGCTTTCAAATTAATTTGTATAATTGGGTGTTCTGACATCGTACAGTTTTCCCTATCTATTTACATTTTAATCTTCGGGAGGCGGATGAGTAAGTACCTACCTCTACCTACGTAATATTTACAGGGCAATACTCCCACTCGGGTAAAAGCAAATCATTTTAGATGTATATTAAATTCAAAACAATTAACTATAGAGTAAGTTTGAGTATGTATTATGTTCTGTATGGAGTCGGACGTTAAGAATAGCACCATCCCATATCTTCCCGTGGGTGTCGTAAGAGGCGACTAAGGGACTTGCCAGAGAATGGGCAGCAGCGCTCTGTGCTTTTTTTTTGTAACAACCGTACTGCGATTGCCAACCCGTCTGTCTGCCAAGCGTGGCGATTAAGGCAAAACCCTACCCTACCCTAATGAGCGCAATACAAAAATGGCCCCTAGTACCCGGCAGCCCGTCTAACCTCGACTACGGTAGCGGTCGAGGTAATAACGTGGCAAGGGGTGCGAAGAATCTCCGGAAGGGATCCGTCTGCTTATACCAACGACTAGACCTGGCAACTTACAACACGCGAACACTCCGAACTGACGAGAAGAAAACCGAACTCGAAGAGGAATTGAGCAGGTTGCGATGGAGTATTGTAGGATTATCTGAAGTCCGAAGAGAGGGGGAGGACACGATGATCCTGAAATCCGGCAACCTGCTCTATTCCCGAGAGGGTGACCGGCAGTCCCAGGGTGGTGTTTATCGTCCACAAGTCCCTTGTGAATAACGTGGTGAAGATCGAGAGTGTGTCGACCAGGGTGGCGTGCCTTATACTCAGAATATCCTCAAGATATTCGCTGAAGGTCATACAGGTCTACGCCTCGACCTCGGCACACCCCGACGACGAAGTGGAGACCATGTATGAGGATATCTCTAAAGCCATGCATGGTTTCAAAACTCACTTCACCGTTGTCATGGGGGACTTCAACGCGAAACTGGGCAAACGAGACGGGGATGAGCTGCAGGTGGGGCAATTTGGGGTTGGACGTCGGAACCACCGGGGACACCAACTGGCTAGTTTTATGGAGAAGGAGGGCCTCTATATGATGAACTCCTTCTTCAGAAAGCGTGAGCACAGGAAGTGGACGAGCCCCGACGGTGCAACAAAAAATGAGATTGACTTCATCATGTCAACCAAGAAGCAAATGTTGAATGATGTCTCTGTGATCAATTCAGTGAAAACCGGGAGCGATCACCGCATGATATTAAGCTTGAAAGGTCTCGACTGATAAAGTCTACGCTCCAGCACCGACCAGCACAGATCCAGATCCAAAACCCCGAGAGCTTTCAGCTGGCACTCCAGAATTGTTTCGAGTGCCTAGGAAGCTCAGTGGACGAATACAACGATGGATTCGTGGAAACTGTCCATACGACGGGGTCTAAGTTCTACAAGACGCGTCGTGCACAGAAGAACAAAAAACTCTCCGATCATACTCTCAAGCTCACGAAGGAACGGCGTGAGATGATCCTGCAGTCTTCAGACGAGGTGTGGAAATACCGGCAGCTCAATAGACGGATCTCCAAATCCTTAAAAAGCGACCTCCGCTGCTTTAATACCGAGCGTATTAAAGACGCAATTGAGCGAAATAAAGGCTCAAAGGTATTTGCAAGAGATCTGGCTATTGGGCAAAGCCAGCTCACGAAACTGAAGACCGACGATGGCAGGATCGTATCCACCAAACCGGAGCTACTGAGGGAGATCGAGAGATTCTATGGGCAGTTGTACACGTCAACCAGGAAACCCGTTGTAAATCTAGCAAATGACCCAAGAACTATCCGACACTATACCGAAGACATCCCGGACATCAGCCTGTACGAGATAAGGATGGCTCTGAAACAGCTTAAAAACAACAAGGCACCGGGTGATGATGGAATTACGGCTGAACTTCTGAAAGCGGGTGGAAAACCGGTACTTAAAGCCCTTCAGAAGCTGTTTGATTCCGTCATACTCGAGGGCAAAACGCCTCAGGCATGGTGCAGGGGTGTGGTGGTACTCTTCTTCAAAAAGGGCGACAATGCCCGGTTGAGTACAATGTTGAGTACCGGACGCGTAGATTGGTCAAGTACTCGTAAATTGAACTTAGTGTGTACAAAAGTAAGGTCGAATGTAAAATAAAACAACTGTTACTATGTACTGATCTTTTGATCTGAGATGTATTTTTGATCTTAAAATGAACTTTATTGACAAAGAGCCTAACTAAAATGGAGGAGAATCTTAACACCGACTTCTATTTCGACGACAACGCCATCTAGTTAGGCTATGTACAACAATTACAATTTGTTCTTACATTTTGACCTACGAACTTGGTGAACGGGTTTTTAAACAAGCATGGTTCTGAACATACCGCCCACCAAGGACATTACTGAAGGAATGTCATTCATGAGCTACGTCTTGGATCTGACATAAATTTGATCTAAGGTATGACATAAAAACTTAAATTAAAAAATTGTACTAAATCTATCTTAACATCTAAATTTAAACTAAAATTACTTATTCGGCTAAGTTTCTAAAATAAATAACAATTCTTAAAAAAAAAAACACATAAATTCAGTGATCTGCAACTGGTAAAATACAAAGTTTGGAAGTTGGTCTCTTAATAGTAGAAGATTTTGTGCGTAATGTGACTACACGTGTGATATTATCAGCACCGGGATGTTTCTCTACTACGCGACCTAACAACCAACGACTTGGCGGCAAATCGTCTTCCTTAACAAGAACAATGTCACCAATTTTTGGCTCAAGAGTTTTTGAAGACCATTTGTACCTGTTCATAAGATTGATTTGTGTTTGCCTTATACAAATCTCTAATGCTGCTTCTAGCTCTAAGTTCTGCAAATAACTTTGTTTAAAAATGTTATTCCTTAAAAAACGTCGGCAATATGCGATTGCCCTAACTAATTTTTGTAATGACGAATACCGCTCAAACATTGAAGCCTCTGGCACTACAGCAATGTGTGTTTTTGTTGTTTCCTCTGAGTCGATATTTAAATCATTTGACCTTTTATAAACTATTGTTCTCTGAGTTAGAAATGGTGGTCCAGAAAACCTTAAACCATTATCTATTAATGCACTAGGTAAAACACCTCGTGAGGCGCAGTCTGCTGGATTGTCCTTGGTTTTCACATGAAACCATTGAGATGCCTTCATCGTGGTCAATATTTCTGAGGTTCGATTCGCCACAAACGTCTTCCATCTGCTTGGATGGCTGTTTAGCCAAGCCAACACGACAGTGGAATCTGTCCAGGCCTTGATTTTGTCCCTCGAAATATTCAGGACATCTGCTGTTTCTATCAGAAGTTTTGACAGCAGAACTGCTCCACATAACTCTAAACGAGGTATACTAATTTGCTTGACGGGGGCTACTCTGGTTTTTGCAACCAACAACGAAATATGAACATTTCCGACAACATCTACTATCCTTAAGTAAGTCACGGCTGAGTAAGCGGTTTTGGAGGCGTCACTGAAGCCATGCAGCTCAAGATCATCGTCCAGCTTAGTTCCAACCCAACGAGGTATCCGAACTTTGCTAAGTAGTGTCAACTCTTTGCGGTAAGTACTCCATTCGTTTATTAATTCAGTTTTTAGTTCTTCATTCCAACTAACACCTGCAAGCCATAATTTTTGGATGAACGTTTTAGCTAAAACCACAATAGGAGCTAACCAACCTAGTGGGTCGAACAATCGAGCTATGTCCGAGATAATTGACCTTTTAGTTACAGGTGCAGTCGTCAGCGGCGGAAGATTCAACAAGTCCTGGAAGGTATCTTCGTTGCGGTTCCAGGTAAGTCCAAGAATTTTTATTGTACTATCTAATTTAATTTCTAACCCTTCTTTGTGATCTATTTTCTCTAATATCTTGTTCTGTATAATATCTGTTTGACCTCTTGTTTTGTCCTTATTTCTATTTGTTCTAGTTTGATCTCGTTGTTCTTTAACCTCATGGTTTTCAATTGTTTCTATACGTTTAAGTAGTTCTTGATTATTACTATTCCATTTTTGTAATATAAATCCACCTTTTCCTAATAATGCTACCATTTGCTTAGATATTTCAATGCCTTCTTCTACACTGTTGCATCCTGACATGAAATCATCCATGTAGAAGCAATTTAAAACCTTATCTGCAGCTACTGGGTAGTTTTCACCTTCATCAACAGCAATCTGTCGTAAAGTTTTGACCGCTTGGTACGGTGCAGAAGATGTTCCAAAGGTTACAGTCAAAAGCTCGAAATCTTGTATCTCTTTTTCTGGACTGTCACGCCACAGTATTCTTTGAAACATTGCATCGTTGAAGAACTATAGGCCCATCTCACTTCTAAGCCATGTCAACAAGTTGTTTTCAAGGGTCATCACGAATCGTCTCGCGCGCAGGTTTGACGATTTTCAGCCTCCCGAACAAGCCGGATTCCGCACGAAAAGGCTTTAGCACCATAGACCACATACAAACGCTGCGACAGGTTATACAGAAGACCGAAGAGTACAACCTGCCTCTCTGTTTAGCGTTTGTGGACTACGAGAAAGCCTTCGATTCGATCGAGACTTGGGCTGTACTGCAGTCTCTCTAACGGTGCCAAATTGATTATCGGTACATCGAGGTGTTGAAGTGTTTGTACAAAAACGCCACCATGTCAGTCCGACTTCAGGACCAGACCTCGGAACCTATCCTTCTGCAGCGAGGTGTGAGACAGGGAGACGTCATTTCTCCGAAACTGTTCACCGCTGCACTGGAAGATGTCTTCAAGGTTCTGGACTGGAGAGGGCTAGGCATCAACGTCAATGGCGAGTATATCTCTCACCTTCGATTTGCCGACGACATAGTGGTCATGGCTGAGACCATGGAGGACCTCAGTACAATGCTCGATGACCAGTAGAGCTTCCGAAAGAGTGGGTCTTAAAATGAACAAGGACAAAACCAAGATCATGTTGAATGCCCATGTAACACCCACTCCTATCAAGATCGGGGACTCTACTATCGAAGTGGTAGACGATTATGTCTACCTGGGACAAACGGTCCAGTTGGGTAGGTCTAACTTCGAGAAAGAGGTCAATCGTCGAATCCGACTCGGCTGGGCAGCGTTCGGGAAGCTGCGTGGTATCTTCTCGTCCAACTTACCGCAGTGTCTCAAGACGAAAGTCTATGACCAGTGTGTGTTGCCAGTGATTACATACGGGACCGAAACAAGGTCGCTCACAATGGGCCTCATCAGAAGGCTTAAAGTCACCCAAAGGGCAATGGAGAGGGCTATGCTCGGAGTTTCCTTGCGTGATCGAATCAGAAATGAGGACATCCGCAAGAGAACCAAGGTCACCGACGTAGCCCGAAGAATTGCCAAACTTAAGTGGCAATGGGCAGGGCACATTGCTCGCAGAACGGATGGCCGATGGGGCCGAAAAGTTCTGGAATGGCGACCGCGAACCGGAAGACGATGCGTTGGAAGGCATCCCACTAGGTGGACCGATTACCTGGTGAAGGTTGCAGGGATCCGCTGGATGCGAGGCGCACGGGACCGGTCAATATGGCGTCACTTGGGGGAGGCCTATGTCCAGCAGTGGACGTCTTTCGGCTGAAATGATGTTGATGATGATGAACTATAGATTTAAATCGATCATACTTTCTTCAACCTAGCTCACTTATGTAATGACTTGATTTGAAACATATGTCGTATATTTTTATTTTATAATACAAGGTTTATTTTTCAATAGACGAAAAAAGAAAAATTAAGTTGTAGGAACTTTTTTTCCTTCAGATAACAAAAAAAACAGAGACAGTCTGAGTCATAAGGACTGCCGACAGAAGTGAAAAAACAAAACAATAGAATTACTGTTCTTTTAGATTTTTTAATCATTCGCGTCTAGCGTAATAAGTGGATTCGATCCCGGGATCCCGAGATTCGGGATCCCGGGATCGAATCCACTTATCCGGGTCATATTTTAAAATCTAAATTTTCGGGATTCAAATTAATGAATCCCGTGATTTTCGGGATTGATATTTTTTTTAACCTTTTGCACGCCAGAGCATAAACGCACGCGCGTGCCCTCCACGTCGAGCCACAAATTCACAACAAATACTTACAAATAAAAAAAAGGATTTTAATTTGTTTTTCCTTATTTCCTGATAAGACATTCAAATCAAATCAAATCAAAATATTTTATTTTACATAGGCCTATATGGACACTTATAAAACGTCGACAAAAGATGCACGGTTCGGGTTGGTCGTTTCCTATGGAGAAGAACCGGCAAGAAACTCCATGGTTACTCTTTTAAAATCATTTGGTTTTAGTAAAAATAAAACATTATAAGAACACTAAATTAAACAATTGACACAGATGTTGTCATCAGTGCTGTAACTATTCTGAACAATTAATGAACGGTGCAATTATTTGAAAACTACTGTAAAACATCTGAATAATAAAAAGAATGGAAAAGATAAAATTGGGAATAGTTAGAGACGACCACACATTTGTGTCGTTTATGAGCTACCAGGGAAGCCGCATGAGCAGAAGGAACTAGAGCCAAACTTCTTTATCTTCAACGTAGTCCTTAATTTTGTAATATGCTTTTTTAATTAGGACACGTTTGATGCAATTTTTAAACTTTCCATCAGTCAGTTCCGTAACTGACTTTGGCAACTTATTATAAAAGCGTATACTGTTTATAAGAAAAGACTTGCTAGTTTTTGTTAATCTAAATTTGGGTATTACAATTTCGTGTTTACTGCGTGTGTTTATATTATGGAAGTCGCTTCTAATTTTGAAAAGCCCTCGGTTTTTGCGGACATATAAAATACATTCTAAGATATAAAGTGAAGGCAGAGTCAGTATATCGATCTCTTTAAATTTTTCTCTGAGGGACTCGCGAGGACCCATTTTATAGATCGCGCGGACTGCCCTCTTTTGCAATATAAAAATTGAATCAACGTCTGCTGCCGATCCCCACAGCAGAATGCCATAAGACATAATACTGTGGAAATAAGCGTAGTATACTAACCTAGCTGTGTCTACATCAGTTAACTGCCTTATTTTCCTAACTGCATAGGCAGCTGAGCTTAACCTCCCCGAAAAAGTTCTAATGTGCGCGCCCCACTGCAGTTTAGAATCGATAGTAATCCCCAAGAATACAGTTTCCGCGATAACAGCGAGTTTTTCGCCGTCAAGATTTAGATGAAGGTCACGTTGTGTTACATTTGGTAAAGAGAACTTTAGACATTTAGTTTTGTTCGTATTCAGTAAAAGATTATTAGCTGCGAACCATTTCGAGAGAACAGTTAGACTTTCGTTGACATGTTTGACTTCTGTATCTTTTCTATGAATTTTAAAATTTGCGAAGTGTCATCAGCAAATAGAATTATATCCGATAATTTGGCCATCATATAAGGGAGATCATTAATATAAACAAGAAATAGGAAAGGGCCAAGAATTGAACCTTGGGGCACGCCCATCTTGACTAAAGACCCGGAGGATGTCGCCCCATTTACATTTACTTTTTGCTGTCTGTTAGATAAATAGGAAAGAACAAGTTCAGCAGCTTGTCCATTTAATATTTAAGATATATAGATCACATTTTAGAGATATATAAATAAACGCACACAAAAGTAATGATTTAAATTACTTATTTCGTGTTTGATTGAGTATCGCGTATAGCCGAGGACGCTTTTGAAGTTTCCTACTCAGAAACAGGCTAAAGGATGAAAATTGAAGGAGGTCAGGTACTCACGGGATGCTGGGAGCCAGGAGATCACCACACTGTATCACTAGCAGCAGTATTTCACGTTATTTCGGTGTTTTTTCACCACGCACGCGGAAGCTGGACCGGCCGGTCGTTGGTTGAGTTCGAACTCTTTTTTTGTCTGCCCGCCAGTAGAGGGCGGGAGCGATGCATTGTCTTTGACGCGCTCACAGGGGTTCGCGAGCGCAGGTGGCGGTAAATTTAAAATAGGGAATGTAGGAAGGACTGGGAAATGCATCCCGAAGCCTGTTCATATCCCCCCACTTGAAATCAACTAGGGATTTCATAAGATAAGATAGATGAATTTCGAGACTTACAACCTATGCCGATTCATTTGTCATCATGCTGATAAGATTCTATAAGCTCGTAAGGAAACAAAAAGTTTAAATGTAATATATAATTTTGATATACATATACTAGATATTTGAAAATGTGAAGTGTTATGTGCGTTGAGTTATAAGTTTAGTAATATATGTAGATAAACTAATTATTATTGTTCAATTGGAAGAGGACAAATTTTTACAGCAGGTCTTACAAGTAAGCCTTTAGATGTTTTGACTGTCACAACCCGAGTAATGTCATCTTTACCCGGATGGAGCTGTACAACGCGACCCAACCTCCATTCGTTGGCTGGTAAGTTGGGTTCATAGATGGTTACAAGATCGTTCAATTTTGGCTGATGGTTGCCGTGTTTAAACCATTTCATTCGCTGTTGCAAGGTGTGCAAATAGTCCCTTTGCCAAGTGCGCCAAAAGCTCTGTGATAGGCGCTGTAATAGCTGCCAACGAGTACGTAGTGTCTCATTTTCAGCATACCTCGGTTCAGGCAGGGAAACTAATGGTCGACCGATGAGGAAGTGACCAGCTGTAAGAGCGTCAACCTCGCCGGGATCGGAAGATAGTTCTACTAAGGGTCTAGAGTTTAACATGGCTTCCACCTTCGTTAAGATAGTATAATATTCTTCAAAGGTAAGAATCTGGGATCCTATAATACGTTTGAGATGGTATTTTGTCGATTTTATACCGCTCTCAAAAATGCCTCCGAAGTGAGGACCTGAAGGAGGATTAAGCTTCCAAATGATTCCTCGTGAAGCGAGGTGACTGGAAATGATATCGCTTTCGCGGTTGAGCATTTCGCTAACTTCTGACAAGTAACGCCTGGCACCCACGAAGTTAGTACCACCATCTGTGACTATGGAGTGACAAAGTCCTCTCCGCGATACAAAATGATCTAAGGCCGCTATGAATGCTTCAGATGTGAGTTCAGTAACCAGCTCGAGATGAACGGCCTTGGTCGCGTGGCAGACTATGAGGCAAAGGTACGCTTTGTAAGTTTTAGCGTTACGACGTCTACTTTCTTTTATCATGAAAGGACCTCCGAAGTGGATGCCGATTGTTTGAAAACAATGACCCGGTTGTACTCGGGAAGACGGAAGATCACCTTGTGAAGGTTGAAGTGGAATAGGTTTGATTTTAAAACAGGTCACGCATTTAGATAACCGCGATCTGATAAGATTTCTAATGCCGAGTATCCAAAATCGACGCATAATTAAAGATTGGAGTAGGCGCGGCCCACAATGAAGATAATTTGTATGATAGTGGTCAATAAGAAGAGTACTTAATCGAGAAGTCTTTGGTAAGAGGTATGGATGTTTGACGCGACCTGGTAATGACGCGTGCTTGAGACGTCCCCCCACTCGCAAGATTCCGCGAGTGTCAAGAAAAGGAGAGAGTTTAGATAAATGTTTGGGTAAAGGTTTCTTGGATGCTATTAAAGATATGACATCATTAAAACTTTGATGTTGAACATATTTTGTTAAATGATCTAAAGATTCGGCTAATTCAGTGCCTGTCAGATAAGGTAATAAGTTACGCTCAGAACGTTTAGCTTTCGCGTTGTTGATGAAACGGTAGATCCATGCAACCACTCTTTCCACTCGGAAAAGAGAGGAGTGGCGTTCCATGATGGAATCAAGCAAGTCAGCTTCACGTGTCACACCAGTGTGACACGAGCGTGATGCGGGCTTAAGTTCTGGCACGTTATCGGACACTTCAACTGCTGAAACAGGCCAGTTGCAGGGTTCGTTGGACAGCCACTGAGGACCAAACCACCAGATTTGAGACGAAGATAAAGATAAGCATGATAAGCCACGACTACAGATGTCGGCTGGGTTGTCATGGGTGGACACATGTCGCCACTCAGTTGGCACAGGATTGTCGTTAATTAGGACCACTCTGTGGGCAACGAAGGTCTTGAGCTTGTGTGGCTCGGTATTCAACCATGACAACACAGTCGAGCTGTCTGTGAACAAGATAGATTTATTCAAGATGATTTTTGAACTAAGCAAGGAATGAATGCGATTTATTACTTTGGACAGTAATACAGCACTGCAAAGCTCTAAACGGTTGACAGTCAACACTTTTAGAGGTGCTACTTTGGACTTAGCAATTAGAAGATAAACTTGTACGTCGTGAGAGGTAACGGCACGAAGATAAACACAACATCCGTATGCTTTGGTGGATCCATCACAAAATCCGATGAGTTGAAATTCCTTTGACTGCGAAGGTATAATCCTACGAGGGATTTCTATTAGTTTTAAGTTATGAAGATCCGCTAAAAAACTTTGCCATTCTAGAGCTATGTCTCTGGGCACAGGTTCGTCCCATGAAAGGTTGAGACGCCACAAGTCTTGAAGGAGTAATTTTGCTTTTAAGATAAAGGGTGTGAGCCACCCAAGAGGATCGAAAATACGCGCGATGCTAGATAAGATGGAACGCTTGGTATATTCCTTGTCCTCGATTGGGGACTGGGAGTAACTGAAAGTGTCACTCACAGGATCATACTGGACTCCTAAGATTTTTACGTTGTTCTATCACTTTCATCAGAGAAAAGTTTAGGTAATTGACAATGATCTGCGGGCAAAGTTTTAAGAAAGGATTGTGAATTGCTACTCCATTTTCGGAGTTCAAGTTGAGCACAGCCTAATAAACTGATAAGTTGATCTTTTAGTTCTATGGCCTTGCGTACAGAGGGCGCGCCGGTCGTAATATCATCGACATATGTCTCGTGAAGGAGAGCTTCAGTGGCGCGTGGATACGCTGCACCATGGTCGGCTGCTAATTGGTGGAGGGTACGGATGGCCAGATAAGGTGAGCTACTAACTCCGTAGGTGACAGTCGCAAGTTCGTACTCTTTAACTGGATCACTAGGAGATTCTCGCCATAGTATGTGTTGAAAGTTCCGATCCTCCGGCCTAATCAAGATTCCTCTATACATCTTTGAGATGTCACAAGTTAAGACTACTGTGTGTAATCTGAAACCGGTTATGATATCTACAATATCCACTTGAAGCTTAGGGCCAGTGAATACAATATCATTTAAAGATAGACCGTTAGTAGTTTTAGAACTAGCATCGAAAACGACTCTCAATTTAGTGGTCGTGCTTTCTGGGCGAACGACGCAACTGTGAGGAATAAGATAAGGATTGAGAGTAGGTACCACAGGGTTAGGTACGGGATACATATGATTTAAATTCTCGTACTCGCGCATAAAATTAACATAATCGGATTTAAGTTCAATCTGACGATTAAGTTTCTTTTCAAGATGAGTAAAACGCAACAAGGTACTATTGTAAGATTCACCCAAAGAACGATCGCCGTCCTTTAAGAGGATAGGTACGACGTATCGTCCGTTAGGTTCGCGATAAGTTAAATCAGTGTACATGCGTTCACAGGTATCATTCTCGGGTACGGTTATAACAGCGCGCGGTGGTTCCTCCACTTCCCAAAATTTTTGAATTTGCTCATCTAATTTAAATGTGGTGGCCACCAAAGAGCACGCAGTATTTAAAGGTGTAGAATTAGAGTTTACTGCCCCTGACAGAATCCACCCGAAAACGCTATGCAGAGCGGTAGGTAAACCGGGCCCCAGATTGATACGTTGACCGTCATAGATTTCGTGGAATAGCTCCGCCCCAATTAATAAATCGATTTTGGCGGGAACATCGTAGTCGCGATCGGCTAACACTAGATGGTTGCAACGTTCTCGAACGACTGGTGATATTTTAACGCTAGGTATTAGAGCAGTGATGTTATCTAGTACGACTGGCTTGATATTAAAGTGTGGAGCATCACCATGTACCGGTCGTATAGTGCATTCCGTCACCCCCTTTACTTGTGTGACTGAGTTTTGTCCTAGTCCGGCTATGCTAAGGTTACACCGGCGAAGTTTTAAACCGAGTGTTCGCGCGCACGCAGCGGTGATAAAACAATCCTGTGCCCCCACTGTCCACGAGTGCACGCACGGTACATTGAGTGCTGGCGGCGGTGTTGAACGCGCGCACCTGACATGTCCCTAGTAAAACCATTTCGCGGTTGGGAACGGCGGCATGAGAATGAGCTGTAACGTTCGCTCCAGTGGTTGCGCCGGCGCTGGATGGCACTGGGTCGATATGTAATAGGGTATGATGACGTAATCCACACACCGTACAAGACATTTTAGATACGCATTTATCTATGGCGTGATTTGTACGTAAACAATTTGTACACATATTGTTTTTACCTTGAACTAACGCGAGTCTAGCACGAGAATCTAAGGATTGAAAGGTAGGGCACCGATAAATCAAGTGCGCCTCGCTGCAATGAGCACAAGTTATATTTGCAGATGGGATAGATTTTGCGAGATAAGATGAGCGTTTGGATCCGCTGCTATTTTGCCTACTAGTCGCGGGCGAAGGTTTTTTCCCTTCAAGGTTACGAGGGTTAGGATTAATATTTGATTTAGAAGATAAATGACTAGTTTCTAAGATTTTAACATAATCTTGAAGAAACTTTAACAATTCACAAAAAGTGGGTATTTGTGAAATGTTGTGCTGAGATTCGAAACGATTACGCGTGTCCGAGTCTAGTGCGCGCGATGTTAAACAAAATAAGATAAAATCACCTAAATTATCAATTTTTAAACCTTGGAGTGCATGGTATGCCTCATAAATTACGTTTGTTAAAGTTTGTAGATCTTGGAAGTTACCCGATTTTAAAACTGGTTGGTTAAAGAATTTGTCTAGATATGTTAAAGCTATAATACGCTTGTTTTAATAACGCTCGATCAAACTATTATAAACTACTTCGTAATTATCGGCGGTCATTGGAACCCCTTTGACAATAGATAAAGCCGGGCCTTGTAAACAAGACGCGAAATAGTGAAATTTTTCTATTTGCGAAATCGAATTATTATCGTAAATTAAAGTTTTGTAAATATCATAAAATGTTTGCCAGTTTTCTATTTTACTATCGAATTTAGGTAACTCAAGTTTGGGTAGCCGCGCGTTACGTCCCGTTTGCATGGAGTCGGACGCCCCTGCCCACGCGGGCGGCGCGGTCGCCTGTGACGTCCCGTCGACGTTTCCGCTCTTATCAGCGATTTGCAAGTCAGCCGCTGCACTGATTACGGCATAGTACAAATCATCAAACGAACTCAGAGACTTTTGACAAACTTGTGCATCAGGTTTCATGGCTAACTCCAAAGTTTGTATTTTACTACATACCGCAACAAATTCTTCGCGAATTGAATGTATACGAGTATATCTCGCCTTGAACGACGGCGACGATACCTTTGAACGATCTTGAATCATAGATTTTGACAAGTCGTAAAGGATTTGGATATCACGATAGACATATTCGCGTTGAGATAGAAGAAGTTTAAGTTTACCCTCCTCCATTTTGTTTCGTTAAAATATGTATGTAGGTATGAAAATATGAACGTATGTTGAGATTTATTAAAGTGTAATTCAATAAAGCCCTCATTAAAGTAATGCTCAAGAAACCTTTAATGTATTCAACCGACCAACTCTATAAGGATTTCCCGGTCCTCCGTGTCCGCCAGCTTTTTCTCCTAAATGCAGTCTTAAAAACGCACAAAAAATTCAAATCCAGACCAGACTATACAGAGATAATCTCAAAGCGTACATTTAGGATACCCACTCCCCAAGCAAACTCTCTTATGGCAAGACGTTCCTCAAACTATTTATATCCACGCATATATAACGAAGCTGTAAAGAACTGCAATATATTAGAACTCAAAATATCCCAGTGTAAAAAGGTCATAAAGAACTGGCTCCTTACACTCTCCTACGACGAAACAGAAAGGATTATCTACAAATAGCTACAAAAGAAGTAAGACTAAATAAACCGACACCACTTCTAATCTCACTCACACACACACACACACACAAACACACACACACACACACTCACACTAACACACACACAAACGCACACACACATTTAAGTCGAATTTTCTTGTATGAGTATTGTTACTGCTATCACTTTTTTTTTTCTCTCTATTATTTGTTTTTATTCACTCTTTAATTTGTTTTAGTTAAGTTTATTTTTATTCATTAACTTCACTTTTAGTTTGATTTTGTTAATAATCACCGTGTACGACCTTTTGGATATAAAGAATATGTACAACTCTGATCCCCAAGATACAGACTAACGTCTAGTTTGGGGATCACCGTTCAAACAGCCATGTATCATGTACTTGATTATTAATAAATTATTATTATTATTATTCCGTTTATTCATTAACTTAACATACATTTACATTTTTAAATATTTTTACAAAAAGATATAAAAAAAACATTTAAAAATATAAAAATAGTAGCCAACCGGTATCGGGAACAGGGTCCAAGCTACCGGTGGTTAGGGTTACAGAGACAGGAACCTCCTCACAATGCGGGCCGTGTCAAGGAGTACTGCCTTCTGAATCTGGCTCTTGATCCAACTGCCAAGTGAGAGCTTCGACAGATGTTCGTCGAAGCTTTTAGCCATCAGGCCATTGGCCGTAACGACAATCGGCACAATGATAGCCGAGTTCACATTCCACATGCTGACAACCTCGTGTGCCAAGTCGAGATATTTTATTTGTTTCTCTTTCTCAGCCTTCACGAGGTTCTCATCATGCGGGATGGTAACATCGACTATCATTACGCAGCGCGCTGATCGGTCTATCACCACTATGTCAGGTTTATTGGCGACAATAGTCCTGTCAGTAATGATAGGCCGATCCCAGTACAGCGTGACATGGTCTTTCTCGAGAACTGGGTCGGGCACATACTTGTAGTACGGTACCTCAGAATCCACAAGTTCATATTTCAAGGCAAGTTGCTGGTGAATAATTCTGGCCACTTGGTTATGCCTGTGTAAGTACTCGCCGTTAGCCAGACGAGAACAACCAGAAATAATATGTCTGATGGACTCACCCGGACGGTGGCATGCCCGACACACGTCCACCGTCCCGTCCTTCATAATATGTTTCCGGTAGTTGTTCGTCAGCATAACTTCGTCCATAATCGCACAGACAAAACCTTCAGTTTCCCCAAAGAGGTCGCCGAATCGTAGCCAGGACACGGACGCTAGGAAATCTACATCGGGCCCATGCAGAGCCTGGTAGAAGCGCCCGTGAAGCACCTTGCCTTGCCATACTTCCTTGCGGTCATCAGTAGTAAGTACTACAGGTTTGCGCCAGTTCTCTTTAGCCATGGACAGCGGGGTGAGTACCTTATCCACTGCGACCACATCTCGGTGCATACCCACCTCGGCTTTCAAAAAATATTCTCTGAGGCTGCACACCTCGCGGTTGTGGAGGGTCTTCGCGTTTAAAAAGCCTCGACCCCCGCACTTCCGCGGGATGTACAGTCTCATCACCGATGATCGTGGGTGATGCATCCGGTTTGCGGTCAGCAATGTACGGACTCTCCTATCTAGGGCGTCCAGTTCGGTCTGAGTCCATTTGAGTATGCCGAAAGAGTACATTAAAACAGGCATGACCCAACCGTTGAAGGCGCGCACCTTGTTTCCGCCTGAAAGCAGGCTGTTTAATACCTTCTTCAGGCGACCGAAGAAGCGCTCCCTCAACGACTGCTTCATGTCAGCTACGTTAATGCCTAACGCTTCCGACATACCCAAATACTTATAGCTTTCGGATGAGGAGAGAGATCTGAGGTGTATGGAATCCGAGAGTTGGATTCCCTCGGATTCCATAATCTCTCCTCGCTTTACATACATGACTGCACATTTGTCCACACCAAATTCCATCCTGATGGCGCTACTGAAAGTTTCAGTTACTTTCAGTAGCTTCATCAGTTGCAATTTGTTAGGGGCAAAGAGTTTCAGATCATCCATGTAAAGAAGGTGAGATATGACCTGACCACCTCTCCTCAACCGGTAGCCTAGGCCTGAATCCTCCAGCAATGTGCTTAGAGGATTCAGGGCTAGACAGAACCAAAGTGGACTCAGACTGTCGCCCTGAAATATTCCCCGTTTAATCCATACAGGCTCATCGTTCCCCTGAATCTGTCGACATCCTGGATATCGAAGGACCGTCTTCCATTGCCCCATACACGACTCAAGAAAGGTGCGTAGAGTTGCATCAATCTTGTACAACTCCAGCACCCTCATGAGCCATGTATGTGGCACAGAGTCGTAGGCCTTCTTGTAATCTATCCAACATGTCGACAGATCCTTGCGGGATCGACGAACCTGTTGGCTAATGGCCATGTCGATGAGGAGTAGCTCCTTAGTTCCACGGGACCCGTTCCTACATCCATTCTGAGAGGCCGACATAATAGAATTACTATGGATGTGTTTGTTAATTTTCTCTCTCAAAATGGATGTAAGAAGTTTATAGACCGTCGACAAACACGTGATCGGTCTATAATTCTTGGGTTCCGCAGGACTACCTGACTTATGGAGCAGATGGGTAACACCCGTGGTAAGAAAGTCTGGTAGCGACCCAGATTCTAAGCATGACTGGAATTGAGATGCCAGGCGAGTGTGTGAACTACTAAGCCATTTGAGCCAGAAGTTGTGCAGTCCGTCCGGTCCCGGAGATTTCCAGTTCGGTAACGGACGAACTGCTCTGGCAACATCTAATGGTGTGATTGAAATTTCTTCCATTTCTGGGATGGATTCACACACTCGCTCGACATCACGCATCCAGTCACCCTCCGTATGACAGACGGGCACCGACCAGATGCTGCGCCAGAATGAACTCGTGGCAGCATCATCTGGGCGGCACACGTCCGTCACACTTTGTTCGGGTCGCTCCCAAGCTCTGTATACCCACCTCTCATCACTCTGGAACATGCGATTCTGCGAGTACCGATCAACACGCTTCTTATACCGCCGAATACGGTTCGCCCATGCATAAACTTTCTGCTTCAGGAAGTCGATGCGCTCTGTGACTCGGGACATGTATTCTTGAGGGCTGATTCCAGTCCCCAAGAATGCCCGCCTCACAAAGCGCATCACACGTGGGCGTGTATTGCCCTCCCTGAAGCAGTATAGTTTGCCGATGAGTACCCTGGCCCCGTCGATACGGCCCTCGATCCTGCGTTGCCAGGCTGGTACGGCTGGTTTTGGTCGAGTAGCTACGTCAAAATTTGGGAATTTGACGTTAGCTAAACGACAAGCCGCTACAGCCCCACAATACAAGATCGAGGGCGTATCAACGAGGTTCTCACTACTCTCAAAAATATTTTTGAGTTGCGAGTCCAAGGCACACACCAGCGCCCTATTTTTCTTATGCATGGGTAACCGTGGTAATCGGGGCCTAAGTTGGGCAGGAGTGGATCGATACACGTGAAGCGCATCTTCCAGAGCGCTCCTCAAACGTTCGTTGCACTGGCTACTTACCGTGGCAACCCTATCATCCTGTTCTACAGCACCAAGATTGGACCGCGGTGGTATTGCGTCCATAGTTGACGCTTGCACCGCGGTTTGCGCCGGAGTCAAATCGATGTGGTTGCTCGGTACCTCTGAGCGCAGCCTATCAAGTGCGGCGTCGTCCAACATGTGATTGCGTTGGATGACCCGCACCTGATCCGACAACCGTTGGGCCGAAACGTTGACAGTCGGTTCAAGTTCCTGAAACATAGACAGCATCCTAACACGGTACGCAGTGAGGTTAGTTCCCCCCTCTGTAGACCCATAGTATGCGCGCATGACGTTTTCATTAATGGAATAAGTCCATCTCATGCGCGGCACACAACCACCAGCAGCGGGGACCCGGCTCGGGGCCGGTTGGCCCCTAAGTCCCAAGCTTCTTGGTGGCCGGCCTCGCCCCGGCCGACGTACAGGTGTTGGCGACGTCGGCGGGGAGAAATACTCGTCACTGGAGCTCGACGCGACTGCCGCTGCCGGTGACACAGGTGATCCGGGGTCCGGCGGCGGCGAGGCGGAGCTCAGCAACGAGTCCGGAGGTGGTTGGCGTGCGCGTTGTGCTGCTGCTCTTGTAATCATGCTTTAGAAAACATCGTAGTTCAAGTCCAGTTCGTAGTGTCAAATCCCAAATTATATATGACATCTGTCAGTTGAAAATTTTCTTATGGTTTTCGTATTTCTGTGATTTATTATATTCATTATGGAGATTATGGTATAAATTTAGGTTTTATAGGTTTTTGTACTTCTGTATACGAAAAAGTAATACGGTTGGATGATTAAAAACAGATTTTTATAAATTTATTTGAGGAACTATCGATTGACGTTTTCTTTAGCTAGAGTTGCCAGTTTATTTCCTTTATTCATTTTACTTCTTATTTTATACATTTTTAAATATTTCTTAAAAAACAAAAAAGGTAAAAAAAACATTTAAAAATATAAAAAACAGGTTTCCGCCGGTGTCGGGAGCAGGGTCCAAGCTACCGGTGGTTAGGGCTGCAGAGACAGGAACCTCCTCACAATGCGGGCCGTATCGAGGAGTACTGCCTTCTGAATCTGGCTCTTGATCCAACTGCCAAGTGAGAGCTTCGATAGATTTATTATTATTATTTTTATTCATTTTTCCATCTTATTAATTACATTTTTAAATATTTCTTAAAAAACAAAAAATATAAAAAAAACATTTAAAAATATAAAAAATAGGTTTTTCCGCCGGTGTCGGGAGCAGGGTCCAAGCTACCGGTGGTTAGGGCTGCAGAGACAGGAACCTCCTCACAATGCGGGCCGTATCGAGGAGTACCGCCTTCTGAATCTGGCTCTTGATCCAACTGCCAAGTGAGAGCTTCGACAGATGTTCGTCGAGGCTCTTGGCTATAAGGCCATTGGCCGTTACGACAATCGGCACAATGATAGCCGAGTCCACATTCCACATGCTGACAACCTCGTGAGCCAAGTCGAGATATTTTATTTGCTTCTCTTTCTCAGCCTTCACGAGGTTCTCGTCATGCGGGATGGTAACATCGACTATCATTACGCGGCGCGCTGATCGGTCTATCACCACTATGTCAGGCTTATTGGCAACAATAGTCCTGTCAGTAATGATAGGCCGATCCCAGTACAGCGTGACATGGTCTTTCTCGAGAACTGGGTCGGGCACATACTTGTAGTACGGTACCTCAGATTCCACAAGTTTATATTTCAAGGCAAGTTGCTGGTGAATAATCCTGGCCACTTGGTTGTGCCTGTGCAAGTACTCGCCGTTAGCCAGACGAGAACAACCAGAAATAATATGTCTGATGGACTCACCCGGACGATGGCATGCCCGACACACGTCCACCGTCCCGTCCTTCATAATATGTTTCCGGTAGTTGTTCGTTAGCATAACTTCGTCCATAATCGCACAGACAAAACCTTCAGTTTCCCCAAAGAGGTCGCCGAAACGTAACCAGGACACGGACGCTAGAAAATCTACATCGGGCCCATGAAGAGCCTGGTAAAAGCGTCCGTGAAGAACCTTGCCTTGCCATATTTCCTTGCGGTTATCGGTAGTCAGTATTACAGGTTTGCGCCAGTTCTCTTTAGCCATGGACAGCGGGGTGAGTGCCTTGTCCACTGCGACCACATCTCGATGCATACCCACCTCTGTTTTTAAAAAATATTCTCTGAGGCTGCACACCTCGCGGTTGTGGAGGGTCTTCGCGTTTAAAAAGCCTCGACCCCCGCACTTCCGCGGGATGTACAGTCTCATCACCGATGATCGTGGGTGATGCATCCGGTTTGCGGTCAGCAGTGTACGAACTCTCCTATCCAGGGCGTCCAGTTCGGTCTGAGTCCATTTGAGTATGCCGAAAGAGTACATTAAAACCGGCATGACCCAACCGTTGATGGCGCGCACCTTGTTCCCGCCCGAAAGAAGGCTATTTAGTACCTTCTTCAGGCGACCAAAGAAGCGCTCCCTCAACGATTGCTTCATGTCAGCTACGTTAATGCCTAACGCTTCCGACATACCCAAATACTTATAGTTTTCGAATGAGGAAAGGGATCTTAGGTGTATGGAGTCAGAGAGCTGAAGTCCCTCGGATTCCATAATCTCCCCTCGCTTTACATACATGACTGCACATTTGTCCACACCAAATTCCATCCTGATGGCGCTACTAAAATTTTCAGTTACTTTCAGTAGCTCCATCAGTTGCAATTTGCTGGGGGCAAAGAGTTTCAGATCATCCATGTAAAGAAGGTGAGATATGACCTGACCACCTCTCCTCAACCGGTAGCCTAGACCTGAATCCTCCAGCAATGTGCTTAGAGGATTCAGGGCTAGACAGAACCACAGAGGACTCAAACTGTCGCCCTGAAATATTCCCCGTTTAATCCATACAGGCTCATCGCTCCCCTGGATCTGTCGACATCCTGGATATCGAAGGACCGTCCTCCACTGCCTCATACACGACTCAAGGAAGGCGCGTAGAGTTGCATCAATCTTGTACAACTCCAGCACCCTCATGAGCCATGTATGTGGCACAGAGTCGTAGGCCTTCTTGTAATCTATCCAACATGTCGACAGATCCTTGCGAGATCGACGAACCTGTTGGCTAATGGCCATGTCGATGAGGAGTAGCTCCTTAGTACCACGGGACCCGTTCCTACATCCATTTTGAGAGGCCGACATAATGGAATTACTATCGATGTGTTTGGTAATTTTCACTCTCAAAATGGATGTAAGAAGTTTATAAACCGTCGCCAAACACGTGATCGGTCTATAATTCTTGGGTTCCGCAGGACTACCTGACTTATGAAGCAGGTGGGTAACACCCGTTGTAAGAAACTCTGGTAGCGACCCAGACTCTAAGCATGACTGGAATTGAGATGCCAGGCGAATGTGTGAACTACTCAGCCATTTAAGCCAGAAGTTGTGCAGTCCGTCCGGTCCCGGAGACTTCCAGTTCGGTAACGGACGAACTGCTCTGGCAACATCTAACGGCGTTATTAGAATTTCATCCATTTCTGGGATAGATTCACACATCCGCTCGACATCTCGCATCCAGTCAGCCTCAGTATGACAGACGGGCACCGACCAGATGCTGCGCCAGAATGAACTAGTGGCAGCATCATCTGGACGGCATACGTCTGTCACATTTTGTTCGGGTCGCTCCCAATCTCTGTATACCCACCTCTCATCGCTCCGGAACATGCGATTCTGAGAGTACCGATCAACCCTGCGCTTATACCGCCGAATACGGTTCGCCCATGCATAAACTTTCTGCTTCAGGAAGTCGATGCGCTCTGTGACACGGGACATGTATTCATGAGGACTGATTCCAGTCCCCAAGAATGCCCGCCTCACAAAGCGCATCACACGTGGTCGTGTGTTGCCCTCCCTGAAGCAGTATAGTTTGCCGATGAGTACCCTGGCCCCGTCGATACGGCACTCGATCCTGCGTTGCCAAGCTGGTACGGCTGGTTTTGGTCGAGTAGCTACGTCACAATTTGGGAATCTGACGTTAGCTAAACGACAAGCCGCTACAGCCCCACAATACAAGATCGAGTGCGTATCAACGAGGTTCTCGCTATGCTCAAATATATTTTTGAGTTGCGAGTCCAAGGCACACACCAGCGCCCTATTTTTCTTATGCATGGGTAACCGTGGTAATCGTGGTCTAAGTTCGGCAGGAGTGGATCGATACTCGCGAAGCGCATCTTCCAGAGCACTCCTCAATTGGTCGTTGCACTGGCTACTTACCGTGGCAACCCTATCATCTTCCTCTACAACAGTAAAATTGGGCCGCGGTGGAATGGCATCATTATCAAAACTTGTTTGTGTCGTGGTTTGTGAAGAAGTCAAGATGATACGGTTGCTCAGTACCTCTGAGCGCAGCCTATCAAGTGCGGCGTCGTCCAACATGTGATTGCGTTGGATGACCCGCACCTGATCCGACAACCGTTGGGCCGAAACGTTGACAGTCGGTTCAAGTTCCTGAAACATAGATAGCATCCTAACACGGTACGCAGTGAGGTTAGTTCCCCCCTCTGTAGACCCATAGTATGCGCGCATGACGTTTTCATTAATGGAATAAGTCCATCTCATGCGCGGCACACAACCACCGGCAGCGGGGACCCGGCTCGGGGCCGGTTGGCCCCTAAGTCCCAAGCTTCTCGGTGGCCGGCCTCGCCCCGGCCGACGTTCAGGTGTTGGCGACGTTGGCGGGGAGAAATACTCGTCACTGGAGCTCGACGCGACTGCCACTGCCGGTGACACAGGTGATCCGGGGTCCGGCGGCGGCGAGGCGGAGCTCAGCGACGAGTCCGGGGGTGGTGGGCGTGCGCGACGTGCAGCAGCTGATCTTGTTATCATATTACGTAAACATTTTCGGTCATTTTCTTAATTTTTTCTATTGTGACAGATGACAGTTTCTGTCTGACTCACATTTTCATATTTCTTCCTGGTGTTATCCATTTTTCCTAATTAATGTTGTTTTACTTTCCCAAAATTCTCTGTCCAGAAATGCAATTTATAACTATTGTTTCGTGAAGCCAAAAACTGTTTATTTGAATTTTTAAGTATTTTTTTGTAGAGAGAAAATGATTTGACGTATTGATACTTGGGGTTGCCAGCTTATTATAATAGCTTATTATTATTATTATTAATACCTTTAGGTGAAATAGCTATGTAATAATGTTTGTTGGTGTGAATAGGTAAATAAATTATTAGCTATAAGTTACTGATTACCACCAACTATGTTACGTGAATTGTGATATAAACCAACTAAAATTAAGATGACCTCTGAATCCGCATAGGTTACACTGCGAGTATGACCAACACAATTTTGTAGAATAATACTTTTAAAATGCGAAAATCTAGCAATTCTCAGAGTTTTCTATTGAAATTGAACCTGAGGATGCCTGAAAAAACTGTAATCTACAGGTATTCGCGCTCGAAATGGACCAAAAATATGATTGAGTATCGCGTATAGCCGAGGACGCTTTTGAAGTTTCCTACTCAGAAACAGGCTAAAGGATGAAAATTGAAGGAGGTCAGGTACTCACGGGATGCTGGGAGCCAGGAGATCACCACACTGTATCACTAGCAGCAGTATTTCACGTTATTTCGGTGTTTTTTCACCACGCACGCGGAAGCTGGACCGGCCGGTCGTTGGTTGAGTTCGAACTCTTTTTTTGTCTGCCCGCCAGTAGAGGGCGGGAGCGATGCATTGTCTTTGACGCGCTCACAGGGGTTCGCGAGCGCAGGTGGCGGTAAATTTAAAATAGGGAATGTAGGAAGGACTGGGAAATGCATCCCGAAGCCTGTTCAGTGTTATAATGCACCACATTTTTATAGTTTATCTAAATAAGTCTAAATCAGTTGATTTTTTGAAGTTTATTGTTAATTTCATAAATAATTTACAGAAGTGCCTAGTTTGTTTATTTTATAATAAGAAAGTATAATTTTGCATAACCGCTTTTTTGAAGATTTAGAACTTAAATATTCTATGTCCCCACAAAGCTAAAGTTAAATAAAATATTTTGTTAAAAAATTATAGTTACCAATTTCCATTACCATTGCGGGACTACCCCGGGATCCCGAGATTAACTGTAGGTAATCCCGTAATCCCGGGATTAGAAAAATCGACCGGGATCGAATCCTCTAGGCGTAATACATCATGAGCATGTCGGTAACGCAAAGTCATAGGCTTTTCCCCTACCAAAAATTTGCTCAATGCGGCTAAAGAAGTTTTCACTTCAAAAATTAAAACAGACGGTATATCGAAAATATGGTAGTAGGTAACGACAACATACTGGTGATAAGTATACACATTGTAGGCGTTATAGATTCCTAGATCCTTGGTAACTTTTTATTTCGTTCTACGTTTTGCAGTAAGCAACGACTTATTGTCAGGCCTATGATGTCCTGTGCCGACGCCGACGGCGCGTTCGTGTTCCACGGACACACGGACGGTTCAAGGAGATGTCAGCAAATCGGAAGGTGTCCGAGAGGGCCGATGCCTGCCAGGGCTGCGGGTTGTTCGAAAGAGATACCGTGGCCCTGGAACACAAAGGGCTAAGAAGGAACATGGATGGGAGTCATTTGATGATTTCCCATCTTAAAAAAAAAAAAGATGTCCTCTCATACTAACTCTACTCGTACTAACGCTGTAACAGAAATATTGTAAAACCAAATGATTTTAAAAGAGTAACCATGGAGTTTCTTGCCGGTTCTTCTCCATAGGAAACGACCAACCCGAACCGAGCACCTTTTTGTCGACGTTTTATAAGTGCCCCTGTAGGCCTATGTAAAATAAAAATATTTTGATTTGATTTGATTTAAAATGCATGAAACCGGTAGTATAGCACCACGAGTTAGTTACCTACGTACGACGTCGTCGATCGTTGCGTACCTAACTATCTACACTTCGCCCGCTCATGTTTAAGGTTATTGACCCGCTCAGCTGATGTTCACGTACACAAATTAAATGATTCCAAATTTTCCTTCATACTTTTACGGGCTTAGGACCGTCATAAATGCTTTGTGCCTAGGTTTCGGGACATATCTAATAAAATTAAAAGAATTATCATAAAAGCGGTAGGTACCCATGTAAAAATAAATCTCAACAGGCCTGCTAATTATGGTGTATTTAAAACTGTGGAATCAAAACTATTTATAATGATTAAATAAAAAGTTTTAATTGTACGATTTAAAAAAGGCTCTGTAACATACCTAAATCACCTTTGATTTATTTAACACTTAGCGACATGTAACAATTTTTCATAAAATGTGTACCTAATCAAAATTATTTACAACGATTAAAGGCATCATTGTTGTTAGGTATCGAATGGTGCCTACTAATGGTTCGCATTTTTATTCACTCATGCGAATAAATTCGAGTTTAAAAAATAAAAAAATATTTTAACTTTACAAATCGATAGTGTTTCATGCACCGGATCGACCCTCCACGGGATTAAAACGATCAAAATTTAACCTTGTAATACCAACTTAGATAATGACCAATGGAAACCGTACCCTGAAACATTTGTGTCGTTATGCATAGAAATTGTAAATCAAGCACCTTTACATAATAATCTCACTGTTGCTTTACCTTGATCATCTATCCACACACTGACCTCAGCTATCGTTGCTTTACCTTGATCACCCATCCACAGATGCAACTGTCTGTTAGTGTCCTGCCAGTGCCCGATGTAATACACAACACGTTAAATATAGTCGTGCTCCTGCGACCTCTGTGACCAGGACTGTCTGTGTTGATACTAGGTCTAAGTCTCAAAGTGAGCCACTCAACTTGTTACTCATCTATCTGTTGGCTATAACGAACCGAACTTCTCCTAACATCACGCCTGTAGGGTTCCCGGGGCTCCCGAAGGGTTAAGTAGAAATTTCCCTACTAATAGTACGACACCCACGTTTCGTCATGTACCTAACTATAGGCTCGCCCCTGAGCCTATTGCTATCAACCGTGCACAAGTCCAAACTCCGGGCTACTACTGAAAAAGTAAGTTTTCGCGAACTTCTTATCTGTTAAATGTAATTATGAGTAAGAATATGTAAATCTAACACAATTCCCGACAGTTTCGTGCAAATAGGATTATCGCGTCTGTAGGCTGTAGGACGTCCTCTGTCGGTGCTCCAAGAGTAAGTATTTCCTTTCGTCAGCTCGCAGGAGCGAGTTAGTTTGGTGAAGAAGAGACAGGGGCCTGCCACCGACTTTGTGGCATACAGATAGTGTAGACGTCTAATATAATATAGTATAGTCAAATCGTTTAAACATGCCAATAAAATGTAATGACCCGACTTGCAAAAAATCGCAATTGTAAACGATAGCTATCGCTTCCCATAATCACTGTCGCTAAATCTTCTATCGCACGCGTGTATGTCGTACATCGTCCTGCAACAAACGAGAATATCCCCAAAACTTACAAAACTTTGTAAGTAACTGAGTGAGAGAGTGTTGATGAAATAAACTTGTATTATTAAAAAAAAACAACTGCACTCTAAATACTGTTTTATTATTAATACAACAGGCAGACGGACAGCCCAAGCGGGAGGAGCTCGTGGCTACATAATAACCGCCGCACGGGTCGATCTTTAAGATTAAGCCGTGCTAGCCGAGGTTGGTCCGTGGATGGGTGACCATAATTACATACCGAGGTTCCTCCGTGCCTCGGAAAGCACGTTTAGCCATTGGTCCCGGCTGTCATTTGTAGATCTTTGACAGTCATTACGAGTAGTCAAAAGTGTCGAGAAGCCAAAAGTCTGACATCCAGTCTTATCAAGGGGTATCGTATTGCCTAGTTACTGGGTTGTGGAGGTCAGATAGGCAGTCGCTTCATGTAAAATACTGATACTCAGCTGCATCCGGTTAGACTGGAAGCCGATCCCAAGATAGTTTGGGAAAAGGCTAGGCACATGATGATGATGAGGCAGACGGACAGCGCGAATCCAAAAACCCTAAAAAGTTTACCCTATTTATGTTGAGCGATACGACTTATGGTGTAGGGTACGATGTAAGGAAGCCTGGCCTTATGATGTACAGAAATCTAATCGCCGATCCTCCTGGACCATCATTTATGTCTTTTCTGTATGAGAAAAGGCCTTTCCCATGCAGTGGGACAATCATAACATACAGGAATGCTAAAACACGCAGTTAGTATCGTAAGTCTGGCGGGAATGACTCCGTACACTGTCCCGTTCCACACGGTCTTCAAAGATGAAAGGCTTTTATTTACTATTCCTCAGTGATTGGGTTGTGGAGGGCAGATGGCAGGCGCTCCATATTGAATACTGATTGAACCGCATCGTAACTGCCGCCTCGGTATCTCATCGAGTTGATACCAGTGAACTTCAACACGACTCATGAGAAAGAAATAAAGATCAGAAATGGAGACATTTTACCGATAACATCGTGTTAGCAGTTAAAATTAGATTTGTTCATCTACAAAGTTGCGGTATTTTGTTACAGATTTTTCAACATTTACCTCTTTGAAGTCGAATTTAATGTATTTGAACTTTATTTGAAATCAACTACCTACCGAGACTAGCTGTTTCTTGGTACTGAGCTGGGAGCAGGCTTGAAATTGCTCCACCTAGGTGTTTGTCAAACGTCAAAGCTTCCGTTTGCTCAGTGGCAACATGGTGGCAATAGAGTGGCATTGTGTCAACTCAGCGGCTACTACAAAGACAAGCGAAGTACCTGACACCGAGCAGCGCCGCGGGGCACGCTCTGCATCCGGTTTGTAGAGCTGTGTAGCAGACGCGCTTCGATCTGAGATGCAGTAAGTACTAACACTAGCGTTTAGGGGTCTTCAATTCACTAGAACTTTTAACAAATGAGATTGCTCATGTTTATGTAGCATACAATTCTATGACAAGAATGTGCGTGTGATATAAAGAGTAAAAAGAATACTCCAATGAAGAAAACTACATACCGCCAGCAGTGATCCAAAGGGGTTCCGGCGCGTCTTCGACTGATCTACAACATGTAAACTATATACAAGTAAGCCTAACCCTTCGGGAAGCAGGCGTGATGTTGTGTTGTGTCATAAACTGCAGTAGAATTCCTCCAATTTTCTTTCTCGTTATGATTCACTGCTGAACGTTGAACTGTGATACTATTCCAGTCAGTGAGGAAACACATGTTGATATGTAGATCATCATCTGCCTAGCCTTTTCCCAACTTTATTGGGGCCGGCTGCCAGTCTTACCGGATGCAGCTGAATACTAGTATTTTATATCTAGATATTGATGGATATTTGATGAACAGTTCCTATCTGTTTTGATTAGACCACAGAAAAATGTAGTGCACAACGAATATATGTATATGTTCCCAGCAACTGACTGCAAGAGTTCTCAAACGGAATATTCTATTATTAGTGTAACGTGAACTGTGAAACGCAGCCAAAAGGCTTGAATTTAAAATAACCCGACACCTACTCCACACAGCAACACAAGTTCACTTTAACAACGAAACTGTACGAGAACTGACTGCCTCGTCAGCGTAGCGTAGCGGTCGGCAGCGGTCGGCAGCGGTCGGCAGCGGTTGGCAGCGGTTGGCAGCGGCCGGCAGTGTTCGGCAAAGCCACTGCAGAGTACGGGACTTAAAACATAACTGGCGACATGTTGCTGCAGTACCTGTATGTTAAGTTCTACGAATACGTAGTATATAGTCCAGTGCACAGAGAGTCAGAGCTGTCTATTACTTAGGAGATGATCCAATGCATCACGGTGGTACATGCCCGTTGTACACAACACAAACTAAGCCGGGTGTCGGAGTTAGCGCGCCAAGTTGCCGCTCGAGTCAATCTCTGTCGTCTCCGCTCATGTTGATGTGCCCTGTATGAATACGGAACTTATATAATCAAGCGATCACTAGTATTTACGTAGACGATACTATCACTTTCTTGATAAAATTCGTCAGTTACCAGCACCATCGAAAAATTTAAATGAGTTAACCGATTAAAAAGACAATTAAACAGTACCTAATAAAAGCCAAAAGTTTTATCCACTAATTAGAATACGTAACTTCAAACGCGTTAAAAGTTGATCCCGCATTTGAGTTTATTAATTAAGTTAAAGAACAAACAAATATTGTGCGAGCCTATTAGATAATAAGCTCAGTAAAACTTCAGTAAACCTCATCACTCAAGATTTCGAAGACAACATTATTCAACTCTATTTCGATTTAAAAAACAGTATTGGAAAACCTTGTGAAGTCAAAGTAAAATCTTATTCCGCGCACAATATGAAACCAATTGCGTGCACCTCGGGGTCGGCCCGCCACCGCACCGCGCCGCGCGGCGGGTGCACAGCGCGCGCTATTCCGCCGACGCGGCACGTCGCTATCCGCGGATAAGCGCCGCGTTCGATACGTCGCGTCGTGTCGTAAGATATATCCCGCCATTCGTCTCACGACTGCGGCTCTCGAATAACTCGCGACTCGTTCGCCTGCTTTGAATATTGCATCTTGGTTTTATAAGAAGTTTGCAGTTTTATAGCAATTCGGATTACAAATAAACTCGTAAAGCAAATCTGTTTGTAAAAGGACCAGCCGTACCAAGAGGTACCGTATTACAGGGATACTGACTTATAGAATTCCAGATGGGTGCCATGTGAAATACTGGTAATAAGCAGAATTCGGTTAGACTGAAAGCCACCTCCAGCATAGGTGGCAGAAAGCAGGCATCCTGCAGTGTGGTGTGCGTGTGGATTGAGAGATCTTTTCGAAAAACTCTTCCAATCCCACCCAAATTATAAGAGGATTTAGGAAATAATTGTAAAAACTTCATGGTAAGGTATAAAATTTGTCAAACCTAAACAAAAAAAGTTAGAACTCATTAACTGGATCTCTCAATCTGGACAACTGAAGAAAAAGCCATAACGCGTATCCAAGAGTATACTGGCTATGTGTTTATAATTTGCATTTTAATTAATTGTGAAGGATTTGTTAAAGCTGCTAAACAAAATTTCGATTCGTTTCAAAGCCACGTTTAAGATTTATAACAGTTTATATGGATCACTCAGAGTGGACAATTTTCAATTGAGTGATCTTGTAAAATACGACCTAGTACTGAAAAAGTATGAATAATTATCATGTTTATTACAAATTATGCTTCTGGGAGAATTTGTAAAACAAAAATCGTGATTGAAATCTTACTGGTTCAAGGGAAAATGAAAATCTTGTTTTTTGTCGATCGTCCCAACTGAGAGATCTTTATTTTGAACTATATTTAATAAACCAAAACTTATAGGTAGAAGGTAGATACATCAGAAATTGTTAAAAAGGTTTTACTAAAAATTGACGAATCAGTCGTCCCTGTAAGTGTTATACTTAAAAAGATAAATCATTTTTTACAATCCTTGAGGAAAACGTTGAGTAGGGTGACCATATCGCCGGTCGGAATCATTACCGATACAATAGGGATGGTGACTCTTTTTTTTTATTTGTCTATCGGGTTGATTATTAAAAAGTATTTGACACGTATTTTTTATTAACACACGTGTAAGACACACTTTTTTATTTTGTCCGATTTTTTTTTTGACTACCCTATGCTTGCAAACATTGTGTATATTCATTGCGTTTTGCGAAGCTGGCGTTGTGCAGTGCATTTAATGTAAGTTTTTTAATATTGTTGTGCTATAAGGTACATGCGCCTTTTAAGGCCCATTTTTTATATAATTGAAATAACTAAAAGAAATGAAATAATTTATGAAAACTAACTTAATTTCAATATTACTCATTTATTTCTGAATATAATCAACATACAGGTCAACACGTTTGATAAAACTTTAGAAAATAATTGGTTTTAAAAACCTCCAAATCTCTTTACCACTATGCCCGACAAGATTTTGACACATGACACATCACCTGATTCGACGGGGTGATGCGAATTATCATGGTTTCACGAAATAATAATAAAAATACGCTACGTTCAGGATTCTTCTAAAGAATCCCTCGCTACGCTCGGGATTGTACTCTAGAATCCCTCACTTCGCTCTGGATTCAAAAAAGCGCCCTCGCCGTAAAAATATTATTTTGCTCCCTTATGATACAATCTACTATTTTTATCACATCTATTCAAAAAGAGCTAGTTTGTTCTTCGTAAACAGGGACTAAAATCGCTCTTTAACCCCTAGGGACTAAAAGTGATTTGAATTTGGAATGTGAATATTGTTAGTAAAAGTTCCAATTACCAAAGAGATTAATCACGAATATTGTATGAACAAGTAAAGCCGGGTCCAGACATGTATCACTTGCCCGATCCGCCATCCGCCCGATCGCCTATGATGTAATTATGAGTGAAATAAAAAAAAAAGTTTTTTTTTGGTTACCTTAAAATATCTGAACTTTTTGTATGTACTTAGAATTAGAATTACGAACTAAGAATTCCTTAGTAAGAGCACTACACATACAGTACCTAAGTTAGCAGAAACTTGTCATTTAAAAAAGTAATTTTATATTATTTAAATTATGTAGTGAAACCAGACACAAACTTGTATAAAAATGTTTAAAGTGCATCATAATAGGGATGATGACTGGGTAAAGAAAACGAAATTCTATTTTGTCCGTCAATAAGGTAATACAAAAATATGAGATACGTATCTTTTGTTTTATCAAGTTAACAAAAAAATCCTTAGTTAAAACGCATTAAAGTTGGAGAGTGGGGGCTCACTACGTCACAACTAGGTATAAAATGTACAGAGCCGTGACGTCATGCGACCACTCCCGATGATGCTATCACCCTCCTCCAGGAGAGTAGCAAAGAGACTAGCACTCTTAAAAAGTTCAGACACAAACCGCCGTCTTTCCGACCTCGCCGTCGAGGTCCGTCGCGACGTCCCGGTCCATGTCCTCCCCGACCCTCGCTCGAGCCAGCCCGCGATGCTGTGCCAGTAGTTTTAAATCAGCCCCTAAATAATGATATCATTCAGATCCAGCCTGTCCCCATGCAGTCCTCCCCCAGCGACGCCCTGAGCCGAGGCTCGTACCCCACAGGGGGTGCCCTCAGCGTATAGTCGCTTAGTTTGTAAGTTTTTATGCCCTGGCTGGAGGCCTTACTCTTAAGGCACCCACAGGATAGTCCGGTTAAGCAGACGACAACCTCCTAGGTTGAACTGCGAGATGCCATTCATAAAAAAAAAAAAAAAAAAAAAACGTCATGCGCCATTTCAACTCAAAATATCTCCGTAATTTTACGATTACGTGTCAAATACTTTTTAATAATCTACCCGATAGACAAATAAAAAAAATGAGTCACCATCCCTATTGTATCGGTAATGATTCCGACCGGCGATATGGTCACCCTACTCAACGTTTTCCTCAAGGATTGTAAAAAATGATTTATCTTTTTAAGTATAACACTTACAGGGACGACTGATTCGTCAATTTTTAGTAAAACCTTTTTAACAATTTCTGATGTATCTACCTTCTACCTATAAGTTTTGGTTTATTAAATATAGTTCAAAATAAAGATCTCTCAGTTGGGACGATCGACAAAAAACAAGATTTTCATTTTCCCTTGAACCAGTAAGATTTCAATCACGATTTTTGTTTTACAAATTCTCCCAGAAGCATAATTTGTAATAAACATGATAATTATTCATACTTTTTCAGTACTAGGTCGTATTTTACAAGATCACTCAATTGAAAATTGTCCACTCTGAGTGATCCATATAAACTGTTATAAATCTTAAACGTGGCTTTGAAACGAATCGAAATTTTGTTTAGCAGCTTTAACAAATCCTTCACAATTAATTAAAATGCAAATTATAAACACATAGCCAGTATACTCTTGGATACGCGTTATGGCTTTTTCTTCAGTTGTCCAGATTGAGAGATCCAGTTAATGAGTTCTAACTTTTTTTGTTTAGGTTTGACAAATTTTATACCTTACCATGAAGTTTTTACAATTATTTCCTAAATCCTCTTATAATTTGGGTGGGATTGGAAGAGTTTTTCGAAAAGATCTCTCAATCCACACGCACACTGCAGTGTGACAGGCAGGATGTAATATATCGTAGTTAACTTTAGCGACAAATATGCTATATAGTTTATGAGGCGTCATGTTGTGGATGGATGGAGTGATGGTAGTAAAACGGCGACGTCATGATTATTCATAATCCCGTAGTTCCGCGCCGGCAGCGCACCCGGTCGTCACCCGGCCGGCACCCGGCAGGCCGGCTCACTGCTCACAGCTCGCTCTCGCTTCATAATCGTAACATTCATTTATCTTGGCGACACTAGTCGCCAAGATAAATGAATTAATGAGCACTATTCGGCGCTCCATTATATTCGTCCGTCGCAAGTCGCAACAGACGTAGTCGCAAAGTAATTGTTGAAATAATATCTAACAGTGTTATGTTATGACACTGAAATTATAAATTAGGGATAATGATGCTATTCAATAGTGTCAGTTCAGTTTGTGAGTCGTCGTAGAGTAATCGTCTGCTTATTAGTAAAGCAAGTTACAAAGTCATGTTTCCCTATATGTTAATAGAATACAAGGTCTGTGTACAGACCCTTCACTATGCCGTCAAGCAAACATTCTGTACATCACATTATGTAACTCTACGCAGAAATTATTGGTGGACAATAACTCTGTATTTTTGGGTGAAGAAATTACGTTTTTACGTTAGGACTCAACGTAACACACGCAAAACATTGTGTTGATACTATACATTGAAAAGATCAGTCAGGAAAGCATAAGTTATAACCAGAGATCGGAATTAGGTAGAGTTATTTTTGTACTCGCATCGAAATGTTGATAATTAATATGGATCTTCCCATGCGTATGCGCATTGGAATTTTGCAACTTCGGACATCCGATGTTGGATGGTTTAAATTGTGTAAAAGTAAATAACTTTTTTATTTAGTAAATCACGGGATTTTTCTGTTCTTTAAAATTAATCTCGGGATTTCAGGCATATCCACTTTATTCTTTCGCTGTATGAACATAAATAACTTACCTAATTCCGACCTCTGGTTATAACATTAAAAACTAGTAGGTAAGTTTTTTTAAACTTGTTAAAGGTAGGAACTTGTCCTCCCATGTCTCCGTTACATACTAGAAGGTATGGTCAAAAAAGTGCCTTTCTGTTTCGTTGAAAGTCTTTGTACACCCATTATACATACCTATAAGCTAATAGCTTTTGCCCGCGGATTCAGTCGCGTAAATTTTTATATATATTTACATATATATATACTAGTTGAGCCCGGCTTGCGTTGCAATGCACTCGTCCTACACACTACCTACCCAAAAACCTTCTACAAAGTATTAGAAACAATAACAAAAAAAGATGAATGAAATCGATTAAGGCGTTCTCAAGTTTTGGCGTGACCAAGGGAAATAGCAACTCATTTTTATATAAAATATTAAATATTGAAGCATTGTGGCGACAATTAGCGGCTCTCTGCGGACGCGTCATTTACTAACCTGTTGCTACACGCACACACACACATACACACACACACACACATACACACACACACATATACATATACACACACACACACACCTGTAATATTCGTACTAGCTACGTATCAATCAACGCCCCTGGGGAGGCACCAGCTACTGCTGCAAGTCACGCTAACTCCAGCTAGATGTACGGAACCACGTCCTGAAGGAATATGTCTTCCTGGTAACTTTGCAGGTCACTGAACAGACGCGTGATGTAGCTGCTCGCCTTACTATATGTTCCTCATAAGTAACCTCAGCAGAAATACGTTTATATTTCTAGTTGTATTGTATTGTAGTAAGTTCAGCTCCATTTATCGATGGCAATATTGCGGTGGAAAACAATAAAGCGTGCACTAACTCATTAATTCCACAGGACGTGATTTTTTGAGCGTCTGCCAACGCGAGTAGCGAGCACCGCTCTGTCCCATTGTCATGCAGCAAGCTGGAGCCGAAGGTACACTCGTCACGGGAACATTAACGCAACAGGACTATCGAAACAACATTGTAAGATAGATTTTATCTGATATCAATCATTACATTCCGTTTCCCCACAAACACTACATTAGTATAGGAGTATATCACCGTGCGCTCGAAACCTTCTGTCCGTTCCTATTGGACGGCGTTACAGCCACAGTCGCACAACGTCGCTTGAAAGGAAGCCAAATATAAATGGAGGTAAGTATATTATTAATAGTTAGCCGGACCCGCCGGCGGTTATAAAGAAAATCGTTCCGGAAGCGAGGAAGCGAAATTGCCGTCCGATTGAAATTCGAGTCGAGTAGGAAAATCTAGCAGAATGGCAACCGTAACCACTACCATGAGACTTTATACTAACCGTGAAATATGTGCCGATATGAGCGCATTGTGCGCGGTGGGCTATTGACCCCGAGCTCACTGGATGTACCAGTATGTGTGGTACCTGCTAAGTAGATAGAAAGCCTTACTGGGTTTTAAACTATGATAAAAATCTCAATTATGAACTTGTGATTGTGCAATCTCGTATATATTGTTTATGCGTTGAACAACTATACACTGACTGTTTTGACCAGGACATGTAGTTGATAAGTTTAAAATATACAGACCCAAACTCATTTTGGCAGTATGAATGTCGCGCGGACAAAGCGCGCCAGCAGCGTGGTCACACCGCGGGCGTCGCGTACTTGTGTCTCTGGGGACGAAGCCGGAGTAGATCACTCGATGAGAGCCATTCGTTGCGCCCACTAGACGCACCTGCGGCTCATACATATGGGAGTAGTATCTTGCACGACAAACCGCGCGGCCGCGGAGCGACTATAAATGTGAAGAAGGACCGGCAAGGCTGACTGCACGTTGAGAATACATATATTCGAATCGATGCATTGAGCTGCCCCAAAACTTAATTTCTCAAAAGGGATGGTTCAGGTGAAGGCCCATGATGCAAGTCTGTGGGTACAAATAGACACTGTTTTAAGCTTTAACGGATATTTTAACTTAACTTACATTGTCACTTATTTAAAATAAAAGCAAACTAAGCGCTCTGCCCCTATTCCTCGAAACATGAAGCAAAGTCGCGCCGGTGCTTGGTACCGAGTCGTTGGTAAGGACAAAAGGTGTTCGCAGAAGCGCAGCGGCGCGAATTAAACTTCCAATTCAATACAAGTTGCAATTAAAAATTTCCAATCGGGCACTTACAGAGAGAGCACGGAGGCGCGGGGGGTGGAGCGCACTCTGAAGTATACACTTGACCGACCACAGTTTTAAAACTAAGTTAAAGTAAGAAATTAAAGGAAGGTAATCTGAGTTACGTTAGGTACGTTACGTGTTTATAGTTTCCAAAAGTCCGTTCATATCTTAGCACATAACGACCAATGAGAAGTAGGTACCAGGACCTGTTCTGTACATAACAGTTCACGGTCCACTAAATATAAAATGACTCATTAATAGGGGTTGGACTTGAGCCAGGCAAAATCGCAGCGATGAACAGAACAAGAAATTATTAAAGAAAGTTACGAGCTGTACAGCTGCCAAAAGATTGAAATAAAATACAATGCAGTTTCAACTACGTTCGTAAAGACACCGGAATAAATTTAATCTGGAACTAAAACGTGTCCGACTCAATGTCCTGGAGGTGGCCGGTGTGCGATGCGGTGCGCTGTCATCATCGATACAACTGTGAAATAGCGTTTTAAGTATTTTAATTTTCCGTGCCACTACCCGCTGTCGCCGCGCCGATAACATCCTTCCTCAATAACTGGCAACTCCTTCGGCTGAAGTTGTTCGAGTTCGCTAATGAAGTCGCGACGTGAACTATTCGCATCACATTGATCCGGTTATTACGAGCGAGTTAATTGCGGAACGAAGTTCGCCTCCCAAATGAACCGAACTTGGGTTTCCTACGTACAGTATGTAAAAGCGGGCGTTATTCGTCACAGAGAGAGAACCGCGCTGAGAGTACGAATACCTATTAGTATAGAGCGCATGGAATGACTATCATGGTGGCATACATCAGAAGAGTTCGTGGTAACATAGTTACAGCCGCTCAGGTTGATCTTCGTACCTCGGAAAGCACGTTTTTGCAGACAAGCTTTGACAGTCGTTACAGGTAAGAAAGTCAAATCGAAAGTAAAACCACTTTCGTTTCAGGTTAAATATGAATACCCCTACAGGTGCAGCCTTATTTTTTCTTTGCTTCTGCTACTTTACTACTCGTGCTACTTCTGATCGGCACCTGTGACTCTTTCACGAGTTCATACTGCGCAGCGCAGCGAGACTCTCCGATCTCTCGTTACAATAACAAGTGCGGCACATAGTTACCGAATTATCTAAATTTAGCGGCGAGAGGTATAAAGACGGCCAACTTTGTGCGCGAGTAATATCTAACAGATAGCGCCGAGCATCTCGTTAATTGCAAGATTGCTCGCATTAAATGAAGAGCGTGTTTCTTCCTCTCCGTTTTCAATCGATGATACGACATTCTGCTGGAGTGTGCTGCCTCACGGAGGTCTCGGACACTTCCACTCAATAGACATTCTTCCACTCCTGCCTACCACTGCGCCATGGTACTTGGTATCCTTTTGCTTGGGGAGACAATTAGCTATTTTTATTCAAACTTCTTTGATACAATTCACTCAAATCTCAATTCACCCATCTATAGGACATTCTCTAAATTATGAAAGAAGTTCAACGTCTAGTTCACTGAGCTTTTCTTGTTTTTGTGTTAAGCTTTAGGTTTTCGAACTAGCAAGTATTAATCATCATCCCAATAAAGTTGTTACATTGTGGCGGGCAGATCCGCAGATAAAACTACTGAGCTTGTAATTACGATGGTCGTAATGAAAGCTTATTTGAAATACCCTCTTAAACGGTTAATTAGTTTAACGCTTAGCTATTTAGTTACGCGGTCGCGGTCGTTGGCCCACACTCAATTAAACTGGACGTCATTAACGTGACATTTCAACAGAGTCAACATATTCTGAGTTGAAGAGCCAGAGCGTAAACAAACGCCGAGCTTTTAACTTCCGAAGTAATGACAATAAAGGCGACATTTTCTTGTAAACAATTTCTCGTCATAATCAAGATTCAAGTTAATATAAAGACTTAGTCGTCACAATGTTATCATCCCTGTCGGTCACCGAGACTCACTCCCGGACGTCCCGGATCATCAACAACTTCTACATTACCGCTCAGATGAATCCTTCGCGTTCCAAATTCAATTTTTACCAAGTCATCGTGAGGAGGAGATACTTCGTTTTGAAAAGTCCAACAAAGTCAATTTGTTTAGCGCAAGTTTGAGTGTGGTACGAGCGGGGCTGAGCCGAGGGTGGCAGGAGGGGGATCTATCAGCGTTTGTCGCAAAAGATTGATGGCACTCCTACCGCCGGAGGTGCGCCCTCCACGGAATACAAACACGGCAAACGTGCGAAGCACACACGATGCATACCAGAACGTCGCTGCGCAGCAAAACAGTACAGAAGTCCTAAACTATCGAAGCTACCTTTGGTATCAGAGTGGCGATGGCGGGGCAGTATCTTTATATAAGTGATGTTCACACTCATTGCCTACCTTATACTTACATAGTTTAAGTTTAACTAGTTTGTCAGAACATTATAAAATTGATTAATGTTTGTAATCCAGTAAAAATCTCTGTCGACTCGGTCTCAAACTACAAGCCGTTTCCAAACGTTCGTTCTCACCTGTCGCTCCGGCTACCAAGAGCATTGGATATCATGACGCATGAAGTGGGCCTTCTGCGTCAGTGACGTGGTGGCACTTGTGGCGCTACCTGCCGCGTCCTAGTGTAGGGATCCGCCGCACGAGAATGTTTAGGAACAGACTCGAATGAGGCTGCGAGGAACGAATTACCATTAGCACAAGTTTGCGTCAAGTTGTCTGTGTACCTACTTTGAAGCGGACTATTTAAATTAACAAGTTTGTTAACAAACTTAGATTTGTTTATCCTAGACCGAAGAAGATTATAACTGGCGAGCTAGCCGATAAAACTAACTACAGGCCTAGCTTTTAGCTCTAGATCTGTCACTGGCTCACTGCATGATAATCAGTTTGGGTTTAGACCTAAATTATCTACTGATAGTGCAATATTGTGTCTCAAGCATACCGTCAGATACTACACGGAAAGATAGTAAAACCTGTATACGCGTGCTTCCTCGACCTGTCCATGCCTTTGGCCTGGTTTCGTATGACGTGTTGTGGCAAAACTTGAGGGCATAAACGTGCCGCATGAACTTGTTAACATCTTCAAATATCTGTACGAACACCAGGTAAACAATATCAGATGACCAGGTACATTGTCGGAGCCATACAGACTTGAATGTGGGGTAAGACAAGGTGGGTTAACTTCATCCACACTTTTCTATCTCTACATGGATGCACTCATCGTCGCGCTCAGTAGTCGGCATGTGGGCTGCCATGTAGATGATGTATGGGTGAACAATCTTAGTTATGCAGATGACACGGTGGTGCTGAGCGCGTGGGTTTGTGGATTACGCAAGCTATTACAAATCTGTAAGGAGTACGCGGTCACCCATGGCCTTATGCATAGTATCGCGAAAAGCCAATGCATGGTATTTCAGGGAGGCGCCAAATGCCCACAGCAAGGACCTCCTATTCACTTGAATGGTGTACCGTTAGAACGGGTGGACCAATTTAAATACTTGGGGCACTGGGGTAACAGCCGATCTGTAAGACCATGTCGTCATTGAGCGGGAGTGGAGGGCACTGTCTAAGAGAGCAAATATGATAGCCCGTAGGTATGCACGCTGTTCAAATTCATTTGTATCTTAATTTTTTGTCGTTTAATTAACATGATTTATTTATCTATCAATCAATCAAATAATTATTAGTTTTTATTGCATGAATAGTGTTATATTGACAAAAGTGTATTTATATTGTTGCGTAACTAATATGGGTCAATGACCTGAAATAAACGAATTTTATTTTATTTTATTTATTAAACCTGTCAAGCGGTCACTGTGCTCGTAATTATGAACAACTTTTACAAAATAAATAAATAACCAGCTGCTCCATACATGTCGCGTTTGGAGTCAAAAAAAACTAAGATTGTATATTAGTAGGACAGCAACATACTTATTCATCGGTAGTGCACATATTACATACATACAAACGTAACATTTGTCACTGGCTCTTGAAATACAGGTACTCTAACCTAGCTCTTGAGCCAGGGTCTCATAAAACTGTAACCTGTTTTTATGGCAATAAAGAAATGTATTTATTATTATTTGTCGTATATGTATGTATATAAAGGCTCTTACCCGCTGCATCGGAATTACTTATGATATGTGGCACCAGATTTAATTAGATTAAGCAAACAGACGTCGGCGATCCGTCAACGTCTCGTTACACGCCACCTTCCTTGACAACTGCTCAAGTCAATATGGCTACCCGCAACGACTTGAAGTTCCGCCAGAGAGTATTGTAGACCGCTTCTCTATCGTCTGTGGTAACAGTTAAGTTTGCAACGTGAATCATATGAAGCCTTTTTGCAAAGGCGCCGTCATATAGTTAAGGGTCCTGTGGTGTCAATATGTTTTATAACACGTTTGCTCGTAAAGGGTCTCATATTTCCCTAATTTCAATATCGTAATGTATCTCATCAGGCACTTGTGCGTTATTATAATGTAAAACGCACGCTTTATCAAGATGCTCCGCTAAGGAGTGGAATTCCCTGCCGGAGTCTGTGTTTCCCGATAGCTACAATCTAGGGGTCTTTAAGTCAAGAGTGAATAGGTTTCTTCTAGGCAAGCGTGCTTCACCGTCGACCACATCATCGCTTACCATCAGGTGAGGTAGTGGTCAAGCGCGGGCCTACAGATAATTTAAAAAAAATGCTCCGTCTTAAACGAACGGTATTTTTTTAAATCTTAGCAAACAGTTTTTATGTCAGAAAAGTGGTCAACATTTTATGAATAAAAAATTAAATTAAAAATTTAAAAAACCCCCGACACAAAAAACCTCTAAAAAGCCAAAAATAAATTAATCCAAGCGTCGTAGCGTCGGGGGTCCGCTTTGCTCTGTGCTTGTACTAAGCGGTCTTCTTAGCGGTCCCCCGACGCTACGACGCTTGGATTAATTTATTTTTGGCTTTTTAGAGGTTTTTTGTGTCGGGGGTTTTTTAAATTTTTAATTTAATTTTTTTTCATGCTTTTTAAACTTATTTTATTTTTGCCTAGCCTTGACTTTCCTACTCCTGGTTAACGAAACCAAGGAAAGATATAAATTAAACAAAATATAAATGGGGGGGGGGTGCACCCCCCCCCCCAATGCCCATGGTGACAAGCGACAACATTTCAAATAGACTACCTGTGAAAGTTTTTAAATCCCTACATCAACTAGAAAAGACGTGATGATCTTCAAACGGCTGAGCAGATTTTCATGAAACATAGCTAAGAACACTCTCGATTAAAATACCTTTCAAACGACACCACTTTTATCCAAATCGGTTCATCCGTTTAGGAGCTACGATGCCACAGACAGACACACAGATACACAGATACACAGATACACAGATACACAGATACACAGATACACACGTCAAACTTATAACACCCCTCTTTTTTGGTCGGGGGTTAAAAATTAACTTTGGGAGAAATATTATAAATAAACATTTAATTCTTTAATTTAATTAATTTTGACCAGAAATTACAACCATTTATCTGAAACAAAACACAAAAATATTTACTTACTTTATTAGTAATACTGGTTCTGTTTTTGTGCCTTTGCCTTGAAAAAGAAATAAAAATAAAGCGCATCGTTAATTTGTAAACAAGTAAAAGATTTATTCGTCTAAGAAAGTCCGAGATTTATTTATTTCTTACAAATATGTTATAAAACGTCGTATGACATACGTGTACTTTCATAATTACAGCCTCTGCTTTCTTGAAGACCTCCTATGGCTTGGGCTAGCAATATCGCCTCAGCTGTGATTTTCAACGTACCGCACTTATATCTTAATGTACTATAACATATGCGCCAGTAACCACCATATGTAAGCGGTGATGCAACCCCGTGTGGTTCTTGTATAACAAAGGTGCGCCGCAGCGCCGTCACAAGCAGCCGCTTTGTGGCACGCGCGCCGCCCTATGTAGCGACAGATAAGTTTCTTAACGTTGAGCGAGCCGCCATCTACCCTGCACCGTGCACCAGTGCACCGGTGTCGCCGCCTGCAGCCAGGAAATTGATATTTTATTTGTGTTTATTTATTTATTTAATCATAGGAGAACCAACAGCTGTAACAGATGGATAACAATTGAATATGATACATAGAGCCAATTACAGGTTCTCACGAATAGAAATAGAGAAAGTAGTAGAAAACTTAGGATCACTAACAAGCACGATTTATATGAATAAATAAAGAACAATCAGAATAAACACTAATAAAGAACTAAACACTTTTAAAAAAGTCAGCATTCAGCCGAGAGCGTGCCGAATAGGTTTTAGTTGTAAATGGGTCAAATGAGAACTTTTTACAAAGAATATTAAAGTCCTTACTCGCTCGCACCATGTATGAATTGGAAGTGCCTGTAGTTGGAATAAGAAAAAGGAATGGAGATAGGCGGATTAAATCTAACCGATCTCCTAGGGACATTGAAGCGCAGTTTATGCAGGAGATCAGGACAATCAATCTCGTTAGAAATAATTTTCAAAAGAAAGGTGCAATCTGCTAGTCGACGACGATTTATTAGTGGTTGCAAATGAAATTTCTTGCAAAGATTTAAGTAATCATCAGAATGGTATGGTATATGTAGCCGAAAACATAAAAAGCGAATAAATCTTTTTTGTATATTTTCGATACGATCAATGTATTTGCCATAACAAGGGTTCCAAATTTGTGATGCATATTCGAGGTGACTTCTCACAAAAGAGCAATAAAGAATCTTAAGGGTCTTAGCCCTCTTGAAGCACCCTGCGAGTCTCATAACAAAACCCAGTGACCTCGAAGCTTTGGCTACTATTTGCTCAATGTGCACGTTGAATAAAAGTTTGGAATCATGAAATACACCTAGGTCGCGTACACCATCGCATCTCTGCTATAGCTGCCCTTTAAGTTTATAAGTTGTAGGGAGTGGTACACGTTTTCTGCTAAAGGAGATAACTGAGCATTTGACAGGATTCAAATCGAGTTTGTTAATCAAGCAATAATCATCCAGTCGCGCCAGGTCAGATTGGAGAGCATTCATATCGTCAACTGATGATATTGAAGAAAATATTTTCATATCATCAGCAAAACAGAGTAATTTTGAGTTGTGGAAACACGAGTCGATGTCGCTCACATAAATGATTAAGCGCTGGACAAAGGCGCCAGAATACATGTTTAGCTTGGACGGATCAATATTACTAAACCTTTGCATTCGTGTCACATGCCATCGTGAAAAGTTAAATTTTCACATTCAGTTATTATCATGACTTTTATCAGTTTAACCGACTTTCCTGTCAAAGGGAGAAAGGCTTTTGCCCAGCACTGGGATCACACAGTTTAATGACCCGAGTTTTGCGTAGGTTTATAAGCCTCTATATGATCATATCCTGGCGATTGGTTTCATCAGAAATCTGTAGAGTAATACATAAAATCTTAGTCGTCTACTACAAACACAATCATATAGGGAGATGAAAGCGCGTCGGATTATTTTATTTCCACTTTCAGAAAAGTGGCCCAACTGTGGGAGCGTTATTGGCTGATTAAGCTATATTAGGTTTACGTTAATAGCGTTCATGATATATCTACTTATTGCATTTCCGAATGCAACACAAGGCGCTGCAGGTCAGTAGATCGTGGCGTGCCTGACAGACGCAGACGTCTGGCGCACGTCCAGGCCGGCCCTCGCCCCACCGCCTGCACTGCCGCGCCACTGCCGCATGCCGCGCCGCGCTCGTCAAATAAAAATGCGCGCGAGCCGCACGCTACATTAAGCGCTGGCAGATAAAACACCGCTTTGTTTCGTACTGTCGAGCGATAGATTGAAGTCACTGCTGGCAAGCACTATTGCTAGTTCTACAGCACATAATATCTGTTTAGTTAAACTAGCGGAAATGACGTAATCATTCAGGACGACAGTAATAACTTTTTTTTTCAAGCTTTGTGTAGAAGTTATCAATACAAGCAAAAAGACTGCCGTTGTAGGTACCCATAGATTTAAGAATATTGTTAGATAGCTGTGTGCCGCTTTCGTGTACAGTAAAAGATATTTATTGTAATTATCTAGCTAAGAAAATAATTTGGATAAATATTCAAACTGAAATAATTTTTATTCAAGTTTGATTTTCCGATTTGTCTCGCACGACCACCGCGCACCGCATGCAGACCGCCGTCGGATGTAAACAGCGAGAATATTATGTTAAGTGCAGAGAGTGCGTGAGTCGAATCTCACGGCGCGGTAATGTGCCGAGACACTCGCGAGCGCAGGTGTGTGCACAGACCCTGTAATGAAGTCGTTTGTATGTGTACCCCGGCCCTCACGCGATATATGAGCTGCATCTTCTCACCAAATGTTAAATGCTATCACTGTATTGTTTTTTGTGGCCAATGTTGGTTTCTAGTAATTCAAAATAAAAAAAGGCTGTATAGCAGACCGTGAGATTGAATTGATGCTAAGCCGTCGATACGATGACGTTCTAAGTACGCTTTGTTCACGCTCTGCAACGCCGCACGAGACGTTGTGATGACGCTCTTGCTACGCCGTAGAAAAAGAGACGACGTTCTTGCTACGGCAATTAGTGAAAAGGTGACGGGCCTTGGAGT